>CM021106.1:208645955-209109744 GCA_007115665.2 Sequoiadendron giganteum
TCTCAATTCCTTCATCATTCACTATTGAAATCTTTAGATTGATACCAGACCTTTGCTTGGTTGCTTCTTCACAAATATGTTGCTAAGAAATCTATAAATACAACCATTTTCTACAAGAAAAGGATCTGAACTTTGTGCAATCTTACTCTGCAGAAACAACATTAGAGCAATTGAGCATTCAAGCAATTATCATTCATGAATTAGAATATCATTAATCATAGCAATCATAATCATGGCTTCTAATTTAGCTGCATCTTAGTTTGTTGTAGCTTTCATTTATCAATTTCATGTCAATTTAGTTTATAGTTGCATCATATCATTTAGCTATCATCATATAGGATTAGTTTCTTGCATTTAGCAACATCTCATTCTCTAGATTGTCATTTTAACAGTCATAGTGCTTACACAATCTCAAAGCCATGATGATTTAATAAATCCTTAGAGATAGGGAACAACATGACGCTTTCAATACATTCATGCTTCAAATTAGTTTATTTTTTGTTAAATCCTTGATATAATGTCTTATTAAGAAGTGTTTTATTTTGTACTTATTCCACACATAAATCATCTTTCTGTAATGGCTTCTTATATAGCTTCAATTTGTGGCCATTTATAAGAAGTGAAAATTTGACTACATCTATTGTATGCAACTTAACTTCCCCATTGGGATAAACTTGACTGATTTCATAGGGGCCCAACCACCTAGATTGGAACTTCCCCTTGAAGTCTTTATTCTTTGGATCATATAACAGTACCCTATCCCCTACAATGAACTCCTTTGTTTTAATGTACTGATCATGCCACTTCATCCATTATCGGTGTATGACCTTAGTGTGATGGATCACTTCCATCCTTATTTCATCCAATTCATTTA
Organism: Sequoiadendron giganteum; assembly: GCA_007115665.2. Lineage (NCBI taxonomy): Eukaryota > Viridiplantae > Streptophyta > Pinopsida > Cupressales > Cupressaceae > Sequoiadendron > Sequoiadendron giganteum. Next base: position 208,646,830 of record CM021106.1, read on the forward strand.
AAATATGCAACCTATCCTTTTGAGCTTCTATTAAGTCCATTTTCAGTTCTATACTTGTACTTGGTTTTTTATATTCAAACTCAATACGAAGAACTACTTTCTTACCATATAATAATTCATAATTTGTAAAACTAGTGGTGGTTTTCTAGGGTGTTATGTATGCCCATACTACTTCAGGTAACCTTGCAACCCAATCTTTCCCATGTAGTTGCAATATCTTAGTGAGAATAATTTCAATCTCCCTATTAGTGACTTCCACCTGACCATTAGCCTAATGGTGGTAAAGTGTTGATTTTTTGTGTCTAATTTTGTATTCTTCAACCATTTTGGTGATTAGGTCAAAAGTGAACTATGGACCTTGATCAATGACTATTTCTCTAGATACTCCATACCTAGTAAATATATCCTGATACAATAATTTAGCCACATTTCCATCTCTTACAAATTGCAAGGGCTTTACTTCTACCCACTTAGTCAAGTAATCAGTGCAAATAAGAATATATTTCTTGTTGTTTAAAGTAAGTGAGATTGGTCCAATAAACTCTAGACCCCATTTTTTTAAAGGAGCTAGTGTTAACTGAGGTTGTAATGGAATTTCATCACTCTTTATTAGTCTTCCCATCCTTTGGCACCTATCAGAGCTCCCAGTGTATTTAACATCTTTGTATAAAGTGGGCCAATAATAACCAATTGAGAGGATCTTAAAGGTTGTTCTTTTTGTTGAAAAATGTCTTCCACATGGCTCATCATGACAAGCCTTCATGATATCAAATATTTCATCTTCCCTTATGCACTTTCTCATGATATTATCAAGTCCAATGTAAAATAGATAACCTTATACCCAGAAGTATGGGAAACATTTGTGTACCAACTATCTCTTTTCCCTTGGAGAAAAGTGTGGTGGAATCTGAATTGTTACCAAATAATTGACAATATCAGCATACCAAGGTATATATACATTTAGAGAAAATAAGTGTTAATCTGGAAATGAATCATCCACCACTCCCTCAATTGACGGTGTTGGAAATCTTGACAAAAAATATGCCACTACATTTTCCTTACCAAGTTTGTCCACTATGATAATGTAAAATTATTGTAAAAGAAGCAACCATCTTACCAATCTACCCCCAACTACTGGCTTGTTCATCAAATATCTTATTTTTGTATGGTCTGTATGGAAAAAAATTGATTAACCAATAATATAGTGCCTAAACTTATTTAAAGCATACACCACTGCAACCATCTCCTTTTCTATAACAGTATAGTTCAACTTTGGTCCTTGAATATTCTTGTTGATATAATAAATTGCATACTCTCTATTACCTTTCTTTTGACGCAAAACTATTCCAATATCAAAATCTAAAGCATCTGTATGTATGTGAAAAGGTCAGGTCCAATTTGGTCCCCTCAAAATAGGGGCTTGATTCCGGGCTTTCTTCAGCTCTTAAGAAGAGTGTTGGAACTCTAATGTCCATTCAAATTCAATTTACTTACTCAAAAAAAAAATAATGGTGTAGAAATTTTGCTGAAAGCTTTAATAAACTACCTATAATATCTTGCATGGGCAAGGAAACTTCTAATATCTCTTTTCTTTTGTGGAATAAGTAATGTAGATATAATTTCTATTTTGTGTGCAACAATCTAAATCCCTTCATTGGATATGAAGTGCCCTAACACTATGTCTTGTTTCATCATAATAAAACACTTTTCATTGTTGAGTGCCAGGTTGTACTCTTTAAATCTATTCAATACATTTTCTAGATTGTCAAGTGCTTCCTCAAAGGTTTCACCATATGGAAAGAAATCATCCATATATATATGTACAATCATGTGCATAATCAGAAAAGATGTTGAGTACTTCCCTTTGAAAGGTAGCTAGAGCATTGCATAAGCCAAAGGTCAAAATAAAGTAGGCATAAGTCCCTTAAGGACATGTGAATGTATTTTTGTCCTCATCTTCTGGAGCAATTTTTATCTACTTGTAACCACTGAAACCATCTAGAAATGAAAAGTATTTTTTCACAACTACAGATTCAAGCACTTGATCTATGAAGGGAAAAGGAAAGTGGTCCTTCCTAGTTGTTGTATTCAGTTCCTTGTAATATACACAAACTCTCCATTTCCCACCTTTCTTATGACCAATTACCAAAGGTGAGACCCATTTACTATAAGATATAGGATAGATAAAACCTACATCAAGAATATTTTGCACTTTAGCTTTCACTATGTCTCTCAAAGCAGGGTTCATATGTCTTTGAGGCTGCCTAATAGGTCTATAACCAGCATTGATATAAATCTCATGGATACACAAGTCAATATATATGCCTTTCATATCATGGTAATCCCATGCATATGCTACTGAGTGTGCCTATAGTATTGTGTGCAAGGAATTTTTTCCTTCTTCAGTCAAGGCATTTTTTATATTCAACATCTTCCTTGACATGACTTCTCATTCCTTGGATGATTCTAGCATAGATGAGAGGTTAAGTCTTGGAATGATTGGTATACAGTGATGTGGCAATACATAATAAAAGATATGAGATATCTCTTCTAAGGAATTGGCGGGTATGATACTTTACAAAGGGTCTTGTAGGCATGTGAGATAGTCTTGTTGCTACACGATCCTACTATAGTCATTCTAAATTATGTGGGAAATAAGCTCATCTTCATCTTGGTCATCCAACAAACGGTTGTGTATTATGGTCATCAATTTCTTGAGGGAATATTTATCATCCTCATCCAAAGTGGACTAAGTAGTTTTCTCAATATTAGCATAAGATTATGTTGGAGGATAGAGAACCAACTTCTTGGTTACTATCCCATTAGATATTATAATATTTCCAAACCTGCAAACTATGAATGCATCAACTGTAGCTAACTAGAGTCTTTTTAGGATGAGAGGGTTGCCTACAAGATTAACCTTTGGTTGTAGAGCGATAAAATCAATAGGATATTCCCAAGAATGCAATGCAATAACTAATTCTTCAAAGATTTCTTCAGGCTTTACTATTGACCTATCAGCTAGCTATAAAATATTTTTTGTAGGTCTAAGGTTGGCTAACTAAATTAATTAAATTGTTTCTTTTTTATAACATTGATTATTGCCCCAAAGTCTATCAAAGTATTTTTTATGAGGGTGCCATTAATCTTGGCATCCACTACTAGACTATCAAGATTTGTATACTTAGGGACAGTCATGTTCCCTAACATGATATCTGCAAGGTTTCCTAAGACTTGCATTGTGTGAGGATCCTTCCTTTTCCTTACTAGTTTCTTAATACATAGATCCCTCAGAGTTTTACTATACATAGGGATGTATTTGATAGCTTGGATAAGTGTAATATCGATGTTTAAATCCTTTAATTGACCTTATAGTTTTTCTCAACCTGTGTGTGATATTTTTGAATAGCTAGGCATTCAAGAAAAGGAGGCTTTGGACTTGTGATAGTTTGGTGTACTTGATTTGACTTAGGCTCCAAAGGTGTTTTGTCTGAAGCTTCAACTGCAATTTCTATAATTTAAGGGAATGAAGGCCCAACAAGTTATTTTATTGATTTGAGGTGGACATCACTCACCTCTACCCCATAAGTGGGGTATTGCATAGCTTCATTAGTATAGGCCTATTGAATAGGCTTGTTGTTAGGGCTAGGTGCAGGTTGGGTAGGTATTTATGGTTTCTTAAATGGTTGGGATGGAGGATTTGATGGAGGAATGACATCTTGTTGTTGTAGTGGAGCAGGTAGCATAAGCTTCTTATAGTTCACATTTTGATGCTTCCATTGTTGGCCTTTTTACCACTGAGGTTGTCATTGATTCTATTGTGTTGGCTATTGTGGATTGTAATTGGAGCCCTAAAAAAAAATTTGTGGCCAAAGATTTTTCTACTATTGGTTCCAATTTTGCTGGGGTTGTGGCCATTTTTGAGGGTTTTTCCATTGATTTTGGTTTGCTAGCCAGGGTTGAGAGTTCCAAGCAAAAAAATTTGGATTCCCAATAGGAAATGATGAATTAAAGCTGAGGGGGTCTTGTGGCATACCTTTTCTTTGTTTCCATGGCCTCCTCTATGCTGTATAAAACGAGATACCCATCATCTCTTTCAATTGGTTGAAAATCAAGTTTCTTAACATTATCCTGTTGGATACTAGCCACTCTCTTACATTTACAATTTGTTTTTATTTGCCTACAACTTGGATAGTATTCAGTGAGCATGGCCTTAGCTTCCTCTTGCTTCTTCTTGATGTGGAGAGTATCCAACTAAGTTTCTAAATGGCTAATAATGTCTTCCTTCATGTTGGACAACAGGTTGCTTAACTCTATCTTTGAAACCCCTGTAGATGATTTACCAATAGTAGATGTCATATCTCCTCTTGTCCTTTTAGTGAAGGTTCTAGAATAATTCCTATAGACCTTATAGATGTCTTGAAATGGTATCTGAGAAATATCTTCTTGTACAATGAGGTTTAGGGCATCCATACAGTCATCATTGACTCCCATCAAAAATATTAACTTGAGGGACTCTTCAGACAACTTATTTCCTAGGTTTTTCTTCAAACAAAACTGAAATCTATCCACATAATCTTCTAGTGGTTCATCTTCCTTTTGTGACATTATAGAAATTTCATCTTTCCTTCTATCAGGTCCCCTACGATAGTCCTGATACTTCTCTAAAAAAAAATTATTTATAGTGTCCCAATTAAGAACAACATCCATGTCTAATCCCATAAACCATCTTAGGGTTGCATCTTTTAGTGATTGGGAACTCAAATGTTGCACGTTCAGGATCATCATCCACTGCATCCTCCATGGTGTGATATGTTCCTTATGTGAGTGTAGTAGATGTTGGTGATAGGGAAGTTTCTTCTTAAATATTACCCTCACTCTAAGTACTGGTCTCACCAATTTCTGCTATGGCTTCTTGGCATGAAGAGGGAAGGAATCTACCCAAAGAATCTCTTTGCCTCTGCATACATGAAATATGGTTTTATATAGTAGTCGTCCTGCACAATGTTAGTGTATATTCTAGTGTTAAAAAATATTAATTCTAACAGATCTAATGCTAACAAAAAATGTAAACTAAGAAATCTTGTAAAAATAGGTCTACTTGTTGGAGATTCACAAAATTGCATAAAAGTAAAGGACATAAACTAGAACTAGTGGCTACGGGTATCTAAAGCTTAGACTGTATCTGAACTATTGCTAATAAAACATATTGTGTCAACTCAAAACTAATAAAAACTAATAACTCGAATAAATTAACCTTCGGAGTACTACAGGTTAACCATTGCATGCATGCTCATGAACATTCATTAACAATAAGTAAAGTATGAGAAACTAATTTTACTTGCAAATTTTTCATGAACTAATGATGAACAAGAAACAACTATTAAATAGAAATAAACAACAGGAAAATGAAGTGAATAAACATTTACCTTGAGTGGCATGCTCAAGTGGTTGTTCTCACTTTAACTGAAACCAAATCTAACTAACAGATTTTATGCATCTAGTGAAATTGACTTCATTCCTTTCTTATCATGAAATATTTACAAAATATCTTCTCACATATTGTATTCAATCATTATGAATATCCATAATGTCTTGAGATTGAAAATAACTAATAATAAGAAGACTAAAAAACCAACTAACTGATATAATGACTCAACCATCAGCTATATACAAGCTTGAGAGAGTCTTATTTAAAGCAAAAAATAACTGAAATCATTAAATTCCACTCATAAATATATGATCATCTAATTAAGACTAAATTTCTCAAACCATAACAAAAAATAAAGAAGAATCCTCATAGGACTAAAACTCTATAAAATAGAATTGCATGTAAACACAAACATTTGTCAAAATTCTATCAGTAAAGTGTTTCTTCTTCTTCAATGCTTATTAAATTATCACAATGATGCACGTTCAACCTCCATCAAGTGCCTTTAATCAACAATAATCACATTCAACTTAATCTGGAATTCCTTGTTTTGTTGTCTCATTCTTCTTTTGTTTCGGATTCAACTTGCAACTGCTACATGCTACAGTTCCTCTTTGGTTGCAAAATGGTTAATTCACAAAGCATGTGCACAAGTCTAACTATCATAATTAAAACTTAGAATTTCATCTATATATCATGCATATCTACATATAAACCATGCAATATTATTATGTCATAACCATATTTCCATCATTATATTTTAGGTCCAAATCTACATAATAAGTATGAAAAGGTAGTATAATATATGAGTATTGTCTAGGAAATATATCTAAAAGTGTCTAAAAGTATGTATGAAAGCAACAAAAAATGAGCTAATAACTAGACCCATCAAAGAGTATGTTGTATCACATGTTGAAAGGATGATAAATAAGGATATCCTTGCATCATTGACTTTTAATGATACATAAAGGAGATTATCAAGAGTCTAGCATTAAGGGTACCAAGGAATTCATCCCACAAGGCATGCAAGTAATAATATACAAAATCATGAACCTAATGAGATAGTACAATGAGAAATTTCAAGGATTGAGAGTCAAGGATACTTCATAAGTCATGTATGTGTTATGTGGTAAGGGTGTTCCTACACCTTCAACTCTAATAAAATATATAGAAGGAAACATCAAAAGGAAAGGATTGGGGATACCATAGAACTCATGCCATAAGATAAGAATATTAGAGGATGATTTAAATCCCAACTATAAAATATAACACAATAAAAAGGATCAAGAATTGGGGATCATTTTTTTTCCTTAAATCATTCCCAAAAGTAACAAGTTAGATGTATGCTTGTATCTCTAACACTAGAATGTCAAAATTTAGGGTTTAGGGGAAAATCATACCTTCATGAAAAAATATAAAATCCCAACAAGACAAAGGGGAGAATGCAAGGGTTAGAGGGAAGGTGTGCTTGGATAGGAAACTTTGAAACTCTAAAATTTAGCACAACCTTTGGAATTTGAACATAAAAAATCTACATCAACTTCTAACACATGATAAGCACATGGGCATTGAAGGAGATCAAGAATTAGGTAAAATTGACCAATGGAGACCCACTCACAGACTTTTTAGATTGATTATAAATGATGGGCATAATGGGTCTAAATAGATAAAGGGGACTAAGATTTAAGCATAATTGGACATAGTCAAATTGGGTGCCAACAAAATGTATGAGTGCACTATAAAATTTGTAAGTCAATTGATCCACATGTAAGATTTTTTGGGAAATTCGGTTTAATTTATGGAGCATAATAAATACAAGGATCAATAATTTTATTAATTTTCACCCACAAATAAATTTCTTGACAAAAGTGGTCAATATAATCTTGGTGCAACTCATGAGAGGATATAATAATAAGTTGTAAAACTTTGGATGAGTCGTTTCCCTATATTAAAAACTATTGGGTCAATGCAGGATCATGGAGTTCCAAACTAGGCCCTTATATGGCAATGGAGATTCAGAAAAACAGACTTAGTCAAATTGACATAAAAATTTGAATAAGTTATTAACATAATTTGAAAAATATGTAAGAAAAAAATTGTAGCAAATTGAATGTAGTTTCTAAGATACTATCCTATTTTTGGAAAAAAGTAAATCTATTTGGTCAAAATTTGAAATTTCAATGTAGTAGTACTAAAAAATTTAGGAAAAAATAAAAAGCGGGTGTATGTCTGACCAACCTAAGTACAAGAAAAAAGTAATTATATTTATTTGAAACTTTCAATATAAGGAGAGGACACATTCCCAGATGTGCTACATTTTTTTTGTAATTTTTTGCAAGTAAATGATTAGTTATGATTTTTTTATTAAAACTTTTTAAAAATATTAAAAATTGTGTGTATGACCACCATAACTTGGTCTAAAATTTATGAAATTTAGTTTTTTTTTTAATCCTATAGTATGGGAAGCATATAATGTGCTACATCTTTCGGATTCAAAAAATGTGAAATCATTTAAGAATTATAGAGTTTTTCAATCAACCTATCAATCAAGACTTTAGTCAAAATGTATGTATAAAATCAGTTATAATTATTTATTTAATTCCAAATAAGGAATATATTATATTTTTGGAATGTTAACAATTTTCTCAATAAACCCTTTGTGTTTCATCAAATTTGGATAAAAATAAAATCGTCAGCCATTTTTGGTTATATTGCCACTTTTTGGACCCCCATGATCTTGCACTCACCCTATTATAATAGGGTAGCTCATTCTTCCACATATTAACCACCTTTTGACACATACTTGAGGTATTTTCCCCAATTTCATTTGGTGTAGCTTTTGATATATATAAAATAAAGAGCAAGTGGGAAAATATGTATATGTGACTAAAAAATTATCATTTTTTGCAAAGATTTAGAAAATCTAAAATCAAGGTAAAATAATAATTGAAAAGAGCTCAAATTTTATATAACCAAATAAATGATGACCATAGATGGGAAAAAAAATGAATGTAGGAGACAAATTTTAGCTACCCTTGGGTAAAGAAATATTATCTAGAAAAGTAAACAAATTCAAGCCATTAAGATATGGACCTTTCACTATTTTAGAGATTATTGGTGAAAATTATTTCCAACTTGATTTAACTCCCTTCATGAAGATGCACTCAATTGTAAAGAAAACACTTGTATCTTTATGAAATTTTTTTATGTTGGAAAAAGAAGAAGAATGTGTTACACTCTCTATAAGATGGGTGTGGAAGAAAGATCCAAACTCGCAAAAGATGTACTTTTGGAAAATAAAACAATAGAATCTAGAAATAAATGAGCCAAGAATCATGAAAAATAAAATTTGAAAAGATCAAAAGATTAGTCAAGTCAAATGGTATTATATAGTAAGGGTGGGAGTACTCTTCCCCCACTTAGTGTCTCATTAATCTTTTTTTTTTTTTACCAACAACCTCCTAAGAAGGGAAGTGTGGTCCATAAGGATCAAGTAAATTTTAAAGTTAAAAACTAAGATGAGTTCAATTATTAGATAGAGATTAGAGTAGGTAATAAAAAATTATAATTATAGAATGTACAAGATCATTTATGTGGGTTTGATTCAATGTCACATTTACAAATTTTAGATCAAGGAATTTTTTAGTTTAGTTATTTTTTTATATTTCTATCCCTTAAAATATGGTTGTTTTGAGGTTCTTTATGGTTGTCTCATTCCACATATTTTATGAGGTTTTCTTGATCTTGACACAAAATTGCATTGGATAAGAAATTTTAATTGTTTAGGATAGGCATGTATATTGTGTCATTGTTTATAAATCTAGGCATGATTACTCTAATCATTGGATATTGTTCTTTATTCTCTATATTTGTCCTTCATTTTAACATCTTTGTTTAAAATCTAAATATTGATGTGAAATTTAGAAATTGAAATGTCATAAAAATTATATATTGATTGAAAAATAGTCTTTTGAGCTACGAAAAACTTGGTAAATGAAAAACATTCCATCCATTTTAGGATTTGATTTTCATTATGGAAAAAAGTGTCTTGGATATTATTCTGTTTTATATGATTTGTCTAAATTTCTAAGAGAAAACTTTCAAGACATGTCATTTCTTAAAGTATGTCTTGGTTTCTAGATTAAGTACAAGTTCAATTCCACATCTAGAGAATCAATGAGCATGGAAGTAAATCCCAATTATGCAAATTTCTAATTCAAATCATGGAAGCAACATCCTTTCCACTTCTACTAGCTTCTAGATGTTTCTTCTTAGGCCCAAGGGAAAGCTCCAACAATTAGAGAAGTATAAATAGAGGTGTATAGGATGTGATTTGATATTAAGGACTAAGTTGAGTAATGTCATGAGAGAATTAGAGGTAATTTATGATGTTCATGAGTTGTAAAAAATTGATAAAGAGGATTGAGGGTAGTCATTATTAGATTCACTTGTACTATGAATTCCAAACCAATTCTATAATATAATAGAAAATTCGCCACTACAAAATTTGATTTATATATTTCTATTTTAAAAACCTTTCTAAAAAAATTACTTTTATTATTATAACTTCTTAATTACTTATTTGTTTAAATGAAAAAGAAAAAAGAAAAAATCTCTTGAAAGAATTACACCTAATTTAATGATTTTATAGATAAAAATACACACATGCTTGCTTATCTCAGATAATCCATACAATAAGTATAGAATTCACTTACCTTCGATGCCACCATAATAGCTTCTTTCATTATATCTTCAATTTCCATCTTCTGCGAGTGGGGATGTGGTAACTTTTTCTATATTCTCCTCCAAAGCTTCTTTCATTTTCAGAGGCTAATCTTCCTATTTTAGCCCTTTCTCACTCACACCATCTCGTGAAGAACAATAAATTAGCCACTCGTGAGGTTGAAAGATTTGTATAAATGCAGAATGTCTGATGAACAGTACAACATAAATGCCATGGTTGCAGTTGTTCTTGTTCTTGATTGGAAGCAACCCACATGAAATTGTCCTTTCTCACAAGTAACATCCTATCAATTTTAAATTGCTATCTACCAATGAAATTATATTATCCAATATAATAATTGCATGGTCTACATTCAATGTACACTTTCAAAGAAGTAGTAGACCAACTGCTTTAATTTTGAACGTTTTTATTGCTCAAACTTTGGGTGTCTCTTGGTACATAATTAAAAACTATAAAATGATCTAACAAAAAATCATGGAGATGCTCATGCTGGAAGAATAGTAACAATGTAAGCTGTTTAGATTGGACAAATGTTATTGAATGCATTTGGTGAAGCAATTACTAGATTATAATTTTAAAAAAAATTTGGCAATCCACAAGATCGCATCACAGTAATCCTTTTTTAGGGTTTTAGAAATCTTGTGTCAATCAACCCATTTATGAGAGATTTGGGAGCAATAACTAGATTATAATTTAAAAATATATTTTAAACAAATTTAAAACACATAACATTTATGATCTATGGTATCATTATAAATTAGAAAGTATATTTTCTGTGAAGTTTATTCAGATTTCATGTGTGATATATATATATATATAGTTTTAAATGGTGAATAGTTTTAAAGTTGTATATAATTTACATTCATATGTATGTGCATACGCATACATAGTACATGTATATGTATATATGGTGTTAATTAATTTAGATTATACATTGAAGGGTTATAAAAATAATGTTAAAGCATAGAATTTTGGTAATTTAAAGCTCACTAGATTCAAAATATAAAATATTTTATCTAAAAGATTGTTACCAATTTTCTATACAAAATTTGTCCATCCCAATTTTGATTTGTAAGTCTATTAGTACACAATCCTAAGTCCTAGTAACCTTTTTTATAAGAGCCTGCTTGTTTTTACCAATACAATTTTTATTAAAGTACACTTTTGCTTCCTTTTTCCACCATGACCACTCATTAAAGATTTTTGAAGGGATATCATGAGTTCGGGCCATAAAAGGAAGCACATTGTCTACAAGGGAAGAAGAATTGATATTTATTAAAGGAGATGGAATTAGAGAAGAAACAACAGAGTAAGAGGAGGAACACTAATCATGGGCCATAAGAGATTCAAAATATATATAGGAAGATTAATTAGCAAATATTTTAGAGGAAACATCCTCATTATTGTTAGGAAAAAGGATGTTGTACACCTTGCATAAGAAAATAAATATTGTACTATGTAAAATAAATATTTATTTGTGATGCATTTTTAGAGATTTATTTAGGTGCATTAAATATTTATTTGGGTCCACTTGTAAAGTTATATTGTAACATTGGTTACATATTTTTATGTATGGGTTGCACATTGGACAAATATTTAAAATTGGAAAAACCTAGTACCAAAAAGTAAATGAAAGGGTCAATGATTTTATTCTCTCATAGTTTTGAGACACATGGTTTAACTGATACCACTTAGATGTTTTTTGTGAGTTTGAATCTATAAAAGCAAACACATGTTTAATATGTGTATTGCAATGAATAACAAATTAAGTATGGATACTTTTAGAGGTTAGGTTTTTTCCTTCATAAAGGGTTTTCTTAGAGTATACCTTATACATTATCTTGATTGTATGTTTTTTATTCTTTTGTACGATGGATTTTTTAAAAAAAATTGCATATTTCTCTCTTATAATTAAGTATTTTTATTTTACTAAAATATTTTTATTTTAGATGGTATTATCTATCCTAGTTTCCAAGTTGTCAAAAGAGATCTCCCAAGTATTTGTAACATTTGATATGAATAAATTATTGTGCATAGTTGAATCCATGGTATTGCAAGAAATAAGTCATTTTCAAGGTCACATGTGTATTTGTAGACTTGGGTTGTTGCAAATATGGAAATTCATGAAGATTTGGCAAGTGGGTTTTATATTACCCACCTCTTTTTGTGGGGGTTTTGTGGGTGGTATTTTTTAGAGACCTCTTGGATTTTTAAATTTCTATTTCTATTTTTGAAGATTTGGATAAATCTTTGCATGAAGAATTCATACAATCATACAAAATTCGTACAACAAAATATTTTTCTAAAATATTCACTATGACAAATGCATGGTTGGTAGAATATTCACCTACATCATTAGGTTATAATTATATAGAATATAGAATATAAAATAAAATAAAAATTCATGATTGTTGGGGATACAAATGCATAAAGTTTAGTATTAAAAAACTAGCCCAAAGGCCCCTAGTCATGTAGTATTCCTAGTGAGCAGTCACACCTAGCCCATGAGGGAGATAAATGTTGGGGGTTGTGACCATTTTTTTTACTTGCCAACCATTAATGCACCACCAAGATACATCTTGGATGTGTCACTTACCTAGAACCACCCAAGCACCATTGTCATCAATAAGTCATCAACTAAGCAACCCACCAACCACCAATTTGAATTTGAATACCATGGAGGATGTTTTTCAAGGGGGGGTTGTCACAATACTCTGTCCACTTTATGTGGCATCCTATTTTTTTCCTAAAATCACATACTTTAATAGAAATTTTGATGATTTAAGCCTTAAGAGGTTCCACCTAAAAGTTTTTAATTGAAGAGGGTTAGATCAAACCCTCTTAGATAGAACCCTCTAGTCTTAAATCAAACCCTCAATGGAGTCTCTTTTGCACCTATCACAATGTGGTCAGCCCACAATATTGTGTCCCACATTTTGGCCAAAGTAGGACATTGAAATTAACATTTTTCACCAAATTTTCACTTTGTGAAATCTAAAGCAGCTAAACCATTATTAATTTGGAGATGGTGTGAACTAGTGATTTATGAGGATTTTTGTGTAGATTCTATATATATTTAAAAAATATATAAATAAAGTGTGATTTTTTTTTACGTTTTAATAATTTATTTTTAATAGTAAACAACATTTTTAAAAAGTGACATTTATGTTGTCACACATAATTTTTTTATTGAAAGACAAAATAATAATTTTTAAAATATAGATTTGTAACATCAAAATCAAGTGTATGGATATTTTTTATATATATTTTTTAGTAAATTTTTGAAGTCAAAGTAATTATAATTTAGACATAGTTGTATGTCATAACATATAACTTGTTTTTTATTTATTGAAATTATTTTTTTATGCTTTCTAAACCAAGGACATCAATACTTAGTGTACACATTTATTTTTTTTAAACATCACTTTTTTTCTATTTTGTGTATGTGTGAAATAAATACCTTGATGTTTAGTGAAAAACCTACATTCGCAAGAAATAAAATATAAATATAATAATAAAATTAAAAATACTTAAAATTATACTTTTTGGAAAGTTTATAATAAAGGCTACATAATTAAAAATAATATATCTAAATTACTTTATTTGATCCCTCATAAGGTATAAAGGGAAATTTATTTTTGTCAGCATTTTGATAGGTGCAAAGGAGACCCCATTGTGGGTATGATTTTAGACTAGAGGGGTTCTATCCAAGAGGGTATGATCTAAGGGGTAATTATCTAATTCTCTTTAGTTAAAACCCTTTAGATGAAACCTCTCAAACATTAAATCATTATTTAGTTTTTAAATATGTAATTTCAAGAAAAAAAATTAGGATGTCCCAAGTTTGGGACCCATTATTATGAGATGACCCAATGTTGACAAAAACCCACTTTGATTCACCTTTTGGGTGATCAAATGAAGTCATTTAGAAATTTGACCTTGTAAGTATGTAGTCCTTACTATAATCTTTCCAAAAAGTATAATTTTAAATATATTTATTTATATTATTATATTTATTTTTTATTCCTAGTAAATGTAGGTTTTTCATGGAACATCAAGGTCTTTGTTTCACACATGCAAAAAAATAGATTAAAAAAGATTAAAAAAAAAATCTAAAAAATATTTGTGCACTAGGTATTGATGTTCTTATTTCAACAAAATAAAAAAATAAAAATATTTATTTCAAATGAATTAAAAAAATATGCATTATCAAATTAGTTACTTATGTCTTAATTATAGTTAATCTCACTTCAAAAAATTATTAAAAAAAAAGTTATGAAACAAAAAATATGAAAAAATATTTTTTCACTAGATATTGATGTTAGGAATCTATGCTTATAATTTTATAATTTATCATTTCTACAAATAAATTTATGTTTTACCAAAGAAATGGCACTTTTTAAAATGTTGTTAACTAAAAAAAATAAGATATTAAAGCTTGCATAAAAATTCTCATAAATCGTCTCTTAATTTTTTTTAAAAAATACATGTAGAATCTACATAAGAAATCTCAAAAATCATTAATTCACATCATCTTCAAATTATTAATGGTTTAGTTGCTATAGGTGATAGAAAGTTAAAATTTGATTAAAAATGTTGATTTCACTATCCCACTTTGGACAAAAAAGTGGACATGGTATTGTGGGCTTACCAGGAGCATAACATTCACATATGATGTAATATGTTTTACTTCTTATAAGTTTTAGAAATATCTCTCCAAGCACTACATAGTTGTATAGTTTTGATCATTATTTTTTTTTTTGCTTGTGTCAAATTTTGGTGTTTGAAGAAAATATTTCTCTAAAATGGTCAACAAGTGATATCTTGAGCACATAGAATCAAATTTTGGACTTTAAATAGGCAATGGAGAGAATTTTCAGCATAATACATATTGATTCAAGTTGTTTTTCACTTGCATAAGAAGAGATATTTTTTTACTTGTTTGACTGCTTGTAGGAGTTTGATATTGAGGTGTGATTATGTGAGCATCTAGATCAATTTGAGGAAAAAAACTTGTGGGAATATATGTTTTTAACTAGATCAATATGATGAAACGAAGATATATCAAAATTATTTCTTATTGATATATTTTAATAGGTATTTTTAGTATTTTATTTGATAGATATAGGTACACAAATTATCTTTTAGTTTGAGGACATGGTTGATATGAACTTAGGAATCTCAATCAATAAGAGTTGAATATAGGTAAAATAATGGTGATGATTAGGGTGTCATGAATATTCATGTACATTTTCAATCATTGGCATGACATGATCATGTATGTAGTTAGAATTGGGTTGATTTATGGGATTGATTCATAATTATAAGTGGTGGTGAGGTTTAATTTTATGAGGTTGTTCTTATCTTGCACATGCTTATTTAGTTCCTTCACTATGATTACTTATAAAAGATTTTGGTGAATTAGATCTATAATTGATGTAGTTTTTGATTATTGAGTTCTATAGATCATATTATTTTTTATCTCAATTGGTAATTTATTAGTGTGATAGTGAGTTTCTACGTGGTATTGGCATGGGATCTATGAGTTATGCAATTATTTCGATAGGTACAACCCATTGGGTGTAATGGGATGATTCATATGTTTAATATCTATATCCACATTTCATTTCAATTTTGATATAGTTTTAGATAGTCAAGGACTTGTTTTTGGTTATTTGTGCATTGGTATGTTGCATTGGGTTGAGAGGATAGATTATTAGATTTTTTAATAGTCATTTTTGGGGACTTGTAGAATGTTGTTTTTGTTCTTGGGTTGGAGATATTGGCTCTAATATATTATCTTGAGTTTTTGGTATTACAATTGAATGTGTGGAACATGGGGCATCTTCATTTAGGATATGGTTATCATGATGTCATCTATAGCTTTATATCACAATTCAATGGGACCTCTAGAATTTATTTGGATTCATCACTTGGTGATGGATGATCTGCTACAGTAGTTTTTAGTGTCATGGAAAAATTATTATATCATGATTTTTGTATATGATTAAATTACTTTGACATCTTGAGTTCCATTGATAGGAGATAGTTATCTTCATGTGATTGGATATGTTGTCATCTTGGTTTATCATAGAGGGATCTTAGATATTTTAGTGAGGTAGTATTTTATGAATTATAAATTTGACAAGGGATCCTTGATTAAGAGGATGTTGGTATTATGTTTTAGTTTACTTTGGATATTGGTTATAGTTTTTATATGATACAAGTGCTCTTGGGAGAAACATATTTCTAATATTCGAGCATGTGATCTCTCAAGAGGATATGTTAGATCATAATGGCATGTTATGTTCCTAGTTATATAGTTTGGTGTTTGATGTTTTGATTAAGGGGGAAAACGGGTTTTGAATGGACTCAAAACCATTTACAATAGGTTTTTAATGGACCCAAAACCATATACAAATAAATTTCGACAGGGACCCGAAACCGACACAAAGAAGAACAAGCTACACTAAGAATCAGCATTGATAACCAGTAGTGAACCAACAACAGATCATCAAAGAAACAACATGACTACCCATATCTACTCAAAACTAAAGGTTGTAACAGGAACCTTAACCCGGAGTAACCAGGAATTACATGATAACTTGAACCCACGAACCACCTAATATGGTCAGGCAACCATTAGCCTAAATTAGTCATACTACAACAGACCTCTTGCCAGTAAAATATAGCAACAAACAAAAATAGTCAAGAAAACATCAGCTAGAACCACCCAGCCAGTAGCACACTACATGAAATCACCATCCATCAAAACCAAACTCCCCACCCCAAACAACACCACCCTCATAGAGGCAAAAGAACCCCCGAACAACGAAAGAGAATAAGGAAAGCCAACATAAGGAGAGAGAGGAGAGGAGGCACCACAATACAAAACCACTTCCAACCCTACTTGTCAGTCAAGGTCTGAGATAAGGCCACCAAACTCCACCAAGGGCACCTACCACCACACCCAACACCACACAAGTGGAAATAGGAAACCCCTATACGAATAACAATATCCACCTAGTAGGAAGCCAGAAACACTTAGAAGAGCACAAGCCAAACCAAAGTTGAAGTTGCAAGAGAGGAAGGACACTCCAAAAGAAACAATGGTAAAAAAGAGAGACAATAAAGATCCAATCGACAACTCTCTCCCTATCCTCATCTTTCAAAACAAAGGCACGGCCCAGAAGGACTGCCTCCTCCAACCAAAAATAGTACAAAGTGCTAATAAATCACACCAAAGAGAGCCCACCGCAACTAAGCATGTGAGAAACATCAACCACCGCAGAGAGAACACCAACACACGCACCCAGAGCATGAGGCAACACATACCTAGGTGAAACACCTCTTCCATCTGCCTCTCCATCATCCTCTGCTTCCTTCACACCCTCAGCAAATTCAAAAGCTCCTCTCCCGCCCGACCGACTTCACCCTCCACTCGACACCATATCTTTCCATATGTTTTTGGTGTTTGATGTTGATTTAGTTATTTCTCTTGGTATTGAGTAGATTAATATTTTTCTTGGAAGCTTGATTATGGTGAGGTGTTAAATTAAATTTTTTGCATGGATTGATTGATTGTAGGTTCTCACAAATACTTAGAGACTAAGGTAATGTTTGATTTACTTTAGGTATTAGAGAATTTTTTTGAGATGGTTAATCTTTGGATATTTTAACAAGAGTGCCCTTCACCTAGATATGGATGTAATTTTATGATGGGCCTATGAGGAGATTATTCTTGGAGAGATTCATTATGGCTTGGTGTATCCTAGAGGAGAAATCCCATTCCCCACTTTTGATCTACTTGGTGGATAATCATCTAATAGGTATTAACCACTTTATTTTTTATATGCATTATGTTTTATATGTTTTCTTCTCATGAATATGGATATTTAATAGAAAAATGGAAGAACTCATAGGAACAAGAATCTAACCTACAATACCAAATACCTGAACACAAGAGAGATGTAATAGAAAGAAGTGTTATATTACCAAAAAAAAATTAATATAAAATTATTGTGATATAATAAGATGACCTTTCTCTATAGGAAATAATAAAACCCTACGGAAAAATAAGATCATGAAAAGTGTCTTAATATTTTAACATGAAACACAAAAAGTTAACAACCTAAGTAAACTTAAGTAACTAGGTTTGAATAGGTCCTATAGTGAAACTAGTTACGTAAAATACCATGTTTACACCAACACCCTCCCTTAAGTACAACTTAGGGAGAACAATAAAACATTTAAATATGTAAATGTGGATCCCAACTACATAGCCATGTTAGGTACCCATGTACAAAAGAATGTCTCATAAATGGAGTAAAGGAGAAAAAAGTATTAAAAACCCTTTCCAAAAGAGAGAAAAACATGAAAAAATGAAGGAGGACATAACATGACCTCCCAATAAATACTTACATCACCAAGATACATTAGATGTCCCCCCATAGGAGAGAAAAAATTAAAGAAGTAAGTAGTCTCCAAATTTTATTTTAGAAAAATAGAATATGAAGACAAACATGGAAAACACAATTGAAGCACAAAGAAATTATAAATAATTACTAAAAATTCACTAAGTTGTGTTGACACTAAATAACCTCTTCTATAATTAGGATGAATATGTTAGAGTTATCATACATTAGTTAATAATTAATTAATCTTTAATTGATTATTAGTCTAATTTATTCTCGTGCACTTAAGCTATACTTAGGAGTGATTGTATGTTTTATTAATTGAGTTAATATTACATCATTGTGTCTCATCTCATGTGATGTTGGCACTTGTCATGATATGATCATTTTCTCATTTAGGGCTTTTCTCTTTTAAGCACTCAACCCTCATTGTAAATATCTCTTGGATATTATTTTCAACTTTCATATCTTCTTGAAAGTCTCTGGTTCTATAGCTTTTTCTTGTTGATGAATATTCCACATATTGTTTGTAGATCTCTTTTGTGGAAGGTGTACTTGTTTGTTGTTTACTCCTATGGCTCATAGTTTTGTGCTTGTTTCACAATTTGGGCCCCGCCCACCACCCCCTTTTTAATTTAAATATTTTTATATGTTTTTAATAAAGTTTTTAATGAATTTTTTTCTATAAAAAAAATATGTTGTAAAGTTTTCTTTAATGTTTTTTTTTATATAAAAAAAGTAAAATAAATGATTTTGCACACCAAAACATGCAAACCCTATACACATGCAATCTCAAAATTTATGCCTAGCAGGGGCTATTTTTTCCCCTGTTGTTCTATATTTGGCAGATCTCCAAATTTGGGGATTTTTTAACAAATTTGGTGGAGGTTGGTTTTTGCCAAACCCTACCCCTTTGCATTGAGCTTTTTTAAATTTGCACCCGATCTTCAAACGATGATATCTCAGTCCTCTAAAGGCCTTTTTTAGTGTAATTTCTTTTGAAAAGGGGTAAAATTTTGTGCTCTATGTAGTGGTATAGGTGTTTTTCAGTCTTGACTTCTATTTTTTTTACAGAAATCTATTTTCTTAGTGTTGTTTCTATGCAATCCTTGTTTTGGAAACTTTGACGGGCCATATCTTTTGCATTCAGACACATTTTTGGGTGTTATTTTTTTGAAAGTGCATGTTTTTTTATGTACTTTATCATGGTGCTACCAGTTTCCTCTATTTCCATAAGAGAATTGTATTTTTAGCATGTTGTCCTTTTCTGGACATTATGGGCTCCCATTGTATGCACTTCTTTCTAACATTCATTTTTATTGTACCTATCACACCTCTCCCTTTTCAAAATTATAGGGGGTTTCTACTATTGGTTCTAATGCTTCATCAAATTCTCTAATTGGATTGGCCTACATATCTAGTTCTTGTTACTATGTACTTTTAAATGTAGCATACATCAGTGGCTGGTTACTTGCATTTGAGCTGAGATGGATCATTTACCATATGGAAATTATTACATTTTATTTCTAGAGGTAACCTTTCATTTTCATTTGATCAGAGAATTTTGGTACTTGTTTAATTTGTATCTTCGAGTTGCAAATGTTTGCCTTTGTTTGCCATCTAACTTCAGTAGTGTCATTGAGGACACTCATGTAGATTATTGTCTCTCTAGTGATCAATGTTCTTCAGACTATTTGGTACATGTATTATCAACTTGCATCTTGCATGTTGAGTAGTGTCATTGGGGTCACTCATGCAGATTCATGTACCACCTGTATCTATGACTTCCAAATGTTTGCCTTTATTTTCCATTTGATTCGAGTAGTGTTGTTGGGGGCACTCATGGAGTATAGTCTCCTTTATCTTGATATGTGTATCTTCAATTTCTAGATGTTTTGCCATTGTTTTCCATCTAATTCGAGTAGTGCTATTGAGGAACTCATGCAGATTCTTGTTATCTTGATCTTGATCATCATTTGTTTCAAAGGAGGTTCTTCATTTCAGCACCATATCAATCATCGTTTGATAACAGTCTACAACTTCATGCTTCTAGATGTTCTACATGTTCCTATTTTTTAGGATATTGTCTTGTTTGGAGGCTTCTTCAATCCTTCACTTAGCTTTCATCTCTTTTTAGAGTGGAGCTTTTCCCATGAGATTTTCTCTATTTCTCCACATTATAAAGATCTTTTGTTTGTACATGGGTACCTTTTTTGGCCTTGTTTACCGAGACCCATCATGCATTATTTTTAGGGTTTTTAGCTACTCCCTAAGTTCATATTAAGGGGGGGTGTTAGATTTATCATACATTAGCTAATAATTAATTAATCTTTAATTGATTATTAGTCTAATTTATTCCTATGCACTTAAGCTAAACTTAGGAGTGATTTTATGCTTTATTAATTGAGTTAATATTAGATCATTATGTCTCATCTCATGTGATGTTGACACTTGTCATGATCTAATCCCTTTCTCATTTATGCCTTTTTTCTTATAAGAACTCAATCCTCATTGTAAATATCTCTCGAATATTATCTAGAGCTTTCATATCTTCTTGAAAGTCTCTGGTTTTGTAGCTTTTTCTTGTTGATGAATATTACACATATTGTTTGTAGATCTCTTGCATGGAAGGTGTACTTGTTTGTTATTTTCTCCTATGGCTCATGATTTTGTGCTTGTTTCACAGTTTGGGCCCAACCCACTACCCCCTTTTTAATTTAAATTTTTTATATGTTTTAAATAAATAAAAATATTGTAAAGTTTTTTTTAATGTTTTTTTCTTATATAAAAAACAAATAAATGATTTTGCACATCAAAACATGCAAACCCTATACACATGCAATCTCAGAATTTGTGCCCAAGAGGGGCTATTTTTTTCCCTATTGTTATATATTTGGTAGATCTCCAAATTTGGGGTTTTTTAAATAAATTGGTGGAGGTTGGTTTTTTGCCAAATCCTACCCATCTGCATTGAATTTTTCAGTTTTGCACCTGATCTTCAAACTACGATATCTCAGTCCTCTGAAGGCCTTTTTCAGTGCAATTTTTTTGAAAGGGGGTAAAATTTTGTGCTATACATAGTGGTACATGTTTTTTTTCAGTTTTAACTTTTGGTTTTTTTTCAGAAATCTGTTTTCTCAGTGTTGTTTCTGTGCAATCCTCATTTTGAGAACTTTGATAGGCCATATCTTCTACATCCATATACATTTTTGGAGGCTATTTTTTTTTAAAGTGCATTTTTTTTTTGTGTAATTTATCATGGTGCTACCAATTTCCTTTATTTCTATAAGAGAATTATATTTTCAACATGTTGTCCTTTTTGTACAGTATGGGCTCCCATTGTATGCACTTCTTTCTAACATTCAGTTTATGTGTACCTAACACTCCTCTCCCTTTTTAGCATTATGGGGAGTTTCTACTATTGGTGCTAATTATTTTTAAAATTTTCTAGTTGAATTGATCTACATATCTAGTTCTTGTTCCTATGTAATTTCAAATGCAACGTACATCAATGGTTGGTTACTTCCATTTGAGGTGAGATGGATCATTTACCATATGGAGATTCTTACATTCCTGTTTCTGGAGGTGACCTTTCATTTTCATTTGATCAGAGACTTTTGGTACTTGTGTCATTTTCATCTTTCAATTGCAAATGTTTGCCTTTATTTTCCATCTGACTTGAGTAGTGTCATTGAGGACACTCATGCAGATTATTGTCTCTCTCTTGATCAATGTTCTTCAAACTATTTGGTACCTATATTATCAACTTGCATCTTGCATGTTGAGTAGTGTCATTGGGTTCACTCATGCAGATTCATGTACCACCTATATCTTTGACTTCCAGATGTTTTTCTTTGTTTTCCATCTAATTCAAGTAGTGTCATTGGGGGAACTCATGCAGTATAGTCTCCTTGATCTTGATATTTTTATCTTCGATTTCCAAATTGTTTTCCTTTGTTTTCCATCTGATTCGAGTAGTGCTATTGAGTCACTCATGCAGATTCTTGTTATCTTGACCCTGATCATTTTTTTTAGAGGAGGTTCTTCATTTCGACACCATATCAGTCATCTTTCAACAACAGTCTACAACTTCATGCTTTTGGATGTTCAACAAGTTCCTATTTTTTAGGAAATTATCTTATTTGAAGGCTTCTTCAGTCCTTCACTTAGCTTTCATCTATTTTTGGAGTGGAGTTTTTCCCATGAGGTTTTCTCTATTTTGTTGTATTATAGAGATCTTTTATTTGTACATGGGTACCTTTTTTGGCCTTGTTTGTCAAGACCCATCATGCATTATTTTTAAGGTTTTTATCTACTCCCTAAGTTCATAGTAAGGGGGGGTGTTATAGTTATCATACATTAGATAATAATTAATTAATCTTTAATTGATTATTAGTCTAATTTATTCTCATGCACTTAAGCTAAAATTAGGAGTGTTTTTATGCTTTATTAATTGAGTTAATATTAGATCATTATGTCTCATCTCATGTGATGTTGACACTTGTCATGATCTAATCCCTTTCTCATTTAGGTTTTTGCTCTTATAAGAAATCATATCCGATTGTAAATATCTCTCAAATATTATCTGGAGCTTTCATATCTTCTTGAAAGTCTCTAGTTCTATAGCTCTTTATTGTTGATGAATATTGCACATATTGTTTGCAGATCTCTTGTGTGCAAGGTGTACTTGTTTTTTGTTTGATCCTGCGGCTCATGGTTTTGTGCTTGTTTCACAATTCTAACATAATATTAGGATCAAAGAGAAATAATTTTGTATGAGTGACCCCAATGATACTACTCAAATAATGAATAGATAATCTAATAGTAAAAAATAGATATGACACTTCAATCTACATGAGTGAACCCAACCATACTACCTAGCCGATATATAGATAGTGTATTCACACCAATGAATTGCAAAAAGGTAAGATGGAAGGTTACCTCCATAAATAGGAATTCAAGAGTATTTGTATGGTGTGTGTTCTATTTCACCAAAATGCATGGTTAGCTAGATATTACACCTTCCTAGTATATAAGAACAAAAACTAAATGCATGTGATGTGGGGAAAAGGGGTCTAGGGTCTAAAGCACATTTCTTCCAACATCACAATGGAAAGGACTAAAATTAATCTCTAATACCCACTTGGCTACTAACCTCAATGGAAGAGATAGAATGGTGGATTAGGGTTTTAGTCCTTTGGTGTGTGTGTGTGATAATGATTAATTATTTTTTATTTATTTAATTTGATAATGCAAAGATGTACCTAGGTTAAATATTTAAATACAACAAACTAATTTGATTTTTGGAAAACACCAAACTAGAAAATAGAAATAGAGTTCAGAAGAGTAGGGTGTAGACATAAAATAATCTCGCAAATAAATATGAGCTTGAAATGACTGGATAGGGGCATTGGGCTCCCTAGTCCTAAAGCATGTAGATACTCAAAATTAGAATTTAGATCTCAATTTCTTTCTATTTGTAGGTCATGCTCCTCTAGTTGGAACTTTGTATGACTTTGATAAAATCCACTTTCCCTAATTTGTTGACTTGTAGGACTTGAATGCTTGAATGAAAAAATAGGTCTTCAATCCTCTCCAAATTTTCTTCAAATTTATAACTTGCACACGAGGAAGAGGGGAAAGGTTTGTTTCATATAGAGGCTTGCTTAAGTCAAACCCCATTTTGGTATTTTTACCTCTACAACAGCTATGATGATGTACAAGAGATCTTTCCCTTAGTCAAGCAGAGGCTAAATGATAAACAAGTGACAAATTTATAACTATTACAACTTACCACTCAAATCTGCATTCCTTGATGAACTGAAGTCATTGTACTCATCACCTTCAAGGATAAATTGATGCTTGATTTTAATTCTTGCAAGTGTTATTACTCACAAAACAAATAGACATGGAACATAATCAAACTCACATGAAAACATGATGCATTGCTAACATGATGCTTGACTGAAATAATATTGTTATAATTCTACTCTTGACTAAGTTTAGGATGCTCAATTTCTCAATTGATTTCACTAGTATTTCTTCTCAAAATTGATAGGATTAAAATGGTGAAAAAGACTTGTATTTAAATATTTGATTCTTTAATTTCCCACAAATTAATTATTGATAGCTGACAAATGATTTTGGATTTCTAAATGCTAAAATTCCAACACCAACATTTTAAATTGATCTAAAATAGGTTGGACAAGGGTCATGGGCACCGTAGCCCAAACATATTTTGGATCCTTAAGAATTGGTACAGGAATATTAAATATTTATTCCCAATTCAACCTCCAATTTTCCAAATATTATTACAAAATGGGAAAATTAAATGCACAATTAGGTGCAGGAAAATGAGGGGGAGCTAAACCTTGTGTGAAATTATCAAGGGTGATAATTTACAACCCTACAATACATAACTCGCTCCAAATAGAAACCAAGAAAATATTAGCACTAACAATATGATACCCCCCATAATGCTAACAAGGGAGAGGTATGATAGATTCACTAAAATTGTGTATCATAATGTAATGTATGAATGTGAATAATTAACATTAAAATATTCATAAGATAGTAAGTTTACAACTAGAACACAGTCACTCTCATGAACACTATTATAAAAGGTGTGTAAAAATAAGGCATGCTTCACATGATGGTTGTCATTTAAAATAACAAGGCACACATAACAAACACCCAATAGCACTCTATTAAAAAAAAATTAAGGGGTTGGAAACCCCTTCACCACTCATATGCAAGGTATGGGGCCCAACGAGTTGCCACCCCTACCACAACTAAGGACATGGATAGGGAGGTGGTACCACAAGGTATTGAACCCCTACATAGGAAAGGTTTGAGGGCATAGCATCATTTCCATTTTAGTGGAAAAGAATCCCCATATGCCCCCAATTTTTTTAGCAATATTATTCGAATTAAAAATAAATCATATTTTCTATATAAAGAAAAATACTTTTTTAAATTAAAAAATTGGTACCAAATAGATGATGGTTAGGATAGCATAGAGGAGAAACTAGAGAATATTCCCTAACAAGTTTTGGGATTTTTTAATGATGATCATAAAATTGTACATACTTCTATAGTGGTAGAAAATCAAACAAAAATAAATCTATTACAGAACCCTATCATGTCTTATACATACTTACAATCTGGTAGGCCTTCTAAGCATAAACATGAAGTTTATATTTCTCTATGATGCACCCAAGTTTATGTAAAAGGCTATGAAAAATGAGAAGGGTTTTATTGATTTAAATATTTGATACCATGTTGGAGTAATAAAAACATTCATAAGAAAAAAATCCTACCAACAAAACCAAATACCTTCCATAAGAGAGATGCAATAGAAATAATTGATATATTTTTTAAAATTATAATAATAGAATAAGAAAATATTGTTATATAGGCAAGAATAAATCCCTAGATGAAACCCTTTGACGAACTAAAATCATGGCAAGTGTCTTAATCCTAAGACATGAGACAAAAATATTACCTAAGTAAGCTTAAGTAAGTAGGTGGGAATAGGTCTGAAAGTGAAAGTAGTTAACTAATATACCATATTCACAACACCAATCTTAAGTTATGCCTATTAGCTTTTATGAATATTTTGAGAAGTGTTTGGCATGTTTATCACTCTTTCATATGATTTTTATTTATGATGACATTAATGAGGACTTTAGGAGACTTTATTGGGCTTATTCTTGGTTTTAGAGAGAATTAAATCCATGTTGGTAGGTGAGATGTACATATTTTATTTGATCTATGAGAGTGGATGGTTGGGTGTTGTTAAGGAATCTCAATTAGGGTTTTTTCAAGGATATATTACTTCGCACAACTTAGTACTTTGAGGTGTTGATAGAATAATGTGGTATGTCATATGATTTATATATTTTATCTCTTCGATATTGTGTTTCTTCTTGGAGATTCATGTTCACTTGACATTGGAGTTGAGATTTGCATAGAGTCATTATGATCTTTCTATGTTTGTCTTCATGTGTTATTCTAATCCATTGTTTTTAGTAACAACATTGGGGAATGTTTAATATCTTTCTTTTATTGAGTGTTGGAGAACTCAAGAGAGGTATGGACAATAGTTATGAGGGAGTATGATATATTGTTGGTTGCATGTGTGGGTCATGGTGATTGTAATTTTTACTTCATTGTTTTTATTATTCGCCACACCTTGGTGTGAGTGTTGATTGGTAGGCTTGGCATGAATTGATCTATTTTTAGATTTTTCATTACCCATCTAGTGGGAGTTTATATATGTGTGTGTTCTTCATTGATAAGTATTACACAAGGAACTTTTGATTGTGGTTTATGGGTTGGATATGTTGTTGGTGTAATAATCCATCCTAAATTATTACTTAATTAATTATTATAAATGCAACATGAATATTGTCGACACAAAAAATATCCAAATTGATCCTACACACTTGATCTTGATCTTACTAACACCAGTTCATCCCGAATCATCTCCTCAGCTAGTCATTTAATTAAATAATATTTATTTAATTAAAATCATCATATTGCATCTCTTAATTAAATAAATTAAATTTATCTAATTAAGTCGTCATCTTTTTTTAATTAAATAAATCATTTTGTTTAGTTAAATCCTATAGTCCCTCTTTTAATTAAATAATTCATTTTATCTAATTAATCTCTAAAGTTGTCTCATTTAAATTAAATAAATTCATTTTTATTTAATTTTAAAATAACACCATTCCCTTTAATTAAATAAATTAAACTTTATTTAATTAAATCTATATTCATTTTCCTCTCAACTTTGATATAAACTAATTCAAAAATCTAAATCAAATTGTCACATCAACTAATCTCCTATTAAATTAATCAAATCATAATTAATCTTAATCCTAAACACTCCAATCCTCTAGATTTTTCAACTTTCACAAGTAAATCAATTTAATTGATTTATAAATTCTTCTATTTTCTTTCAACATGGCATCAATGAGTGAATATTCCTCAAATTCAAAAAATCCCTCCAAAAAGGATGAGTACATACAACAAGGCATTAAAGGCCTCTTACATGTCCTTTGCCTTGAGCCAAGTTGCATTTACTTC
Source organism: Sequoiadendron giganteum (assembly GCA_007115665.2). Taxonomy (NCBI): domain Eukaryota; kingdom Viridiplantae; phylum Streptophyta; class Pinopsida; order Cupressales; family Cupressaceae; genus Sequoiadendron; species Sequoiadendron giganteum. The sequence continues at coordinate 208,674,512 of CM021106.1, forward strand.
ATTCCTTTCTCCCTCCAACTTGTCATTTCAATAATTTCAAATTCCACCTAACCATATTTATTTTCACATTCATCAAAATTTGCTCATTCCTCCTCCAATCACATGTTGACAAGTGGCATCTTCCTATTGGTTGGTCTTTTGTCCCACATTCATCCCTTTTGCCTCTTTCTCCATCATTCTCTTCTATTTATAAAAGGCTCTCATTTGAATTTTGGATCCACAACTTCATGCAACATTATTATGTTTGAGTTTTGAGTAATTTTCATCCGTCTTTGTCCATTTTCATATTTTCATAGCTAGGTTAAATGGAGATATTTCACCAAGGAGCATCAAATCTTCATCATTGATCATCAATCTTGCAAGGAATTGGGAAAGGGCCATTTTCCACATCAAAATGGCACCAATTCCCCCATGGGATTGAGAGATTATTCATTTGAATATGATTTAATAGCTTCTTTCATTGTATTTTTTACATTATTTATTGTTTTCTTATTTCAAATGAATCTCATGGGGAATGTTGTTTCTAACTTGCATTTTGAGCTAATTATGTGTTTGTTCTTTGTGTTTGTGCAAGTTTAGGATCACCATTCACATTTTGGTGCTAGAAGGAGGGCGAATTTGATATAAATTAACACATTTTTCTAAAAATTATGTGGTTTTTTGTTAAGTTTTGTTGTCTACAGGAAAACAACACTACTGGTCGTCAAAATTTTCCACTATTAGTCCAGTGGCACCATGTAGTGATTCTTAAAAACTCCAAATTGTGTCGCTTAGTCATTCTCGTCAAAGGAAATTGAATTACAAACTTCGTCGCTACCAAAATAGTGTTGCATTTGTGCTCACCGCTTTTGTAAAGTCTATCACTATCAATCTCTAGTAGTGTTATATAGCGTCATTGACTTCCTTATATAGCACCACTAACTTCCTTAAACTGCACCGCAATTGCATACTGCACTGCTCGAGTTGGTTAAAAGACAATTTTCAAATTAATTTCAACATGTTCTTTTTCATTTTGATTGCTTTTGACTTCTAATTGGTCGTTGGCCTCTGTTTCTTTGGTATTAACTAGTTTTTGTAGGTTGGCTTGATCAAAACTGAAGGAAGGAAAACAAGACAAAGATGTCTCTTTGACATTGTCATCTCATTGTATCAAGTTTTTTTAAACAGTTTGGGGATAAATTATAATCCCTTACTTGTCACCTTAATGCTTTTTAGGACGCAATAATTTTCATTTGGGCTTAAAAAGAACAAAGAAAAAGGGATTAAAAAGAACCATAGGAAACTTACTAAATTTTTTGTTACTTAACAAATGACAAACAAATCTCAGACTTCAAAGTTGGTGCTTAAAAAGAATTCATATTATTGCTTTGTGGTTTAAAATGAACATGTGTATTCTTTGTTTTGTAATCTCTTTTACAAGTTAATATAATTTAAAAAGGAATATGCACTTATCTCACACTTCATAGTGATCTTGAGAATCAAAATTATTTTTGTGATATTAAGTTGTATAAGTGATTACCTCCACACTTCAATTTGGATTCTTAAAATTGAACAAAATCTTGCTAGTGTGAGTGGAGTATATCATGGGTGTTCTCTCTGTGTTTCTCAACAAAGATTGATCAAACTTTAAATGTGCTTACTCGCTTTTGTTTATCCTTAGAGGGTCTGCCTTGGTGGGAAAAATTACTCACCCCAAGGGAAAGACCCAACTGGTAGCACGCTAAATCCAAGCGACTTCCAACCGGTATATAAGTGAGGGTATTTGAGGAAAGTTCAAGTATCACGAGGATTGTTATGACAAGAAGGGAAGCAATGGTCTCTTGCAATATGGATAATCCCCCATGAATGGAATGCCTACATTAAAACCTTTTGTTTAGAAGGACCAAATCCCTAAATCTACTTTTTGATGCAAGAACAGTCATCCCATATTTTTATGTCTCCTGGTAGCGATGAGAAGTATGCCATGGGAGTGTCATGGGTATTGATGCTTGGCTGACCCAAGAAGTGTGTTTCATGGAGGGGATCCAATGTGGTCAAGCATCTAATCATCCTCTAAGAGTAGGCATAGCTAGATTTATCTAAGTGGGAACTCAACAAATATTGTCTCATTTTATCCTAGTATTGTGCATCAATTTGGAATCAAAACACTTTACTTGGGTCTAAAACACTCGAAAAAAAAAATCATAAAGTTCTTCAAAATTTCAAACCCTTTAGGAGGAGAAAATAACTTTGACAAGTCTAAGTGCTCTTGCTTGCCCTAGGGATTTCATCCTTAGAAGCTTATAAGTATTTAGATTTATATCACAATTTGTTCTCACTAAAGTCAACATTAGGAAAAAATTTCCTTGATTTCCTTGATTTCCACATAATTTACCTTGTGGGATGAAAATAATTTAGGACATTAGACATTCAGTTTGAAACATAATCAAGAAAGTGTTTGTGGTAAAAAAGAATCAATCTAACTAAGATAGCAGACAATTGAACCTCACATAGGCTTGATCTCATGATTTCTCAAAAATTAAAAATTCCCAAACCAAATCGTCACAAGTTCCTTAGTCCAAACGCTTGGGAGGAACATCTAGCAAGACTTCACGAAGTGAGAGAAAGGTTGGTCTATAATTTTTACAAAAAATCTACAAAGAACAATCCTAATTTGTATGAATTTTATTACCAACAAAATCCAAGTCTCTTTCAAAGGTTTAAATTTCTCACATAGAAAGTACAAGCATGTTCTTCAATACCAAGGTCTTATAGAAAGGAGTTATATCTAGGTATAATCTAGGATCAAATTCATCATTCCCATCCATCCCTCCAAAACATCAGTCAAATCTCATCCTGCCAAACAACTCTTCGAATATTGGAAAAGTCAAATCATGCTAGACATTTGGAAAATCCTTTAAATAAAATAAAAAATCATCTTGTTTAACAAAGTATGTGCAGATGAATCCTTCTTCATGTCCTTAGTTAAATTATCAATCCTTGTGAAAAAAATTATTCCAAGATAAGCATCCAACCTCTTGGGGTTTATGAGTTCATAATCCAAATCCAAATCAAATCCAATCAAAAATCCAAAAGTCCCAAAATCTAGTATCCCTTCAAGATTGTTGAGAATTCAATCATTCAAATCATCCACCCTTCATCTATCTAATCACTATCCTTTGATCCTTGAGAAAACTTGGTTTTTCTTCTTTGTACCTAAAAGTTGATCCTTCTTTTATGGTGAAAACTCGATCTCAATACAAGAAGAACATGGAATCCAACAAGGAAACATCTACTTCAAGTGACCTAAGTCAAACCGCACCCAAAATCAATCCTATGGGATCTAGCAATCCTCCACCCAATCTGCCTCTATTTCCACAGGATCCTTAAGAGGGGGGTCAAGTGGAAGACATCACCAACAATGTCTTGGGGATGACTCAAGAGGAGATCATAGAAATGGTCCAAAATCTCAAGAATCACAAAATTTTCAATGCCATGATGAGACTAAATCCTTCACAATATATGCTAGAATTGGAAAAAGAAGGGGCTGACGTAAACACTATTATGGAGAAACCTCTCAAGAGTATGCCACCAATATCATCCACACCTCCATTTCAAAGCATCACTCAAAGCATCCCACAAATCAAATCATCCATTTCTCCGACTCAACCAATTGTCAACAAGGGAAGATCATTGCTTCATGCACTTCAAACACATCCCCTTGTGAACAACCAAGATTTGGATTCAAATACCATACTAGGTCAATTTGTCCCATTGAATTTGTAACACCTATACATTTCGTTCACATTTCACAAGTCCACCAATCCATCCTCTTTTCATACAACACTAGCATATCCTCTCAACACACAAACCTCTCTCCCCATGACCTCACAAGGAGAAGGTGGATTGTTTGGACCAGGGGAATCTTTGATCCCTCATCATCATCATCATTTTCCCAAGGGAATATGCCACTCATTTTTCCACTGCTTCCTCTGCTCACATCAGTTTCCACACCAATCCTTGGTTTAGGGTGACCCCCTTTACTTATCCAAAATCAACCAAATCAAATCGGTTTATCAAATCAAATCAACACATCAAGTGCAAATAATCCTTTAAGCTTACCAATGATATCATAACAATAGGTGGAAACAATCCAAATACCTCAAGCAACCATTACACCATCCACCATATCTCAAATACCTCAAAACATAGTCTCTCAAGGATCTAACACCTCAATCATACCTCACACTTCACAACCCATTGTCATCACTCCAGCACCCCAACAACCACCCCAACAAAGCCTCATCACACCATCGCATACCATCCTGAATCCGCCAGCTTTTCCACCAAATCCAAATGTGGCCAATGAATATAGCATCACTCTGCAAGCAACTCAAAAAGCCTACCAAAAGGCTCTACAACAATTAAAAACCCAACAAGTTGTGCTATCTGCACAACAAGCTCAAAAAGGTCCACAAGTGCAAGCCCAAGCATTGCTACAACAACAACAATTTAAAGCCAAACCACTAGCTTTACTATAACAACAACAAGCTGCCCAAGCTTCCCAACCCATGCAAGCCGTATAAGATGCTCAAGTTGCCCAAGCTATGCAAGTTGCACAAGCACAAGTACAAGACCAACTTCAAGCACAACAAGCCTTGTTACAACAATAGGCTTACCTACAAGCCTTACAACAATACCAAGTGCAAGAGCAAGCAACACAACAAAAATTAGCTCAACAACAAGCATTGTTGGCCCAACAACAAGCGTTGTTAGCAAAAAAAAATAGAAAGACCAACAACAAGCTCTATTGGCATAGCAACAATTACAAGCATACCAGCAAGTGTTGGTTGCACAACAAAATCCCACTAATGCACCACCCAATTCACAAGTCACCACACCTGTCATTAGTACTCCAACCTAAAACATATTCATCCCACCACCTGACCCACAAGGTGATTTATCCACCCAAATCAAGAAGCTATCACAATAGGTATTGGACATCCAATCAAGGAAGACCCCTAAATCGCAAGGGAATTTATGCCCTTATCTGTTCGACAGGAGCATTGTGATGAAACCATTTCCACAAGGCTTTGAGATCCCCAAATTTGACAAGTACAGTGGACTCGGAAACCCTGAAGATCACATCAGGGAATTCCACGTGCATTGTATGGAAGTATCCTATGATGAATCCTATCTAATGAGGCTCTTCACATGGAATCTAGCTAGACCGGAAATGGAATGGTTCTCCTTACTTCCTCCAAGAATCAAGAAATTCCAAGAAATTATAGACGTGTTCATGCAAAATTATGCACTCAATATGGGCATGGACGTAAGCTTGGAGGAACTATCCAACCTTAAGAAAAATAAGGGAGAATCATTTGTATCTTTTCTACAACGATGGTGATGGTGATCCAAATCCAATAGAAGTAATTGGGCCATGCCAGAGGAAAAGCAAGTCTAAACAATCATCACAAATCTTGAAGGAACTCTTGCCTTCCATCTCAAAGTCCAATGCATCACCTCCTACGACCTACTCATCCCTAAATTTCTCAGCTTCAAAAGAGCTCTCATCGCACAAGGGGGAACACCTTCTTATCAATATAATCTCCCATCAACAAGTTATAATGACAAACCACAGATATGGGTGAAAAAAAAATAATGTCACCAATGATGGGGTTGTCAATGCTAAGGTTGTAATCAGTGCTCCAAACCCAAACACACAAAAAAAAACATATAAACAACCTCAGAGTAACAACCAAAATACCCCTCAATCCAACACACCTCAACCACCAACAAATCAACAGACAATCAACAATGTCAATGATCAAAGTGGACCATCTACAAGAAACCGATATCCTCCAAAATGCAAGTACACGTCACTTGGAGAATCGGTTGAATCTTTCATGAAGTGACTTGTTAATGCCAACATCATCATGCTCCCTATCATTGAGAATTAATAGGAGCCTCAAGTTAAGCCACCATGGTATAATGAGAAGCACCTGTATGACTTTCACAAGATAAAGGGACACACCATAGCTAATTGCATGAGGCTCAAAAATTTAATCCAGGTGCTCATTGAAAATAAAACTATCTTTGTTGAACATCCCACACCAGGATTTGGGAATCAAGACCTCAAGATATACACAAACCAAATTCTAAATCACAATAAGGCAAACAATAACGGCAAGGGAAAGAAGTATTATAGTTTTAACCATATTTATGACCAAATTGCCGCATCCCTAGATGAATGGGTAGGTTTTTTCCATATCCCCAAGTCCAAAGTTGATTGTGGATTCACCACACGAAGCAGTAGAATCACCATCCATGCAAGCCAGAGCACCCCCCGTAAATTCAAAATCAGTCACCAATGACTATAATGTCTTAGAACAACTAAAGAATACCCCCGCTCAGATCTCCATCATGGAGTTACTGAAAAAAATTCCTACACATAGGGAGATTTTGGAAAAGGCCCTTGCTAAGTCTTTTGTACCCACGGACCTTGATGTGGATCAATTTGAAGCTATGGTCGAAAAAATCACTACACCACATCTCCTAACATTCTCTGAGCAAGATCTCCTAGCCCAACCAACTCACAATCATGCACTTCATCTAGAAGTCTTCGTCCATAAAAATAAATTCAAACAGGTCTTGGTGGATGGAGGTGCAAGGTTGAATATTTTCTCTTTCAAACTAATAAAAAAATGGGATTTTCTAAAGACGTGATTGAAAAAATCAAAAGGAATCGTGATCAGGGCATATGATGACTAGGAAAGGGTATCACAAGGCACCATTTAGCTTCCTATTCAAGTAGGGCCAACCATCATGGAAACACCATGCCAGGTCCTTGACCTTGATTTACCTTATAACATTCTCTTGGGGCACCCATGGATCCATGGGATGAAAGCTATTGCATCCACATTCCATCAATGTGTCAAATTCCCCTATGAAAACTAATAGGTCACAATTCATGGTGATCCCGAGCCCTTTTCCTATTACAAAAATATGGAAGAAAAGTTCTACAAAATCCCCCAAGACCCAAAGAACGACGAAGGCCCTACAACTCCATATGTGGACCCATCCACTTTACCATCCACATCTGCTTCTATGACAGAGACACCTACCATTCCTACCATTTTTGATATCAAGGTCATTATCCATAAAAATGGGTGTGGAGATTACAAAATGAAGAAGGGAGCCTTTGTGGTAGGTTAGTTACCTCAATCCCATAGATCTCATGGGTAGCCACAACTAGCTAGCACATCAACCCAAATATTTAGAGCATACCCTTCTTGATTCAAGAGTTGGGGAGATCTAGGCCGACAAGTGGTGGACGAAAGAGATATATCTAATCTCCTCTATCAATATGAAATACTTATACCCACCCTTCCTATGGATGATGCTAACAGAGGATTGTTGGTGTTTTTTACTACAACCCAAGTGGACTTCCCGAGAGCTTCTATGAACTTGCCATGTTCAATGATAGAAGTCTAGGAAGCGATTGGTCAACTTGACAAGAAAAGTGATAATGCTAGTTCTCCTACGCTTTGGGTCTATAAGACCCAGGGGTAGGGAAAAATTTAGTGGAAAATCTTCACCAATTGGCGAATATTTGAAATTGGGACCTCCGAAAATGGTGAATAATACAAGTTAGAAAGGATGTTGAATCGCTAGGTTTTTACAAAAAAAAAAATTGTCTCGATTAATTCGCCAATGCATTATTTTTTAAACTATGCGTCATTGGAACTGATTCGCCAGTATTTTATATTGTAATTACAGATATTAATTATATTTTTCATTAATTTTACTGGGAAATATCGCCACTAATAATAATTTACCTTTTCATTTTAGGGATATTTTAGCCTTGAATAGGTTTTTAATTTATTGCCATCGATCTTCTTTTTAATCGAATGGTTGTAAGTCAATTCTGTGACTTTATATGCACGTGCCTTTTTAAAAGGTTATCGAGGCCTGAAATTTGATCTCCACCATTCATTGTTGCCAATAGTTCATGACATACGTCATCATCATTGTATCAGCAGGACATCCCTAAGTGTCCCACCGATGATGTTCACTCACACCAATAAGGCTTCCATACTCCACCTGGGGTCCACTAAGGCACAGGTACACCACTTGTGTAATTTTGGAGAATCATGAAGGGAATCTACAATATTCACACCAAGCTCCCAGAAAGACATCTGATCAAACCTCTGTTTGATCTCCACCGTTCACTGTTTCCAATAGTTCATGACATACGTCATCATCGTTGTATCGATGGGACATGCCTAAGTGTCTCACCAATGATAATCACTCATGTCGATATCTGACCCCCACAAGCTAGCTTTGCCCCCTTGACCCCGTCGGTGGCTGCCGCCCCCAGGCCCCTACTTCAATATTAAAAAACAAAATTAAAAATGGGGGAATTGTGCCGACCAACTATGCAAATTTTTAAAAGAGATATTTTCCATTATAATTAATTGTTTTAGTGATTATTCACTAATTTTTTCCACTGTGATTATTATTTTTTACCAATTATTCATTAAGATTCACCAGGATTTTATAATTTTTTTAATAATGTGCATAAGATTCGCCAAGGAGAATTACTATTTTTTTCAAATAAAAGGAAAGATTTGATAATATTTTACACCTTTGCTGAGGGGGGGGGTGGGGTCTTAAATTTATCCCTACCCAAGGGGGTATTCCCTAAAATGTTCTCCTCAAATACAACTTAAAAAATTTCAATTGCATATTTATGAACAACAGATAGATTCCCCATCCATGCTAAAAGGATGAAATCCTTCAAGAAATTGGCTATTCCTTGAAAAGGCTCACGTCCTATTAGTAGAGAATTGCAAACACAACTAAAATAGGCTGATAGGAAATATTTGGATAAAATGTTCTAAAGTCAAAATATAAGACATGAGAAACATAACCATGATCTGAATACCAGTGCCATATCCTAAAGTGTGGATTCAAAAGAGAAAACTGAACTATAGGGAAAATTTCATCTTAGACAACTATAATCTATATGAATTGCATTACAATCCATGTATCTGCACCGAAGTCTATCACTACTTTATGAATCTAGTTGCTATCTTGCATGAACTTACACATTAACTGAAGCATTTAACTGATCCTTTGAACTAGATCCATCGTTAAAATGTAATTCATAGTAAAGAACAATGAAGATTAATGAAAACAATCTTGGACTAATATTTCATTAATAAATCACACAAGATATCACAACAGGAGAGAAAATAGACTCAAGAGATTTTCATATTCAATACAAACATGCCTAAGAACCCCATAATTGACCAAGTGATTTTATCTAACTCAAAAATTTAAGACAAGGACTTACATTCATACTCTTTGTATCACAAAAATATTCTTTCTCAAATCTCGGATTTAACAATAGACCCTGCACCACGGCCCAAAATTCCCTTTTATAAAACAAGGGAGCAAAACAAGCTTTAGGCCGGAGGGTGCACATGTCCATTTTTCATTGGACCGCTAATTCCCAATTCAATTACATTTGTGTCATGCAATTGGAGGGAAAATGCATAAGACAAGAATAATCATTAGTTGCTATGGAGGAAAAGAAACTGCCTTTCAAAGGGCAACTCATTCATACCAAAGGCATCTTTAACCATTATAACACTTTATTCCACCTTAACAACTTGTACCCGAAGTCAAGAGAAGAATGCATATTTTCAAATGTAACTTCTAAGGCCAAACCTGTATTATACATGACCAAGTTGCATTTCTCAACCTTAGTACTCATATTTCAAACTCATCGGTGAACACCTTTTTTCCATAATTCAAAATATTCCTCAAACGACCATTTAAAAGAAATAACCTAATTAATCTTATCTCGATAGGGTGCATATTTTACCATTACTAATGTGGCCTCCTTATCAAAGTCTTCTAAGAAACTAATGACAAATGATAGTTTCTCAAGTGTATTCTCCAACATACCAATGTAAGAATATTTGCATATTTCATGTGTCTGAGGTATCATTATATTAACCATTTGATCTTTCCAAATCTCCAAAGGTTTGACCTCATCATGGTTATGTAGAATTTTTGTTAATGGAGTTAAGTCGATTCCATCATATTTGGCCTTTAACTCTTTGATCTTTAATTCCATAGGGGCAACATACCCCTAAAATATTTTCTCCACAATTCCTTTGACAAATTTATAAGTTGATATAACCATAGGATACTTATCCCCATGTTATTTTTCTCCCACTGCCATGAATGTCAGTTTCTTAATTCTAGGGCTCCATCTATCCAGCAATGGGGTGGCCAACTCTTTATCTCTTGGGAAAATCTTAAATTCTTGCAACATCAGAGCATAACTTGTATGAACACTATTTAATTTTCCTTGGACTCTCATGTTTAAGTGTCTCAACACAGTTTCCACAATCACCGAATTGCTCTTCCCCACTGATTCACGTATTTTTTGAACCATCTCCTTATACTCCTCAACTTGACAAATTAATTTCTCCCTAGAGAGTCCTCCTCCTAAGCTATTAGCCCTTTCAAATGCAATAGGCACCTATCCCATACTCTATTGAACAATAGCTAAGGATTGTCCTTGTGAAGAGGGTTGAGGTTGCTCCACTGGTGAGTCAGAGATAGTGCGACTAGAGCTAGCTTGCCTTGAGACTTCAATGTCTCCATTTGTTGCTTTAGTAATGCCAACTTCGTTTCTAGCTCTACCACCTTTATTTGACTCTTATTATATTTAATAAAAATTTCATTGTATTGGCCTCTCAAAGTATCTTAATCCTTGGTCAAATCCTCAACAGTTGCCCTAGTGAACTTGGCAACATTCACTACCATATATGTAGCCTCCAATGTTGGGGTATCAACAAATCTTCTTATAACAAGGTGACCGCTGAAATCAAATGGTTCTACAACTACTAGCTTCCTAGATCTAGTGGACAAAGACTAGATTCCCAAAGCATCCCACTCCTCACTAAAGGCTAACCCTTTAAGAGCCAATCCAACTTCTTCATTGGTTGCAAGAAGTGGCCTATTGGCCCTTCCTATTGTATCGAACACCACAACATTAGCAATATCCCATTCAGGAAGTAACAATACTCCACTCTTTTATACCAATGCTTGGCCTTTCTCTGGTGTTATTTCTTTGAATCTTTCCTTCATCTGCAACCTGATATTAGACTGAATTACTTGTTCTGGGAGCTTAGGGTGTAAACTTCTTTTTTGAGCCAACTTCTCAGCATATAATGAAACATGTACCCTCCATACAAAATCCTTAAAAGCATTGGTCTTGATAAAAGAGTCATCCATCATGAACTCTCTGTAGGTTTCCATCCTCAGGTCATCTTCATTGGTTATCCCCCTTATTTCATCTTTTCCCAGCCTTAAAACAACCGCTCCAGAACTTGATGAAATGTCTTGTGGAAAATATGGCATTCCCTGATGCATTTCATCAGGAGTGACCATGATCTCTTTGTCCTCATCATCATCATACTCAACCACCTTTTTTCTTTCAATTTTTTTGTCTCTTTGGTAATGATGGACATGTTTGGTCAGAAAGCCTCAGAGGGGAATCTAGATCAACAATGTTTGGAAATGGCTGCCCTGAAGATGATGGTACAATGCCCTTAGCAACTTCTTCAGCCCTAGTTCCCCTTTTCCTAGAAAAAACCTTGATCTTATTCGGGAGCTAATACATAGGTCTTTCTTCCAACCTTACTTCAGGGTATTCCTCAATAGTTTGTGACTCTCCCCTTTCTTCCACAACCCGTTCATCCTTCAAAATCCCCACAAAACTTTCAAAATTGTCAATAGCATGCATAGCCCTATTCAACTCACCATTGATATTTGGTATGGGATTAAAAGAAACTATCTTTTCTTGCTTCTTCTTCACCATCTTGGTAAAGGTAATATACTTTTCCTTTCTCTCTTCTTGTATCTCTAAATCAAAAATGTTCTTGATAATGTCCTTAGTAAAATAGAAATTGTGGACGAAAGTTCCAGTCTGATGCTTGGCCTTCATTTGAGAAATAAAAACCTCAGGGCCATGATTCCTAGGGCATACATTCTCTAATCCATAAGGTCTAAGAAATTTTTATAAATCCTTCCATCCCCACTTTTCCATAACAAAGTCAACAAAGGTCGTATACTCAGGAAAGAAAGATCCCTTCTTTTGTTCTACTGGAAAATGTAAATCCTGAGCACACCCCAACTATCTCATGATTTCTAAAAACCCGATTCTCTGAGGCATGTCCCTAGGTAAAACATATGGGTTGATACTAGTGTCATATACTCTGAAAATTTTTGTATTATGATAAGGGATAATATCTCCCCAATCATGTGTCAAATTTAATTCAGGCCTTCTTTCCATTAGCCTCAAGAAATCATGAATCTCCTTAGGAATCCTAGGTGGATTATGAACCAGAGCTCTTCTCAACTTGGACCCAAAGACATTTTGGAATGTTACATAATAAAATTTATAATCATGCCTAGCAAGGATCTTGGTCCAATATTGGATAGGAATGTCAACATTATCCTCCCTCTTCTTTAATTCCATATCCTGCCCAAACATTGCCTGAGCCCTATACAAAACCATCTGCATCAACAGGGAAAACCACCTGAAACCAACCAGAGTCTTTCCTTCCTTAGGGGTGACCAGACACCCATGCATTTTTTCTGCCAAGTAAGTGGCTAAATCATATACCACATTAAAACCTAGTTTTTGGAGATTTACAACCATGTACATGATATCAATAGGTAGAGTGGTCTTCAAACTAATTCCTAGAACCTGGCACAAGGCACAAACTGTCTTCTTGAAATAGTTAGAAAATTAATTCACAGGAAAAGGTTCTGGCTCATTCTTACCAATCACTACCTACTTCTTATTCTTTCATCTTCTCGAGGTTGCCAAATGAGGTATCAACAAAGATGTTTTGAAAAAACCCTTAGTATTTACGTATTCTTCTCTGAAAACCTCAAGATCGATAGTAACCATATCCTGACTCCATTCATACAAACCAAATATCTTTGTAATTTTCTCCCTAGTTATCTTTACCATTTATATGCCAAAATGTGTTCTGATGACTCTAGTTACAAGGTCATACCTTGCAGCAACATCTTTCAACAAATCTACATCCAAATAGACATTAGGGACCACCAGCTTACCAAGATCCAACCTCCAAGGGTTACACAGAGGAACACATAAATTCATGTTCCCAAACCAATTTGAGAACAACTGCCATCCAGTATACGGTAGCTCAACATCCCGAATCACATATTGTTTATCAGTTAACCCTTCCAGGAGTAAGGTCCCATAAAACAAAGACTTTCCCTCAATCTTTTTGTTGGTAGAGGGTTTTAGTAAGTCTATAATATCCTAGGAAAAGGACCTAGTAGAGGATTCAAAGCCAGAGCTTCGGGCCTTGGGTGCCATTTTACACAAGACAAAGAATAGTTTGAGATAGGGTTTTGAAGTTTCAAACAATTATAGCCTACACCCTATAGCCTTAGCTAGAATGCTTCACAATTCAAGAAGCTATAGCAATTATCAAGACAAGCTTTAAAACATTTTAAAATAGATTAACCCAAACAATCCTTCAAGAACAAAATAAAATGCAGTTGATAATTGTTCTCAAACAACCATAAGACCTTCTAAAAAAAAGGATATGGTATATATGTTACTTATAGTTTCACCTGCAGAATGTCAATGGTAGTGAGGCTGAATTTTCATGAAGATGGCTCGCTTCACTTGGTACCAATAAATTCTTCTTTAGTATGGAAATACGAACAAAAATAGCAATTCAATGATCTTTTAGCATTTAATAATGGGAGCACAGTCCAAACTCAACCATTAATATTCACTCACACGAGATAAAATGACTATAGTACAACATCAGCCTATTTTAAATGCCAGTCGTTGATCCAAATCAATGTAAGCCGGAAAGAAAAACTCAGATCAAGGCAAAAGTGGTTTGAAAATGCCACATTTTCTAACCAAACCTCGGGAGAATAGAAATTCACCTATAGGATACCACCTCAGCACAAATGAGTCCCACCTTGATAATCTCTCATATGACATCGGCGTCCATGCATCAAAAATTTGCACACCTCGTAGCATTATTAAAATTGGTGTTTTAACTGCGCGAGGTCAGCAAGGAACGGCCATGATGCGTTGCTAAAGAAAAATAGCTATCAACATTAGTGTCCTTCATCGGTCAATGAACAAAGACTGGGCCCCATGAGCATAGGCGATAGATGGCAGAATCTTGCATACCCCACAGCATTATTGTGACGTCATTAAAAACCTTGTGAGGCCAACGGGGAATGGTCAAGATGCAAATTATTCCATCTAACGGTTATGAAACCTACACATGCAAAAGATTTATTCATAAAAAAAGGGAATGACTAGGTGGATGGGGAAATAACCCTTGAGGCCAAGAATTTTAGACATTAGTCTAAAACTTTAGTCATTTATCAACCCCACACTAAGGAAAAAAATAAAACACAGTTGGAACGCAAAAGACCGAGAGGGCAGGTAAAGAGAGGCGAGTAATGCAATGACAAAAAGGGGTTCAGACCATACTTATGTGATCAATGACCTACAAGAAAAATTCAATGCTTGAATAGAAGAGCCACAACCAAGATTTATGGTAAAACCCCAAAACCCAAAAGAAAACCAATTAGAGCCAAGGACATAATAAAAGAAAACTTATGGGGGGGGGGGGGGGATTTACAAGCCCCACCAGGGACTTCAGTTAATGTTAGGCATGGGCTATAACAAGAATGCAAGCCTTGGAAAAAACAACAACGATTGATTAGAACCTATCATTTCTCAAAATCACATAAGAAATCTTAGCCTTGGATGTACCCCTCTAAGTATAACCGTACGTGGTAGGAGTCCCCCTATTAAAGCAGTCAAAACTCCCATTCATTTACTAGTATCTACAAGTCTACCCTTAGATAATTTTACCTTTGACATAACTGAGGTATGCGGGAGTGACAGTGATGAGGATACCATCGCCGGCCTACCTATGTTATTTGAAGACTCTTCCTTTTTTATGATTTCCACTATATCCTTTGACTCGAACAACCAAAACAAAGCGAGAACCTAGTGTACCCCCAATTAATAGACTACAACCAACTAGGACCGCCAATTCTAGATGCATTCAAAAATGATGAGGCGCTCTCAGAATTCATGGGGTTACAGGATAATGTACCTTGTGGAGATCACAAAACTAGATTCGACATTGAACTAAACACACATGCCTATTATGGGGAGACGATTGAATCCTTGAGTCGCAAAAGTGAAAATTTGAGAATAATCTCTAGGTCTTTAAGTAAAAACCACATTGTGGCACTTTTAAACCCAAAAATAGTAAAAAAAGAGGACACATCCAATGATAAAAACCTCTCTAAGGCATGGAAGGATGAAGGATTCAATCTTCCTCTTAGTGCTATTCATTAGGAGAAGTCAACAGTTTTAGCAGAGAAGTGCAATCCGGTCAACTTGGGGACAAAAGAAACACCACATATAATATTTTATGCAGAGTCACCTCTAATCGAACAACAAGAGCTCCTATTTTCCTTCCTAAGAGAAAGGAAGGTAAACTTTGCATGGACCTACACCAATATGCCTGGTCTTGATCTAGAGGTTGTCGTGCATCATCTAGCTGTATATCCAGAGGTGAAGCCAGTAAAACAAAAGCCGAGAAAAATGCACTCGCAGATTGCACTATTGGTCAAAATGGAATTGCAAAAACTCCTAGATGTTGGTTTCATATGTCCAATTGACTATCCAAACTGGGTTTCAAATTTTGTACCTATTTCAAAGCCCATTGGGGGCATTTGCATTTGCATTAACTTTAGATATCTAAACAAAGCATGCCCAAAGGATGATTTCCCTCTCCCAAATATAGACATGATTGTGGATATGATGTTGGGACACAAAATAATATCAACAATGGATAGGTTCTTAGGATACAATCATATCATGATAGCTAAGGATGACCAACATAAAACAGCTTTCACATGTCCGTGTGGGATATATTGCTAGAATATGATGTTGTTTGGGATAAAGAACACAAGAGCTAGCTATCAAAGTGACATGACACTGATCTTCCATGACATGATTCACAAAATTATAGAAGATTATGTGGACGACATACTAGCCAAATCAAGAAATCATCGAGATCGCATATCAGCACTAAGCTCCATCTTTGATAGGCTAGAAGAATACAAGGTTAGACTAAATCCAAAGAAGTATGTCTTCGAGGTGCAATCAGGAAAGCTCCTAGGGTACATTGTGTCCATGAGAGGGATCAAGATAGATCCTACCAAGGTTAAGGAAATTCTCAATATGGAGGCACCAAGGAAATTGAAGCAACTAAGGGGCTTACAAGGAAGACTCTAGTCCATCCATCGATTCATAGCACAATTAGTAGATAAGGCAATCCCATATTCTCATCTACTCCACAAGATGGTAGCATACAAATGGGATGAGAAATGTGACCAAGCATTCCACAAGATCAAGGAGTACTTACACCACTAGTTCTTATGCGACTGATTCCTATAAAATCCTTGATCCTTTATATATCAGTAACAACACTAGCCCTTGGCGCTCTCTTAGCACAACATGATGAAAACAGGAAGGAGAGAGCTATTTAATAATTTAGTAGAACCATGGTGGGACAAGAGCTAAATTACACATCCATCAAGAAGGATTTCTTAGCAGTCGTGTTTTCTGCACAAAAATTTAGACATTATATGTTGGCACATCAAATAAAACTCATTTCCAAGACAGACCCTCTCAAGTATATGCTCTCTAAAGCAACGCTCACAGGGCAAACAGCTAAATGGGTTATGATCCTAACAGAGCATGACATTGAGTATGTGGAATAGAAGGCCATTAAAGGACAAGAAATTGTAGATCAACTAGCAGAAGCACCATTATATTCAGAAAACCTACTTGTATCAAAGTTCTCGGATTAGTCCATCTTCAACATAAATGTAGCAGATTACTGGAAAATGTATTTTTATGGATCCTACACACAACATGGTTCAGGAGATGGAGTCTTATTCATTACACCACAAGGAGACTACATACCTAAGTCATACAAGATATCCTTTTCTTGCATGGACAATATTGTAGAATACAAGGCTCTTGTCATAGGGATGAGAATTACAGTACAGTAGCAGATAATGGCACTCAGGGTCTATGGAGATTCACATCTTATAATCAACCAAGTCAATGAAAAATACCAAAAAAAAGATGATAAGTTGACTCCATACAAGAAAATGGTGGAAAGCCTCAAAGAATCCTTCATTGATATCACCTTCAAGCAGATACCAAGAGAAAATAACATAGCAACAAATGCTATGTAAATAATCGGATCACTACTAGATGTCCCACGTAATGTCCCAAAGCAAGAATTCCTTGTAGAGTAGCTTCTCATACCAGCTTTTGAGGTACCAAAGTCTAAATTTGTGTGTGAAATCGTTGGTCTTGGTAACCCATGGTATCATGACATATACACTTATGTAAGAATAGGAGTCCTCCCTGTCGATATCACTCCCAATCTGAAGAAAAAAAATTCAATAATTCGACCCATTTTGTTATTATAAGTGACACCCTATAGCATATGAGTATTGAGGGAACCCTGTTACAATGCTTAAATGTCGAGGAAGCTTTGATTTCTTTAATGGAGGTACATAATGGCATTTTTTGTTCATATTTGAGCAGTATGACCATGGATAAGAAGCTATTGAGAATGGGGTACTATTGGCTGACAATGGAAAGAGAGGCCCATGAATATGTCAAGAAATTCATGCAATGTCAATAGCATGGGGATATCATCCATGCACCAGCTCAAGAGCTCCACCCAATTGTTACACCTTGGCCCTTTTCACAGTGGGAGCTTGATCTCATTGGAAAAATTACCCCCACCTCATCCAATGGACACAAGTTCATTATCACTGCCACAAAATACTTCAAAGAATGGGTAGAAGCCATGCCAATGACCTATATTATAGGAAAGTAGATTTCCAAGTTCATCCTAAATTACCTCGTTTTCCACTATGGTGTCCCTCAAGCCATTATCTCAGATAACGGGTCACCTTTCAAAAACCGAGATGTTTTAGACCTATACCATAAATTCAACATCCAACATTGATTTTCCATTCCATACTACCCCCAAGGTAGTGGCCAATTTGAGGATACAAATCAAACCATTCTCAGAATCCTCAAAAAGATAGTCAATGAAGTTGGTCCTGAGTGGAATCTATCGATAAATCCTAACTTATAGGCCTACTAAATGAGTATCTGCATACCCACAGGGACCACCCCATACTCCCCATTGAGATCAAGCTCCAATCCCTAAGAATATCATTGCAAAATCTCATTACAGATGAATAATATCAGGTGTCATGACTGCATGAGCTAGAATGACTAGATGGGCGATGCATTGATTCCTTAAACAATTTTCAATTCTACCAAAACTGTCTCAAGCGGAGCTACAATAAGAAGATCAAGAGTTGGAGAGCTGGTATTGAAGGAGAATCAAAAAAAGATGACAAATCTAGACAACAAGGGAAAATTTCAACCCAATTGGTTGGGACCATTCATTATCACAGCAAGCTACAAGTCAAGGGCATATCAGTTGTCAACACCCGAAGGGGAGCCTCTGTAGGAGCCCATGAATAGCTTCCATCTCAAAAAGTTTTATGCCTAAGTTTCATGGTATAAAACCAAAAAATCCAAAAATATAAAAAATCAGAAAAAGGTTTAAAAATAGTAAAGATAAAAATCATCCTCTAGTGAAAACCACTTCGGTGGTGCTTTGGACAAGTACCTTGGTGAGAACCTAGAAAACAAGAACCTTGTGTAAATAAAGCACTCTCCATCCATCAAGATCTCTATGGCTTATTTTTCATTAACCACCCATCACCTTCTGCATCATCCATCGCATTGATCCTTGCATATCCCCATCCATCACTCAATCGCGTCTGCAACATATCTTGATCTTGTGTCCGTATCATGTTCCCCCCTAGTACTACTTGGCACATTCCTAAGGTTATTTTGTCCTACCCATATCAAATTAGTCTATCGTATCACAATGGGGGCATGTTGTTTTACCTGCATCAGATCGGATTCATGTATATCCTTGAAGTCTTCAGTAAAATCATAAAATCCTTCAAAAAATCCAAAAACATTTGTAAAATCAAAAATCTGAAAACATCAAAAAACATATCAAAATCCAAAACATGTCGAAAATCAAAAAATAAAAATGGATTCATCTTGTTGAACTATGTCATCTCTAAGCTTGAACATAGGCAACGTTGATCTTTGATCATCCCCCTGGACACCCTAGGTCAGTCCTTTAGGAGTCTGTCATAATAAGCTAGCAATTCATCATTTGTTTATATCTTCATGGTCAAGTCGTTATTCGAACTACGTGGTCTATGTTGTATAATGTAGGAAATGATAATCTTTGATCAGCCCCCAAGACCCCTAGGATAGGTCTTTAGATTAGTCTCTAGGTCAAAATCTTGGAAAATACAAAAAAATTGAAAAGTTCAAAATCAAAACATTGGTAAAACATCTCAAAAATCCCAAAACAGCCTCAAAACATTTAAAATACCAAAAACATCCAAATATTTAAAAATATCCATCTGTCTCATCTCGTTTTCACCCAAAATAATCTCATTCATAATCAATCAATCATCACTTTCCCCCTTTGGTAAACCGGTCAAAAGAAAGTCTAGCGAATTCAAAAGATAAAACCTAATCGTCGGGGTCTTAAGTATAGGTCAGTAGGTAAGCAAGTTAGTTAACTCAGATTATCAATAGCCCATCATCCATTCAATCCCAAAATCATTTGATAACATCATGCCCTAGGATGCATCCTTCCTATAATGGACATCAACATTAGGCATCGATGTAGTTTAGTCTTGGCTAGCGATATGATGAACATTAGCTTGTTTGTTTACTTGATCTTTGTCTTTTGAATTATCTTATTGCACTCATTCCAAAGACTCTTGATGATTTCCAAACAAAGGGATTTAGAGAGAAATAAATGGGGCAATGACCAAAATCTTTTTATTTGTTGTGCTTGTTGGATATTCTTTTAATATAATTTGGTCATGTGTACTTTGTCTAGGTGTAGGGAGGATGTTTTAGATATCTTGTTGACCACATAGGAAGGATTTCCTTCTATGTTTTGGTCTGAGATGTTTGGAATATCTGAACTTCATTTTAGATAAGGTTTTGTATGCCAAGTGTGAACATGAATACTCCTATCAAATTGTCAAGTCAAATTCCATCACACTAGGTACAACGTCATCCTAGTTCTTTATACCTTGATGCATTGTGCCTATGTGTATTATCAAACATAAAGTAAATGGCCCTTTTAAAATCCCAATTCCTAATAAGAAAATCATCATTGTCACCATCATTAATAATGTAGGCTTTTTGGATCCTCTTTTCATTACCCTATTTCTTATGTCTTCTCTCTATACTAACATGGTACCATGTCAGTTAATCAAAAACATCACTAATGCATCCACCCTGCATCCACAAACCGTCAACATAATGCATATCAAATCATATCATATAGGAATCACTAATCATCTCACATGCACTGAATTTCACCATTAATATAGATGGGTTATTCAAAACATCTCATACACCATAAATTTGCATTTATTAAGTAGCATCACATAGGCATTATTAAATCATATCATTGCATAATTACATATACACCATCATATCATTTACATCATTGTATCATTTTCATCATCACATAGCACCCCATAATCATTACACATCATAAATCATTATGTGTCAATAGGCATTCATATCATAGGCATAATAATATCATTTGCATTTGCATTTCATGTCATAATCATTTCACGTCATCATTGCATGTTATAAGTACATTATTCCATATCATAACATTGCATTCATGAATCATTACAAAATAGGAATCATCGCATAGGCATATCATATCACATAGTATAAATCATAATCATCTCATATCACTATTTCGTGATAATTTATTATCCTAAGTATCTTGAGAAATAATTGCATCCATATCATTGCATTACATAAATCATAATCATTGTGTAACATAACAATTTCATATCATAAGTCATCTCATATCATAACATCATCTCACATCATTATACTAAATTTACATATCATGATCCATCACATAAATAACATCATGGCATCCATCTATTACCATCATAAATGCATAAGGAAAATTACAAAAATATTGCATTATCATTTAGGATATCATATAGGATTGCTAAGCGTCTCATAACCATACATTTTCATCATCATATCATATATGCATCATCATATTATATATGAAAAAGATATAAAAATACTTGTATCACATTGCATTACATCGCATAAAATAAATAAATGCATCACATAAGATAGGACCGTATCATCGCATATAGGAAAATAAATACATCCATCCATAATGCATAAATAAAATAGGACACATCACATGAATTGAACCAATCGGTCATATATATATCATCAAAAATATAACTATCATGTTACAAAGATCAAGATTAAATGTGTATATCAATCAAATATACAATCAGGGCTATCAAAAATGGAGCCCATGGATTTCAAGGAATAGTGTCAATCAAAAACAAATGTCACAGTAGCTAGCCCTGCTAGCTATTCCCCTCACCCACTTGTCTCTCAGCATGATCCTCTTCATGTCTCATGCTTGTTTGTTGTGAGTACTCTAGTACTTAGGCCCCTACTGGTATGGCTTGTTGATAGTGCAACCTATAATACTCTACCTCTCAGACAACCTCGTGGTACATCCACGCCAATACTATCCTGCCCTGAGAAGCAGCAACCATGCTCTCTAGCTGCCATCTCTTGCCTATCTCCTGATCTCACTTGAACCTAGCTTGGTCCCTCTAAAAATTCAGTGCATGAACCTGTGCCTATAAACATTGGACCTATTCCTATAGCTAATGTATCAAGGTATCTATCTGGTTTGGCTGCGGTGGTGGTGGTGGAGGAGGCTATTATTGGTGATCCCTCAAGACATCTCTTTGTCCATCCCCATCTCTATGCCCATCTCTAGGAACCTGATCCCTATTTCCTAGAGGTGGTCCACCTCCTCCTCTTCCCCCATCCCCATATTTGTCTCCTCTACCTCCTTGCCTGCACCCTCGCCTGTCGATCTGCCTTTGGGCCTCCATTGTAGGGGTGCTCCTCCTAGATCTGTCAATCTGATAGGTCATCTAAACCATGAAATATATGTCATTGTAACCCCTACATCTATCTATCCCTAATTATAAGGCCATTTCCTAGCCACCAACTATCTAAATCATTTCACTACCTCATCGGTCGGGATCATCCTACCCCATGTAGTCTCCCTCATAGTACATGCGAATATGGCCATGAAATGGTCATTAGGATGGTCCTATCTGTTCCTAAACTGTCAAGCCACTCGATCTGGAAGATAAATTTCTATCATGGTATGCTCTTTGCCCATGCATAAGCATATATTGTATCACAAAAAGAGCTATTGTATATCATCTAACCACGTAGGCATACCAAGCTAAGGCCACCATGTGAAAACTGTCATCTCATCAATAACCCTCCTCTAGTGAGGGATGTCGATTGCCCTTGTGTGAGTAAAGGTAGTCAAGGGCCCTCTGTACCACTAGACTATGGGATCATCTACCTCTAAGGCAATCGGTATAACCCATGGACGAAGCACTCCAATGTGCTCATAGGCCCAGACATGAAAAAGTGTAACCCCAGCCCTAATAGCTCTACTATCCAAGTATGAAAACTCATGAAGATCATGGTAAAGAGAGGCCAACATCACTGGACCCATGCAAAGCACTCTTTCCATCAGAGCATACGCTCCCAAGCAAGACCCCATCCCGGATTGAAATATTGGCCATGCCAATTTGGCGCCACAAGGTCTGAGATGATAGCATAAATGATCAATTGAAAGGTGGGCACTGTGCCCCTATACTACTCTAGCTCGATCTGTCCCTCAGTATAAATAATCTCATCAAGCTCAATGACCTCAAAGAAGGCATCTATCCCAGCATCCACATCATAGATCACTCGCTCTTCATGGATGGGCAATCAAAGAATGCGTCAGACATCCTCCAAGGTCACTATAGCCTCACCTATAGGGAAGTGAAATGATGACGTCTCACTATGGCATCGCTCTTCCAGGGTGGTTATCATGCCCAAGTGTATCCAGACAAGAGTTGTGTAGGCGATGTACCACAACCCTATCACCCCAAGGTGCTCCTAGAGTAGCTCGTGCATACCCACCAATCTATTAAGAACTGGGTACATGTGCTCTCGTGAATGAAGAATCCCTAATTCCTCCTGCACAAGCAAATCAACAGCATCAAATTTTGTAAATAATCAGGATCTTGTTTTGAGTTTTCACAATTGAAACAATAAATGCGGTGTTGTTTGCAATTGTGACGCTATTTGGAAGTTCCAAATTGCAACACTGGGACTCCCTAAAGTTCAAACTATGTCGCCACATTGTAGTTTGACCACAGACCACTTTTCTTGTTGAACCTAAATTCTAAATTGCACCGTTGCAATACAATTTGCAAATGTGGCAGACTTTGCCACTGAAACCATAATTTCCTAAACTAAAGCACAACTGCATAGTTTGAAAATGTGGCACTCTTTAAGGTCATGCGACACTGATTAAGCACTTTTAGGGATGCTAAACAATGCCTCTTGACTTTGTTTGACCTTTGACCCTAATTAATGCGCACAAAAATCAAAATAAAAAGTTGAGTAAGGGTCACATACTAGTGGTCCTACGCCTGTTGGATGTTGATGCACTCACACTCAATCCAAAACATGACACAGAAGCACTCATTGGGCCATCTCGAAAAGTGGTCAGAGCTCAAAATCACAAAATCTCTTAAGGGCTAGATGTGTAAATGAATTTAAAGTGAACCCTTGAGGGCTATTTAAGCTTGAAAATCAGGGTGTTTTGACCCTGTTTAGCCATCCAACTAGGTTTTTGGACTTCCAATCTTGTTTTCACCCAATCAAGGATTTTTTGCATCATTTTTTCATGTTTTGGCACACTTTTGGCATCCTGGACTCTTTCTAGACTCGTCAAGCAGCTTGTCCTCTTTTTTCGCGAGATCACCCAAAAATCCAAACTTTCGTCCAATCTCTTAAGGGTGTAGTATACCAATGTAATCCTTCTCACTAGGGCAGCACTGGGGCACCTAAAAAAATTAGAAAATTTTGAATTTTGATCTTGGTAGTTTATTCTTTGAACCAATGTAGCAAGTGCATTGCTTCAAAGAGGAGCAATATGTAGACACGAAAAAACATTCAAATTGATCCCACACACTTGATCCTAATCTTACTAACACTAGTTCATCCTAAATCATATCTTTGGCTAGTCATTTAATTAAATAATCTTTATTTAATTAAATTCATCATATTGCATCTCTTAATTAAATAAATCAATTTTATTTGATTAAGTCATCATCTTCTGTTAATTAAATAAATCATTTTGTTTAGTTAAATCCTATAGTCCCTCTTTAAATTAAATAATTCATTTTATTTAATTAATCTCTAAAGTCATCTCATTTAAATTAAATAAATTAATCTTTATTTAATTTAAAACTAACACCATTCCCTTTAATTAAATAAATTAAACTTTATTTAATTAAATCTTCTTTTTAAGCAAGAGTGGTAGTCCACTGTATTATTAATATAATAGTAGATACATATTACAAAATCCTGGCTCTAGGAGGCATACTGGTAGGAAAGAGCCAGAGGGAAAACCTCTGGTTATAGCCCCAAAAAGGAAAAATTTCATACAAAAGGACCTATCTTACTATTTTTAGCAAAAGATCACCCCAAAATGTCATTGAGGATACAATTACCCATGACAAAAAACTATATAATCCCACCCTAAAAATCTACGAATTCCCCTACTATATACAATTCGATACTAATACCTAGATTAAAAAATTTAAAAAACCCCAACCATAAATGATAGGTTAATCCCGTGCATTTTATCAGCCTTAGTGATGACACATCCACATGTCCCTAGAAGACAAGCAGCCAAAACCTTGACATCTCTGACAATCACTCTTCCATCGGATCACCACCCTGAAAAGAATTTTCATCATGTCCCTCAAGCAGACTCTGCAAACTCAAATCATTAGAAAAAGAGTCATAACCCACAAATGGTTCTTCATCATCATTCGCTTGTTGCTGAATTCGAGCTCTGGCATGATGGCCATGCTGCTCCCCGAAGCTTGGATTTGCAGCAAGCCCTAAATTCATATTCCTCTCAAATTTGATTTAATTTAATCCAAAAATCTAAATCAAATTGTCACATCAAATGATCTCTTATTAAATTAATCAAATCCTGATTAATATTCATTCTAAACACTCCAATCCTCTAGATTTTGCAACTTGCACAAGTAAATCAATTTAATTGATTTATAAATTTTTCTATTTTCTCTCAACATGGCATCAATGAGGGAATATTCCTCAAATTCAAAAAATCCCTCCAAAAGCGATGAGTACATCCAAAAATACATTAAAGGACTCTTACATGTCCTTTGCCTTGAGCCAAGTGGCATTTACTCTATTCCTTTCTCCCTCCAGCTTGTCATTTCAACAATTTCAAATTCAACCTAACCACACTTATTTGCACATTCATCAAAATGTGCTCATTCCTCCTCCAATCACATGTTGACAAGTGGTCTCTTCCTATCGGTTGGTCTTTTGTCCCACATTCATTCCTTTTGCCTCTTTCTCCATCATTCTCTTCTATTTATAGAAGGCTCTCATTTTAATTTTGGATCCACAACTTCATGCAATATTATTATCTTTGATTTTTGAGTAATTTTCATCCATATTTATCTATTTTCATCCATTTTCATATTTTCATAGCTAGGTTATGGAGAAATTTCACCAAGGAGCATCAAATCTTCATCATTGATCATCAAGCTTACAAGGAATTGGGAAAGGGCTATTTTCCACATCAAAATGACACCAATTCCCCCATGGGATTGAGAGTTTGTTCATTTGAATAGGATTTAATAGCTTCTTTCATTGTGTTCTTAATATTATTTATTTTTTTCTTGTTTCAAATGAATCTCATGGGGAATGTTGTTTCTAACTTGCATTTTGAGCTAATTATGTGTTTGTGCAGGTCTAGGATCACCATTCACAAATATATTTCAAATTGAAATTATATAACTAGTATCTATAGTCAATCATAGCAACACATGTCCATTTTAAATAAGTCAAGGATTCATATATTCAATTCAAAAGTCAAATTACAATATCAGGTTTGACTTGGTTCATAAGGCCACATAATCATTACATCTATAACTTTACATCATGTACATCATGGTTACATCATAGACCAAAATATCTTGTGTACATCTAAGGTTCCTCTTGATGCTTGCCTCCGCTGGTGGATGAGAACATGGTTGAAGCACTTTACCACCCAACCACAAAGCTTACGCTTCCTTGGAATTCTTCCAACTTGAAGAACACCTAACCCTACATGGAAATTTTAGAAAGAGAACAATCTACAAGGTGCAATCTGGTGTGTTCCCAAACATCAACATGTAAATTCTATCTACAAGTTAGAAAATTAAATGGTAGATCTATGCTAGGAATGACAGAGAGTGATATCACAGAGTTCATACATACAAAATGAACTATATTGCTTGGCAAAGCATATAAATGTGTTGCAAAAATAGTAAACAATAGGTTTTGGTAAAGAAAACCTATACTCTCTAAACTCTATTTCGGCACCCATCCTAGAAGGTAACTTTCTACAATACATCATTTCATAACAGTTGGGTGATCCCACAATGCTGGTTTACAATTTCTAGGAGATTCTGAGTTTTGTTGAAATCACATATTTTTATAAAATATAATGATTTAAACCTTTAAGAGTTCCATTTTAAGGATTCCAATTGAAGAGGGTTTGATCGAACCACCTTAGATCGAACCCCCTTAGATAGAACCCTGCTAGTATTAAACCATACCTATAATGGAGTCTCCTTTACACCTATCAAAATGCTGATAAAAAACCACTTTTGATTTATCTTTCGAGGGATCAAATGAATTCATTTAAAATTTATTTTTTGTAATTATGTATTCATTATTATAAGCTTC
Organism: Sequoiadendron giganteum; assembly: GCA_007115665.2. Lineage (NCBI taxonomy): Eukaryota > Viridiplantae > Streptophyta > Pinopsida > Cupressales > Cupressaceae > Sequoiadendron > Sequoiadendron giganteum. The sequence continues at coordinate 208,701,687 of CM021106.1, forward strand.
CCAAAAAGTATAATTTTAAATAAATTTAATTTTATTATTATATTTATTTTTTATTTCTTGTGAATGTAGGTTTTTCACCAAAAATCAAGCTCTCTATTATGCACATGTATAAATATATAAAATTATTAAAAAAAAATTAAAAATATGAGTGCACCAAATATTGAAGTTCTTGATCCAACAAAAAAAAATGAATTTTGATACATACAAAAAATGTTACGTGTTATACAGTCTACCTATGTCTGAATTGTAATTAGTTTGACTTCAAAACTTGATTAAGGAAAAAATATTCAATAAAACACTATGAAACCAATTGGAAGCACTAGATATCATAGTTACAAATGTAAATTCAAAAAAAAAAAAATTTATCCTTCATGGAAAAAAAATTTATCTGTTATATGGTGAGTGTCACTCCTTAAAAATGGTGTTTACTGAAAAAACTAGTTTTCGAAGGAGATGGAAAAAGAAGTGCAATCTGATTCCAAAAAATTTGAAAAAAATATATTTAGAATGTACAGAAAAAATGTCACAAATCCCTAGTTTTCATCATCTTCAAATTGCTCATGGTTTAGCTGCTATAGGTATTTAGAATGAAGATTTAGTTAGAAAAAATCAATTAAGTGTCCAGTTTCGCCAAAAATTGTAAACCAGTATTGTGGGATCACCCAGCTATCTACCCTCTAGCAACATCTACCCTAAACTTATATATTCTACTTAGGTATCACTATTCTATTTAAGTAAAAGAATATTCTTCTCATGAATGTCTACGAAAAGGAGAATTAGATTACTAATTTCTTCACTAAACATAAATCAAATACAAGATTCAAAAGAAATTTATATGGTACAATATTCAGTCATATCAGTCACATGACCCATGTTTACTTACAACATGAATCATTATCCATTTTAAATCAATTAAGTATAAAAAAGAACAAAATAAGGTATGTCACAAGTATGTGTATGTACATAGACGAAGTCTATGTACATACACATATATGTGCCTACTTAAGTTATTGGTTTGTGCATACATTATGAAATAATCCATTAAACTAGATTGCAATCATTTAATAATATTCTATTTGATATTTATTTTTTCAAAATAAAAAATCCAGAATAAGTCTATATTAACAATTTCTCACATATTGTTGCTTCTTTTACATTCTCACAAAACTGTGATACTCTAACATTATTGTTTACCTATAACCGTTCACTATTTTTTTAAACAGAATAAGTAATGTTTCCTACTAAACAGTTATAGAACGAGATGTTTTGATGCAAGAGCATCCATGGATCAATGCAATCCTATAACAACCAATTGGTTTCAATTTCATTTTCTAATTTGTGATGTGGTTGAATTTCATGTTTGATGTGTGAAATTCATATTTTGGTGTGAATTGGAATGTCTTGTAATGTAGGAAATTGGAATTTGAATTTGGATTCAATTTGGGTCAAATTGGTTGAATGGAGGTCATGGAGAGTATGATTTAAAATTGAAAAAGAAAAAAGAAATAGAACATGGAACGGGTTTTTTGGGAGCCATTAAATTCATTTGTAACTCCAATTTTAAATGCTCACAGCTCCTAAAAAATAGGGACCTAGGAGGTGGGCGCCCAGGTTTGAAAAATCTACTTTTCATTTTATTTTTGAAAGAATCAAAGTCATTTAAAGCCCATATCTCATATTTTCTAAACCTACAATGCCCAAAGATCTCCTTCCAAATTTCATCCAAGGACTCGTGATAGAACAGACATCCCCAAATCCACATCTTGATGTTGTGGAACCAAGCCTTCCCACTCTATCATGTATGGTCATTAGTGATAAGACCCTTCTCCATCTTGCACCTATCACCTCTATTAATTCTCCTAACACCATCTCAACCATTGAAACCATCAAACCCAACAAATCCATTGAATCCCCATCCTCTACTCCTAGATCCATCTGATCCATTCGAGACACTAAAATCCAATCCCCGCCTCCCACTCCTAGTATCACTAACATCCATTCCCATGAACCTCGTGAATCCTCCATCCTTCCATCTCTCCAACTTGAGGAGTCCTCCCAACACTCCTCCATCATCATGCCTCCCATACAAGACGAGTCATGCCAAGATCTTGATCCAAAGCATACCAGCATATCCCCTCCTCTAAATCAAGATCTTTTCATCCTAGCTACTCCATCCCAAGATCATAGTCTCTCATCCATTCCATCTCATGATCTCTCTCCTTCATCGAATCCTAATCTGACCATCCTATCTACTCCATCTCAAGATCACACTAGCTCATCTGCTCCATCCCTTGACCCCCTTTGCACTCAAGATCCAATCACTTCACCCTATGCACCCTTATCACCTCCTCCTCCAAATCAAGATGCTACTATCCCCTCATCTCCATCACATGATCCTCCATCGTCGCCTAGTCCTACCCTCCCAACACCACTTTTATATCACCATGGTAACATTACTATCATCCATGGTGGTCTTCTTGTAGAAGAAAAATTAATTATATACACAACCCTTCCTCCTCCACCTGCTAATGGACTCACATCATGCTTCAAAAAAAATACACACCCTACCATAGATCACATGCTCAAGAACATGAATTATAAAGGAAAATTTTTAGGCCTTCATGAGCATGGTATTTTAGAACCTATCCAAGTCAAAGAACATCCAGGTGCACAAGGTCTTGGATATATCTCCCAAGACTCACACTCCAAAAATGTTGATACAACCTCCATACATCCTAAGCAAGCCTCTTTCAAAGGAGTAAGAGGCACTTCCCATTGTTCCATGAAACCATTTGTCGCCATCCCCCCTCCTCCATCATATTACCTCAAAACAATTGTCCATCTTCCTCCTTCCTCCTTCAAATCCATTTTCGGCCCTTATGTCCCTCCATTCACTATCACCCATCCTCCATCTACTGCATATATTTTGGGTCCTTATGTCCCTCCATTCACCATCATTTCCTCCACATATAGAGTCCATTTTGGGCCCTTATATCCCAACACCACCCCTCCATCTCATCCTATTTATCCTTTCATCCATTCATCGCCTATCCCAATCACACCTCATAAAAATTATAAATTCATAATCCATAATTAGGACCAACAAAGGCACCCCTCCATGCATGCCATCTCACATCCTTCACCCACACATCATCATCACAATCCTACCTCCATCACTCCATCCATGTCTCCTCCACATCATCCATTGCCTCATACCCATCCAATTGATACTAAAATCACTTTGGATACCAAAGTAAAAATGCATAAATCCAAACCTCCACATAAATCTAAAGCTCCTCATGTCCCCTTAAAAATACATGTTGACGAAAATAAAAATACAATCCAAAATCCAAATCCATCCAAAAGGCCACAAAGGCCCACCAAAGAAAAAATCAAAACCATGTGGATTCCCAAGAAAAAAGATGCAGTGCCTTCAAATGAAAAAGCCATAACATCTAAAGTGGCTAATCTAGCTAGAAATAAATCACATCCTCCACCTCCTAAATATATTTTGGGTCCCTATGTCCCAAAATTCACTATCCCAACTCCTCCATTATCTCCAAACTCTCCATCCATTCATCCCCTTATCCTTTCACATCCACCACCACATGTGCCAATGTTGGTCCTAAACACATTCCCCCATCACACATCCACTTCATCATTCCATCCATACACTTTCCAACATCCCATCCACTATCCCCCATATCTCCCCCATCAAATCCCTTTAGTCCATTCTCTTGCATAATCCATTCATTCTAATAAGGTTGTACCAACATCCGAATAGTCGCTTCAAACATGGGCTCTTATTACCTCATATTGAACTTGATGCTTGAGTCCTTCATCCATATCCCTATCAACTATCTTCTAAATCCACATATCCACATCCCTATCCTTATCCGTATCCATCCATATTTCTATCAAAAAATTTCAAAAAGTCAAAAACGTCAAAAATCCAAAAAATAGTAAAGAGAAATAATTTGTCCAATTTTGAAAACTTGCCAAACAAGCTCCTTGGATAAGTACCAAGATGAAAACCTGGAAAATAGGCATCATCTATAAATCCCCCATTCAGTTTACTTCCACAATTGGGGGCAACTTCCATCTATGTATCCCCTTCCTCCATCTCCTACATCCACCATATCTTCTACATCCTATCCATCATATCCCATTTGTATCAAGTCCCTCCATCTACCTTGTGATATTGATTAAGACAGGGGCGCATATAAATAAATGCTTTTTAAACCTCTTGGCATAAATCCCCTCATCCATACACCACAATATCCCTTATCCTCCTCTATCCTCCTTCCTTATCCATGCATCCTATCCATATCTTTCTATCTTCTATTCTCCACCATCCTATTATCTTTCATCCCTCTTGCCTCATCACACATGACATATCTAAAGTGGGGCACCTCCTTCTTTGTTCCATAGTCCTTGGTGACATCATACATCTTCCAAATCCTTATATTCCTATCCACACATCCACTAGTCCTCTTCCATATTTTCATCTTTATCTCCCCATCCATTTACCCATCCAATAAGACATTCCATATATCCAAATCCTTATCCATCTATCCATCCATCCTAGCATCTTTCTATCCCCCCATCTTTATCACTTTATCCATTTACCTCTACTTTTTCCTTCCATATCATAATCCCTTGTCATTGGTATCTTGCTATAGGCTACCTCCATGCAATCTAATTCCATTCATCCCACTATCATCACCCCTATCTATTTATCACATCTTTCTAACCTCCTATCACTCTTCATCACTCATATATCCACCATACCATCATCCCAATTCATCACTTGATGATTTGGCTAACTATCACATCCCTGAGCTCCACATAATCCACATCTTGTGCAATCATCATCATCCTATATACAAGGTCATTCTTGTGTCATCATATCAATGTCATCATTCTATCTTCTTATCATCATCATCTCATCATCCCTTGTCCATTTTCTATCTTTGGCCTTGTGTCAAGCTAAGTTTCCCCTGTTCTTTCACGTAGGCAAGGTCGATCATTTGATCTACCTCCAGGAAATTTTTCTATCTAGTCTACGCCATCCATCAAGGTCTCCATTGTCCTCTTTTCACTTTTATCCATGGTCTTTTGTAAATCTATGAAGGCTTTGTGCTTTCACGTAGGCAAGGATGATCTTTGATCAACCCCCGAGCCCCTAGGTCTTTAGTGTATGTCAGTCTTGTCTCCCCTAGGTCTTTAGTGTATGTCGGTCTTGTGTCCCCTAGGTCTTTAGGGTATGTATGTCTCGTGTATTTTTTTCTTGTTGTCTTGTTGTGTCATCAAGTACGTCCCTATCCTAGCTGGTGCTTACAAGAAAATATTGTTAGTATCAGGAGGTTCAATTGGTTTCATATATCTGGCCTCATTTTGATCATCTAGTTTAGTCTCCATCTTTGGTCTCAATAGGATGCATCCTTCCTAATAGAACACATCAATCCCATCCACCCTTTTGACCCAATGGAAAAGGACATTTGAAATTTTATTGTGATCTTTTGATGCTTTTGACATTTTGTTTAACATTTGAGCTTCCTATTATACCTTATCAGGGTCGCCATGATCCATCATATCATGGTGTGCTTTGACTAGTAAACATAGGGGCATATCTTGATCTTTTTGTTTTCTTATGTCTTCTTGGTTGTCCCACGTAGTACCCACCAAGATCCATGTGGTCTTGTGTTATGTTGGGGCATCCTTTGTGTTTATGGTTATCCCAACATCAGGCCCAACCAAAGCCCTTGCAACTTTGGGATGTTGCACTAACCTTTTGTTTGTTGTGTTAGTCCTATGAATGTGATACAAGGTCATCTTGGTTTCTCATACCCTAGTGTATAATATCTCATTCTATATCAAATTAAGTGCTCATTACATGGAAACATAATGCATAGCAATTATCTTGCTTGATTTGGTAACTATCCATTCACCCTTCTTCACTCTCCCTCATCTAACTATCCTATCGAATTTTATCATCCCACTATCTTCATCCTCATCATATCATAATATTTGTAATCTCCTTAAGCTAATATAGGTCTATTAATTTAAGCATCCTTTCATCCATCCTTCTCATCATATCATCATCATTTCAATCTACTTAGGATAATAGAGATTTGTTATTCTAAGCCTCTTTTCCTCCATCATTTTCATTCATTTCAGCAATCTCACATCTCAACCAAATCCTAATCCATTCAATCTAGTAGAAATCATCTAATCACATCCTTGGTCTTGTTCCTAGCCTTACTAGAAGCCTTGACCCAACCATCATCATCCTCATCATCATTGAGATGTATCCTTCCCTATCCTTTTGTGTTTTTTTGGGATGTATCCTTCCCTCATCAACAACACTTTCATCATCATCATCAAGAGGTATCCTTTTGTGTTGTTTTGGGATATCTCCTTCCCTCATCAAAAACACTCTCATCATCATCATCATCATCATGTATTCTTCCCTATCCTTGTATTGATTTGGGATATATCATTGCCTCATCAACAACAGTCCATCCATCATCGGTCCATCCTGGCCTGTAGCTTGATTGGGGCAACATCATATTTGTCCTTGAATCAATTTTTGGTTTCTTTCTTCTCATCTTCTTTTCTCGATCTCTTATCATTTATCATCCTCTCTTATCCATAATTTTGTCTCATCTTCCCCATCTACTCTTTCATCATCTCATCCATTTCGAGATAACACCCGTGTTCTCTTAAACCCGCATGTCCTCTCAAGGGGGCATCCTCACTCTCTAATATTCATATTCACTCACATCATCTTTCCTCCTAGTCACTTATTTGAATGACTAGGGAATCTTTCCCAATCTAACCATCTTCTTCTTGGTGCTATCTTTTAATTTTCTTTGAAATGATGTTGCTTGATAACACCATCTCAAAGAGGGGAAAAATGTAGAGACCTAAATTTGACCACTTACATTTAGTCAAATTTATCCTTTTTCGTTTAAGTATCATTTTATCCACATTATTTAGATAATTTTACTATTATTTAATTAACATCTTTAAAGTTCTCTAAATCCCTAACGTATTTAGTTAAATAATTAAATACCTTACCCCTTTATCCCTTTCTTCCAAATAATTAAATAAATAACCCATTTATTCAATTCCCTTTATTTCCCATCCACACTTAATCCTAATTCATCTCTTAATCCCATCATTAGGGATGTGCACATTCCTAATCCATGATTGGGAAGTTTCACATCCTCCAACTTTTGCAAGTTGGCTCCTAATCATCATTAACCACCTAACTCTCTTCTAATCCTTCATCAACTGGTCTAATCAGCCCCCTTTAGTCAACTCTTCCCACATCCCAGTGGAATTTTAAATTCCATTATATTCTTCCAACACCCTTCATGGAATTTTCAATTCCACTTACAGTCCCCATGTACTTTCCAATGTAATTTTAAATTCTATTTATTCACCCAAGGTTTCCCAAGTAATGTTTTATTCCTTTTATCTTCCCCATGCACATTAAAAAGGAATTTTTAATTCGTTCAGTCAACTATTGATTTTAACTCTTGATCTTCTCCCAAGAATGAATATTGACCATTCATTCATCTCTCCTTTTCTAATGACAAACACTTAGCCATTTTGCAACCCTAAGCATCACATTCAACCCTTCTCAAGCATTCAACTTCATTCATCTCCAGTCATCATCTTGCACTCAATCCACCATCTTCTTGCATCCAAATCAAGCATTTACAAGTTGTTATGCTACCTATATCGATCTAGGAGCACAAAAATCAAAAAATCTACAAGGCCAATCAATCGATCAACTTGGACAAGGTATAAAACTCCTTTTCTCTTTCATTTTTTTCAAGTTCAACTTAGACCAATCTTGAGGTGTTGGTGTGTTTCCTTTATCTTGCATTTCATTTTTGTTTTGTACTTCAAGCTAGGGCATTTTCACTCCACATGCTATGAATTGGACTTGCTCAAGAGGATGTAAGGTTTGAAGCAAGGAAACAATACTATTAAATAATACACTGAATAATTCCATAGAATTTTCATAAGGATTGGACATTCAGAGGTGACTAAGGAAAAGGTGTCAAGATACATAAGTGGGATGATACAAAGCATTCAAGAAGAGATAACACTACCCAAGGTTTTGATAATAAAAAATATTTATCAAATAGCATTAAAGATAGAATGAAGGATGAACAAGAGGTTTTAGAATAAACACACGGGAAAGGATAAAGCTTATGTTCACACTGTCAATTCACCATGTTCCTTTTATGCATGCTAGTTCAGGATTGTAGTGGATACAAGTTCTAGTTATGTATGGAACAACACTAAGCTTAGATAGGCTATTGTTATGAGGTTACCATACCAAACTCTTCGTCTAATGGAAGGGACATCTTACCATATGTGGTGGATGTGTGGGGGACCGTAGTTAGTTTGTGGTTGGAGGAAAAGCGGTTGAGTGATTTTCTCTTCATCAGTTGGTGGCCGAGGTTTGAGGATGTTTGCACCAATATTGGGGACAAATTGAGTGCATGTACTAGGGAATGGAAACATCTAGAATGTATGCACCAGTGCGGCGATATCAAAACCAGTTTGTATATCTATTTTTAAATTAATATCATAAGAGCTATGTATGTATGTTGTACCCATTCATATGGAAGGTTGTAATCATGAATGATAAACTTGAGTTTATTCAATATGAAATCTATGTTATGGAAATATTTGTGAAATTGCAATGGAAGTTTAGAATATTGTTTATTTCAAATGTGCATGTAATTTACATTATGGAAAAGAAATTTTGATTGTTGTTATGGTATCATGGATCATTCATTTGAGTTGAAAATTTTGAAATTTTACTGAATAAAAAACCGAGGTTGTTACATGTGGTATCAGAGCTACCAAGTTCAATTCTAGAGCCTATGGGCTCATTATGTAAGTTAAACATAAACCTTATTAAAATTTAAAGGTTGAAAAGTTCTTTTGCCAAGATGGAAAGAGGAAAGAACTAAGGGAAATGAGAATAAAGATAAGATTCCAAAAAACTTGTTTTAGTTTGGGACTAGAAAAGAATCATCCCTAGGTAAACCCACAATACTGGTATACAATTTCATTAAGGAAGGAAAATTGCAAAATACTCCAAAGAAAAAAGATGGTTTTTAGGGGTTCGCTTGAAGGGGGATTTACGTGAACCCAAAAAAGGGGTTTGTTCAAACCCTCCCTTCGAGCAATCCCCTTTTGTGATGTCATCATTATTTGGCATGTTTTGTAAATGAAAACAAAGGAAATTTTCAAATCAAGGGGGGTTTGAGTGAACCTCCTTCACTTGAAGGGGTCAAGGGGGTTCGCTCGAACCTCCCTTTTTTGCCCTTCTCCCCCTCTTCTACCAATTTTTTGTAATTTTTTTCCTTTCAAAGCTCAGGTTGAGGATGAAAATGGAGGAAACTTCACAAACCCAACTCAATGATGGTAGTCCTCAGAATGAGCTATCCATCGAATATAATTTTAAAATATTTTGGTTTTATTCTGTATTTTTTTAGTTTAATTAAACATAGGTTTTTCATTGAAAATCAAGCTCTTTATTCTACACTTGTGGAAAAATAGCAGATTATCAAAAAAAAATATAAAAAATATCTATGCACTAGATATTGATGTCCTTGATCCAACAAAAAAAATGAATGTTGATACATACAAAAAAAAATTGTGTTAGCAAGTAAACCTATATTTGAATTGTAACTGGTCTGACTTCAAAACTTAATTAAAAAATTTAGTAGAGCACTATGAAACCAATTGCATGCACTAGATATCGTAGTTGCGAATATGAATTCGAAACAAATGGAATTTTATCCTTCATAGAAAAAAAGTTGTGTTAGCAAGTATACACCAATCTTTAAAAATGGTGTTTACCGTTAAAATCTAGTTTTCAAAAGAGGTGGAAAAATAATTGCAATTTGATTCAAAATATTTTTTAAAATGTATTTAGAATCTACAAATGAAATATCACAAATCACTAGTTTGCATCATCTTCAAATTCCTCACCGTTTAGCACCTATAGGTGCTCGAAAGTGAAGATTTAGTTAAACAAATTCAGTTCAATGTCTAGTTTGGCCAAAAATTGTAAACCAGTATTTTGGGATCACCCCCTGGAGTTGAAAACTCCTAAACCAACAACTCATTATGATACCCCCTTGGATTGTAGAAGATTATTTAATCAGGTTATGTAGGAAGGTATGAAGGATAACCAATATGTACCTTCACCCTACGAAATAGCTATATGAATCTGAGGGATGGATAAATTTAAATTTGTACCTCTTATTGGTAGCAACCTATTGTTGCAAAGCGTCAAAGATTTTTGGATTTAGTAAGAATACTATGAATCTATGTGTATGCATCATTGGCATAAATTGGAAACTTCAATCGAAGTAGAAAGTCAATATTTTCTAGATCAAAATCAACTAACGAGGTATACAAAAGGTTAGGTAACTCTTGACAAAAATATGATTCTTTTGAAAGGCTAAGATCTTGCAAGAGAAGATTTAGTACCTTGGAATAAGGGTAGAGACCAAAATGGTAAAAAAATAAGCAATCAAAGAAGTGGACATGGTTCCACCAACCAAAATTTGCAAGATCAAATTTTTGGAGTTCTAATTGAAAATAAGAAAAAGAAACCAAGCAAATTTAGAGTGCTTAAGGATATGAGAAAATAAAGTTGCCAAGAATTGGGAAAAAGTCACTTGGAAAGATAGAGTAATATTCTACAAGGTATGTATCAATTTATTGTCTAGTATGCCAGAAGATGAAGATAGGATGTTGTCATCAGCAGGACATGTGTACTCTCTTAAGATTCCAGTGAGGAAGTGGTAGACCATTAGACTAGTTTAATATTTTTATGTCGATGAAACTGACATAATGTTATGGTGGACAGACTCGCCAAGGCAACCAATGCTAGTTGGAAATTTTGATTTATAATATTTTAGTCCCAAATAATATTTTGTGTTAAGTAGTTGCCTAGTGTTCCTGAGAAGGTTATCTCATATGAGAACAAGAAAATAGTCATATAAGGTTTTATGTAAACCATGATCATCTTATGAGAAATTCAATTGAGTAAATGCTCAATATATTATTTTAAGATGGTCTGATAGGCAAAAGTGATGAACCAAATCTTGGAGGATTTGTGATATATTTATACTACAATAAAATTTCCATCATTGAAATTTGGTCCATTATATGGAAGAAGGGTTGAATCTCTATTAAGCTGAAATAGGCTAAGAAATAGGGATAACCTTAGACCAAATAGGTTGTCAAAAAGTAAATTTAAGAGATATAAGTGATAGAAGAAACTTTGTTGATACAAAGCTTGAAATATGAAGTAGTATCATTATGCTCGGAACTGACAAGTGTCCAAAAGCAATGTTATGCTCAAGATGGACAGTAGTCAAGAGTGTTAATTTATGCTTAAGGAAAATGGATGTGTAAGTGATGGACGGACTCTACTTCTAAGTTTTTTGAAGTTGTAAATACCAAAGGGAAGGATGGGACCCATCGTGTAGTGTGTAATTCATCGACATTCCTTTTCTACTTTGATTACACTAAGGATAAATTAATTAGCCAATGAGAACGTGTCTTCCAGTCACTATGGTATAGGTGTCATGTAAGATACAATTAATTTTTGTACTTGAGATGTACATATGAGGTATTATGATTACAATGCATAAGCTCTTTGACAGATAAATTATGTGTGAAGCACATTGGTTTCTCCCTTTGCATTACCAAGAGCCACTCAATGCAAGATCCAAAAAGGATGAGATTGGAAGGAGTGATGCTATGAGGGAAGATAATATTATAATTCTTATATGATTTGGAAAATGGTAAGTAAAACCTTTATTTGAATTTATCTATATTTTTAAAGTGCTTTAAATCATCAAGGACAATGATTCAAAAGGGGGGAAGTATGTTACACCCTGTCTTATTGTTATTGAGTTACTTTTACCTTCATGGGTAAATAAGATGATGAATGCAATTCATGACTTCAATATGTTTTTTAGGTCAATGAATTATGTGAATATACAATAAGATATTATTGATTTCAAAAGAATGAATATTTTTAGAATTAGTGGAATGTTTTATTGATACAAATGGGTTATTATGTAAATGGATTTACTATGAACGTCTCACTACCTTGGTGTTGTACTAAGCTAGTTGCAGGGACAAATTCAATCCTCTATAAGGGAGGGGAAGTATCACTCAGCAGAGGTGATTGGTCAGGTAACCCTTAATGAAACCTAACTGAGCTTTCACACACACTCACTTCTAAGTATAGTTGATTCAAGTCATAGATGCAGGATATTGGTAAGTAATCCTTTATACATGTTATGTTTGCATTAGATTGGATCATGATTTTTGTTAGGATCATTCATGGTTTGTGATAAATGCTTGAGAAAATTTCATTGGTTCTTTGATTGTTTGATCAAGTTGTCACAATTGAATCTTTGAGTCTTTGGGCTTTTTGAATGGTTTTATTTGTGTAGATTTATATGTACATTAAAAGTATACATTTAGATATGTACATATGTAATGACTCGTGCATGAGAGCATTATTGTATTTATGTACATATATGAGTAGAAATACTTTTGAGGATGCTTGCACGAGGAATCGAATATATATAAATGTGTCTGTATATATATATAATTAATGTATATGCCTCTCAACGAGGATATGAATGTGTATATGTCAATCAATGAGTTTGTAAACATATGTGTTTTATTGTCAAGATGATGGTTTATATTTGATATATGTGTATATGTATATATACATGTATATATATACACCATTGCATCATTATTATTGTGTGGAAAATATGAAAGTGGATATATACATTTGTATATCAAATGGTTTATTTAATGAACTTGATTGTTAATGAATAAATATATATATATATATATATATATATATACATAAGAGAATTTCATGCTAAATACAAATATGTATATTATATATATGTGTGAACTGATTATTATTATGGGAATCGATTGATAGAAATCAATCAATATGAATCAATGAATTATATCAATGTTGTAAAGGCCATTATGCACCGATTAGGTAAGCCACGTAGTGGCATAAACTCTACATATAATGTTTCATGTTGTATACACCTAAAAATGGTCACATTATAATAAGTCTAGTAATTAATTAAATACAAGTTATTTAATTAATCTCTAATTCAATCTACATATAAATGCATTTAAATAATTTATTTATATTGTTCATTCTTCTATTCTAATTAAATAGATAAGTTTATTTAATTATTATCACTTTTCCATTTCTTCTTAATTAATTAAATAAGTTTCAAAATTTATTTGATTTAATTATCACATTGTTTTATTTTGAATAAAGTAAATATTCTTCTTTTTCCAAATCATAAAATCATCTTTAAATCTTCTAAAAATCCATCTCACATTTAATTAAATATTAGAAACTTCTTATCCATATTCCACATATAATTAAATATTTTTCAATATTTAATTAGAAGCTTCCAAATCCACATGTCACATGAAATTAAATAATTTTATTATTTAATTATTGAATTATCTTCAACCAACAAAACTAACTCATAACTAAACTTGACAAATGGCAAGTTTCCTCTATTTTTGAGTGAAATGTTTTTGTGGGAAGGAAATATCTTCCTTCTTTTTCTCTAGCTTCCATCTTTCTCTCCAACTTCTCCATCTCTCACAATGCATCTTACCAGACTAAATCACAACCGTTGATCTTTTCCAACTAAGCTTTTGCCTTCAAAAATATATAAATAAGACCTCTTGGCTCTTTGAAAATCTTGGAAATTTATTTAAATAGTCTGAGAATTATAGTTGAATAATCAAGCATTTAGCATCTTAATATCTTAGATTTCAAGCATCATAGCACAACATCTTATTTTTTATCATCTTAGCATAAATAATCATGGTAGAATAGCTTGCATAATCTTTTCTTAGTTTCATCATCTCACATCATTTAGCATAAAAATGCATTTTACATATCATCTCATTCTCTACATTGCCATTCTATTGAGCTTCTTCTTATACAATCTGAGAGCAAGCAGCTTAAAATCAATCCTTGGAGATAGAGGACAATGGGATGATTTTGAAGAATCTGTTGGGTTTGAAATTTGATTAGTTTTAAATTATATTCTTTGATATAATGTTTCATTGGTGTGTTTTTAACTTATTTATTGTTTCCACATATTCACACACACATTTTTAGCACCCAGCATGGGGTTTCGCCCCATTTTTAATATTTTATTGCAGGTTTTCTAGCAAGTCACGACTGGAGACATGAATTAGCACATACAACACTCGTTCCAACACATTTAAAGATTATTCTAGTGCATCTGATTGATTCTACAATGCATTTAAATACTGTTCCAACACATTTTACTAATTCTATAGCACATTTTACTGATTCTATAGTGCATCTAATTGATTCTATAACGCATCTAACTAATTCTATAACGCATCTGACTAATTCTATAGTGCATATGACCTTTTTTCTAGTGCATTTGATTGTTTATGTAGTGCATTTGATCTCTGTTCTAGCGCATTTGACTATTTATGTAGCACATATGATCTTTGTTCTAACGCATTTGTAATTTGTCTAATTTGTTGCTTGAATCCGACGTGACCATGGCCAATTGTTTTATTGTTGTTTTTGGATTAAAATGAACCAATCCTAGGGCATCCATCTGAATTAAAATACACCAAACCTAGGGTAGTCATCATAATGCTATCTTGGTTAAAATGAACATCATGTCTTTCATGAAGCAATATCTTCACATAGAATAGCAAATCGTCATTTGGGCTTTAAAAATGATAATTGTTTGTTGTGATTGGATGGTGATAGGCCTATGCTCCCCCTTAATTGGGTGATCAAAATGCCAAACTCGTCTTTTAATTTCATGTACTTTATGCTTTGTTAAAACCTTTAGTAGGCATACTCTTGTGGGAAAAAGTACTCACCCAAGAGGAACAATCTAAGTGGGAACACCTAAATCCAACGATTCCAACCCACTATAATCAAAAGTGATTTGTTGATTAAAGTACACCTGGTCGTAGTGTGCAAGATAACCATCCCCAAAGCCTTTGTTCTAAAGTTTGGGAGGTCTCCTGAGGGATTTTATCATTTTCTGCACCGAACAAAAACCCTTATTACGAGCCTTAGTGTAGAAGCTAACCGAGTCAGTAGCCAAACATTATAATACTCACAGTGCAAGGGGAGGGAAGAATCTACTCCCAAGATACTCACCATATAATTTCCAAGGATCATTTTCTCAAGGGATCAAGAAATCTAACTTTGAGTATACACCTAGAAAAGACAAAAACAAAGGCGCCCTTTAGGGGGTGACACTGCTATGTGAGTCGACGCAATTTTAAGATGTGGTTTGTGATGATTACAATGACCTTTTTGACCATTAAGAGTGAGTCTTCTTGAAGTGTTTGTTTTGTTCAAATACCCGTGGTAATTTCAGAGAATGTATACACTTATTTTTTAGATTCTAGGACTTAAAAACAATTGTCTTCCTACTACATGTTATGTTTTCAAAACATTAATTCAGATAAGATCATCCAAAAAATACAAGAATTTGACAATTCAAACAATGACATTTATGTTAAGGGATTGGAAATCAACAACATTTGTGAAGAAATCCCTTGCTAAAAGAATCAAGAAACCAAAGAAGCAACTTAGCTACAAGAAACTTTTGAAAAGGAGATGCCTTATGTACCAAAGTAGGAAGGTCTTGCTTGACTATCAAAATTTCATCCATATATATCATGACTTTGATAGAGAATTAACGAATGATTTTTCTTTAGAGCCCTTATATTCACAAGCTTATTTCCAACGAAGAGCTCTTTCACAAATGCATAATCATAGTCAACCCATTCGTCATTCTTACATTCCACAACTAGCAATACAATACTCCATTTATCCAAACTAGTTGCTACAATAGAGAAAAACTTGGAAAAATTAGGATTTTTGAAAAAATAATCATTTTTCAAACTAAGATCAAAACATCTTAAAGTGCATCAATTTCAAATCAATTTCTGATTTTTCAATTTAACTATCATAATAAGATCTTTCATCCTTCATCCAAGGAAACAAATCTGAAAATTATAAATTCCTTAGTCATATCAATAGGATCCATCATCCTATTTTGCTAAGGCATCAATTATCCAAAAAATTGCACTCCCATTTGTGATCTAAGTTTGGTAAAAATTTGATACAAGCATATGCCTATTTTTACAAGGTCCGGAAAACAAAAAGAAGAAGACAAAAGACAGAATCCACTTTGCAAAATGGGTGATAGGGAA
Source organism: Sequoiadendron giganteum (assembly GCA_007115665.2). Taxonomy (NCBI): domain Eukaryota; kingdom Viridiplantae; phylum Streptophyta; class Pinopsida; order Cupressales; family Cupressaceae; genus Sequoiadendron; species Sequoiadendron giganteum. The sequence continues at coordinate 208,718,037 of CM021106.1, forward strand.
GAAAATCATTTTCATAGGCTGCATACACATGGAAATAGTTCAAATGATGAAATAACCGATGAAATTCTTAACGAAGCTAAAAAATATCCACATTTTCCCATAGCTATGGACAAGATCTTAGAGAAAAATAAAGAAAGATACTTTCTTTTATTGGAAAACCAAGGTGCCAAATTACCCTCTGACTATGATACAGAGAACATCAAAGAGGATCCTGAAAAGAATGAAACTTACTTAAATGATCTTAGTGCTCTTACCCAACAAATAAGAGCACTACAAGAGAAAATCAATGAAATGCAAGGGGGCACAACAAAGAAGTATTCTTTTGAGGATATTTGTCCATATCGTTTTGATATAAATCTCAACATGATCCCATTTCCAAAACATTGTGAAATTCCAAAATTTGATAGATACAATGGGAAAACAGATCATATCGACCACGTGAGGGAATTTAGAAACATGAGCCTTGAGTTTGCAAATGAGGACACATAATTGATGATTGTTCCCACGAAGTTTGGCTCCATGGAATGGATTTCTAGAATCACTCCACCCATCAAGACATTTGAGTTGACAAACAAATTTATACCCCAATACTCCTACAAAATTCAACATCAAATAACTATGCTTGATCCATGCAAAGCAAAGAAAAAGAGGAGAACCCTTCATCAAACTCCTACAAAGATGCAGAAGATTATTCACACGATATTCCTATCTAGTTCCTGAAAAGGAAAATATGGATATCTTTATTGACAGTCTTAATCAAGAAATGAGTTATAGGCTAAACCTTCATTGTCCTCCACATTTTGAGAAGTTGATTAAGAATGTAATCACTATTGAAGGAGCCTTAGTCAAGAGAGGAGTGATCAAACCTGAAAAAGATAGTCCAAACTCATTCAATCATAACAACAACAATGAAAAATCAAGATTTTGGACTAGAAACAAGAATGTTGTCAATGATGGTGTGGTAGATACAAACAATGTGAAAGAAAAACCATCCATCTCCAATCTATCAAGTACTCCACGCAATAGCACCAAACAAGAAAATTCAACCAATCAAGGCAATAGCAACACCAATCAAGGAACCAACATCAATCAAGGAAGTACGACCAACCAGAAAAATAGCAATAATCATAGTAACTTCAACAATAATCTTGGCAACACTCAAAATGTAAATCCGCCCAAGTCATAATTTTTTTTCAAATCGACGAAGTTTCAATCCTTTGGGCCAATCTCTTGAGTCAGCTTTCAAAGATCTTATGGATAATAAGGTCATCATATTACCACCTCAAAGATATTATGAGCCACAAGTCAAACCACCATCGTGGAATGAGTCGTATTATTGTGACTATTATAGATGCAAGGGACATAGGAAAAATAATTGTCAAGGATTGAAAAAATTAGTCCAAGATTTGATAGACAAGAACATCATGCCAATGAAGATCATCAAGAATTTAAGGACCCTCTTCCAAAGTATCAGAAAGGAGAATCTTTAGTTGACAAAGGAAAAAATGTAAACCATTTCTATGATACCACAATCAACCACATTTACATGGATGACCAACAGGTTAATGTTATCAAGGTCAAGGAAAAGCAAGAATATCAACAAGTCAATGTGACAACAAGGGGATAAGCTAAAGTTGTCTTAAAAGGGAGCTCATCCAGAACAACTGTCCCTCCTCCAAGTCAGTATAATTTAGTTGATCAATTACAGAAAATATTGGCCCAAATCTCTATCTTAGAGCTTCTCAAGATATCCCCAGCACATAAGAACATTTTGGAGAAGGCTCTCATCGGCATAACTGTATCCATTGATTTGGATATTAACAAGTTTCAAGCCATGGTGGGACACTTTTCCTCACCCACTTTCCTGTCATTTTTTGAAAAATTTGATGCCTCCATGTCTCATCTGCACAACTCCTCACTTCATCTAGAAGTTGTGGTCCATAAAACTTGAATTAGGCATGTCTTAATAGATGGAGGAGCCAACATGAATATTTGTACTTTAAAGTAGGTCCTTTCCTTAGTATTTTCTGAAGATTCTATTGATCCAAGAAGGAAAATAACAATTAAAGCATATGATGATGAAGAGCGAGCTTTGAAGGGTCTTATCATGTTGCCAATCAGAGTGGGACCTGTTATAAATAATACTTTCTACCAAGTTTTGGATCGAGACCTTTCTTACAACATACTTTTGGGTCATCCTTGGATCCATGAGATGCAAGCAATATTGTCAATGTACCATCAATGTCTCAAATTTCCTTATGATGGACAAGAGATAACTATACCAACAGATCACAACAATAGCCAAAAAAATTATAATCTTAGAGCAACCCAAGACACTTTTGTACCACATAATAGAGAATCTCTTGTTGTTTCCCCGTCAAATCATAGTGACCAATCAAAAGAGTTGATAAGGAACTTTGGCACAAAATTCCAATTGAGGGAAAAAGGGGTGGGATAATATTATTTATGTCTCTCTAACTTACCTATCTCTCCAAGATCGTATGGCCAACCCACAAAATCCAAACAACAAGTTGCAGTAGCCTCCACATCAGGAGCACAATCTTCAGTACCCATCACAATGTTTGACAAATTTTTTTATCAAAGTTAATACTCAAGAAGATGAGGCCAAAGATAGAGACATTCTCAAATGGCTATATAAGGATGAATATGAATTTGTTCAACATATTAAACTGCCTACAGAACAATATGGTAAATGCTATACTATAATTCAAAGGATGGGCTATGAAGGAACTAGTCCCATAGGTAAAAGAAAGGAAGGAATTATAGAACCCATTCAACCTACAGTAACACATCCAAAGGATAAAATAGGACTTGGGTATGGTGAAGATATAAAAGAAGCATCTTTAAAGAAAACTTGGGAAGAAGCAACTTTAAATAAATCCCATGAAGAAATAGCCTTAACAGTTCTCAGATTACAAGATAACATTGACACTGATTCAAATGAGTATGAATGGGATATAATTTATGACAATGAATTTTGGAGAGATAAAAAGGTTGATGACATACAAAAATATACACCCATACTTACACAAGGAGAAAGTTCAAGGACTCAGCCACTTGACTATATACTTCAAGACGACCATGACACGAGCGAGGACAATTCAGTTCAAAATGAGATTGATAATCGATAGGAGGATACCATCATAGACCTTCTCTATAACGATAATATTAACCATGTATATTCCATGACCTTAATAGCACTTGACCTAACTCAACCAGATGATCATTTTCCTTTAATCCATCCTGAGCTTATTGATTGGGATCAAACTTAACCTTTTGATATCCCTATATTCCAAAATGATGAATTCATGGTAAATTTCCTTTTCTCTTCCAATCCTGAAATAGGTTCCACCAGGGAATATCATAATCAAGATTTAGATCCGGAGGGTGCCAATTTTCTTAACTATAAAATTAATAATATAAGAGATCAATCTAACGGTGAAAACCAAAAAATGAGAGTGTTAGATCATGAAAAAGGAAAAAGAAAGAGTGTATCTGATGGTGAAAACCTTTCAAAGGCACTAAAGTATGAAAAACTTGACACTCTCCCAGAACACTACCAAGAGAGATCTTCCATTTTGATCAAGCCAACAGAAGCAATCAACATAGACACTACATAACAACCAAAGATCCTACAAATTGTTGCTTCATTAGCAGAGGAAGAGATACCAAACTTCATAGAATTATTGAAAGCCAATCAAATCAAATTTTCTTGGTCACATGTGAATATGCCTAGACTGGATCCTAATCTCATCATGCATCATTTGTTTATAATATTGAGGGAAAAACCAATAAAGGAAAAACTTATAAAGATGCATCCACATGTCACATTTTTGGTCAAAGAGGAATTGGAGAAACTATTGGATGTAGGGTTCATTCAGTCCATTGACTATGCAGAATTGATCTCTAACATTGTACTGGTATAAAAAACTGATGGGTGTATCAGAATTTGTACAAATTTTTGGGATCTGAATAAAGCATGTTTCAAAGATGATTTTCCTCTACCTAACATTGACACAAGTATGGACCTGACAGTTGGGCACACCATGTATTCACTTATGGATGGATTCTCAGGATATAATTAGATCAAGATCGCACCTGAGGATCAAGATAAGACTGCTTTCACATGTCCTTGGGGTACCTATTGTTGGAATGTGATGCCATTTGGACTCAAAAATGCAGGTGCAACCTATCAACGAGAAATGACCACTATCTTTCATGACATGATGCACACTTTCATGGAAGATTATGTGTATGATATGTTAGTGAAATCTTACATAAGAGAGGGACATTTGGAGATCTTATCTAAAATATTTGTCAGATTGGAGAATTTCAAAGTCAGACTTAATCCAAAGAAGTGTGTCTTTGGGGTTAAATTTGGAAAGCTCTTAGGATATATTCTTTTAGAAAAAGGAATAGAGGTGGATCTAGAAAAATTTAAAGCCATCATGGAGATTCCACCACCAATAAATATCAGTCAACTTCACTCATTGCAAGGACAATCTATCAGAAGGTTCATCGCCCAACTAGCAGACAAGAGTTTTCATTTCACGCATCTCTTGCACAAAAATGTTCCTTTCAAATGGGAAGAAAAGTGTGAAATAGCATTCAATCAAATCAATAAATATCTAATGATTCCACCATTTTTGGTTTCACTAGTACCAAGAGAGTCACTCATACTTTACATTTCATCCATAGAGGTGTCCTTGGGGGCATTGTTGGCACAAGAGGATAGAACAATAAAAGAGCGAGTTGTATACTACATCAGCAGGACCTTGACAAGTCGTGAGCTTAACTACACTTTTATTGAAAAGGCCTGTTTAGAAGTAGTGTTTGCTTCCCAAAATTTACGGCACTATATGTTATCCTACACATTCAAACTTTTCACCAAAAATTGATCCATTAAAGTACATTTTGAGAAAAGCTACCTTAACGAGAAGGCTAGCCAAAAGGGTGATTATCTTAAGAGAGTTTGGAATCCACTATGTAGATCAAAAAGACATCAAAGGACAAGCTATAGCAGATCAGCTAGCTGAAGCACCCTTATAGATAGATCATCCAAAGCATATTGAATTTCCTAATGCAGATGTTTTCACAGCAACAATGAAGCAAAAATGGACACTATATTTTGATGGATCCTATACACAACATGGCTCAGGGGCAGAAATTATATTTGTCACACCTCAGGGGCATACTATTCCAAAATCCTATTAGTCAATGTTTCCTTGCACCAATAACATAGACGAATATGAAGCATTACTTAATGTAATTAAAGTAGCATTGGAATGGAGGATCACAGGGCTACAAATCTATGGTGATTCATAACTTGTCATTAACCAAATCAATGATGATTATCAGACTAAATATGACAATTTCATGCCTTATAAGAACATGGTTGATGATTTTAAGAAATATTTTGTTGAAATCAATTTCACTCAGATTCTAAGAAATGACAAAAAAGTTGTAGACACCATGGCTACAATTTCTTCGCTACTACAACTATCAAAAAATCAAACTCGATATGAATTCCTAGTGGAATAATTATTTACCCCCACATTTGATAATCCTGAAACCGAAATCATCTATCATCTAGTTGGTTTTGATTCCCCTTTATATGGTAATATCTATACCTACTTGCGAGATAATACCTTACCCTCGAATTTTTCTCATAATCAAAAGAGAAAATTTATATGCCAATATTATCGATATACCTTAATCGCTGACACACTTTACCGATGTGGTCTTGATGATACACTTCTTAGATCTCTTGAACGTGATAAATCTGAAAAATCCTTACATGAATTTCATGGAGGTATTTGTGGGACACATTCAAGTGGATTGACCTTAGCTAAGAAGCTTGCCAGAATGGGTTATTACTGGCCAACTATGGAAAGGGAATCTTTTAACTTTGTAAAGAAATATCCAAAGTGTCAAATCCATGGGAACCTTATTCATGCATCTATGCAATATTTTTAGCCTTTCACTACAACATGGCCCTTTTCTCAGTGGGGATTAGATATGGTTGGAAAAATCCACCCCTCTTCATAAAATGGACACAAGTTTATAATCATGACAACTGAATATTTTACCAAGTGGATTGAATTTGTGCCTTTCACCACAGCAATCGATAAGAAAATTTCATCTTGTATCTTGAATTATATCATTTGTTGGTATGGTATTCCTAGCTCCATTATCACTAATAATGGGAGACCTTTTAAGAATCAAGATGTTGACGAACTTTGTGAAATATTCTATATCCAACATAGGTTCTCTACACCTTATTATCCACAAGGAAATGGCCAAGCAGAGGCTTCAAATAAAATAATCCTAATTTTTTTGAAGAAGACAGTAAATGATGTCGGTTGTGATTGTCATGTTCAGTTGAATCTAGCTTTGTGGGCCTATAGAACTAGAATTCACAAAACAACAGGAGACACCCCATATACCTTGGTATATGCAGTAGAAGAAATATTTCCATTAGAAGTTGAAATAACCTCCCTCCAAGTCTCACTAAAGGGACTCATAACTGATGAAGACTACAGAGTTTCCCAACTGTAAGAACTAGAACTACTAGATGAGCAACGACAATGTGCAACTAATCACTTAAAGGGCTATCAACAAATAATGTCCCATAGCTACAATCATAGAGTCAAACCACACACATTTCAAGTGGGTGACTTGGTCCTGAAGGAGAAACCCCGCAATCAACAAGATAGGGAGAAGAAGGGAAAGTTCAAACCAAATTGGCTTGTTGCAATATATGGTTCTGGAGCTTATCAACTGTCTATAGCTGAAGGGGGGTCTGTTTGAAGATCCAATCAATAGAATTCATCTTAAGAAGTTCTATGTCTAAACAAACAACATAAAATGTCCTAAAAATATTAAAAACAACATAAAAAGTCTTAAAAAAAAAACAAAAACAGCATAAAAGGTCTTGAAAAAATAATAATTAGAAAAAATCCATAAAAAATCATAAAATGTCTTGGAAAAATGGTCGCCCTAATGAAAACCTGGCAAACAGGTATGGTGACAACAAAAAAAATCAAAAGATCAAAAATTCAAAAAGAAAAAAGAAAAAAGAGAAAATACAAAAAAAAGTGAAAAATCATTGCCTTGATGAAAACCTGGCAAACAGGCATCTTGGTAACAACAAAAAAATCATAAAATCTAAAAAAAAATACAATAAAAAAAAATATTGAAAACTTGGAAATCAAGCGCTCTTTGTGAACAGGTTGGCTCTTTAATCTATTAGTTAATGTCCTCCATCTTATCAGCATTGCCATCATATCAACATTACCATCCAATCAACGTCATATCTATCAATTATTTATGCATCATCGAGGCAATCATGTTTCATCATGGTTTGGTGAACTTTGTACATATCCATAATAATCAATTGTGTCTAACTAGGAGAAAAGTATAGGCTCAATAGGGGCAACTGACTTTTGAGCTATCACAACAGACAAACAACAGTATAGCGAACGTGTCAAACAAAACTGAAATGCAATGACAAGGCAACACTTGGAAATCAATAAGACATGATCAAAACACTTATCAGAAATCATAACATTAGGTTTTCAAATCAAAATGGATGATCTAATTTGAATAATTATTGAAATACTTTAAGCAAAGGTTGAGTTGTTGTTTTATAGATTTTTGTTATCATACCTCTAGAGCAACTCGATGATGTTTGAGACTAGAGAAGAAAGGAAGGAGTGTGATTTGTCTTTGTCTATTTTTTGTGATTTGATCATTATTACTGTGCAAATTTTTCATGGGACATGCTCTACAATGTATCATTGATGAAATTTTGGAATTTGCATAGGAAAAAGGTTAACTCTTGTCTATTTATGCAAGCAATATTCAGGTAATCTAGGTTTAATTATACCTCGATGCGTGTATTACCTTGCTATATTAAAAATCATGAAATTTGTATTCAGTTCATCATCAGTGCAAATATCCCCTTTGATTCTTGTACTAACTTCCAACATTTCAATAGTTCAATGGTGATAAACAAGCATAAAATAACTCTTGGAATGAAAAATCTACATGGTTAATATAGATTGCCTTCATGTTAGTTTTGCATCTGGATTATAGATTTTCCAACGTTGGCAAAGTATCAAAGGCAACATATCTCTCTAACAAAGGATTGAGTACATTTGACATTAGCAAAACCAACATTATCCATTTTAGTTTCATTTTCATTTTTCATTCATTATCATTCATTTTCATTTTTCAATCATATTCATTCATTTATCATTATCATTATCATTTTCATTTTCATTTTCATTTTTCACTATCATTTTCATTTTCATTTTCATTATCATTTTTCACTATCATTTTCACTATCATTATCATTATCATTTTCATTACCATTATCATTTTCACTATCATTATCATTATCATTTTCACTATTATTATAATTATCATTTCCATTATCATTATCATTATCATTATTATTATCATTCATCCATTTCAGTTGCATTATCATTTTTCATATCATTCATTTATTTCAATTACAATATCATTTCATCCCCTTCATTCATTCAAATTGTATTCCCATTCTCATATTAGACATTAAAAGTGTTTTATCATTTTCACAACATTCATTCATTTAAGTTGCTCATTCATTTTCATATCATCCATACATTTAGAGATATAATCATTTTCCATCACATTATCATTTTTACATCATATCATCATTACATCCATTTACAAAGCATTTAGAAAGCATTATCACATCACATCATCATGATACATTCATGCATTCGATTATATATGTAAGCACCAGAAAAATACAAAAATACACATCGCATTGAATTTGCATCCATCTCATATAGCATTACAACATCATTCACATAACATAAACACATCATAATCATTACATAACACATTGTTGTAGAAAGTAAAGTCATATATCATACATACATTCATCATAAATGCATCCATCATAGAATAAAATAGACGCATGCATAGATCAACAATATATGTTGCATCTCATAATATCAAAACTCAATGTCAAGTGTACAAGGATATCAAAACAAAGAGAGATACAATATCATAATGTGACAAAAATGAATGTGTATACAAACATCATCAAATATACATCATCAAAAGGGATCATGGGACTATGAGGTACTCCCCCAGGACTCGTTGGTGTCGCAAGACCTCCTGCACCTGAAGTACTTGCACCTACAACACCTATACCAACATCTAGACCCGGATCTCTGCGAGGTGGTTGTGTCACACCCATGTTGGTGGTATGCGAGCGGTTGTGACCTAATCTAGATGTTGCATAATTGACTATCTAATTTGTGGGAATAGCCTCATGGAATCGTCCATGATATTACTCGGCCTCTCTGGTAACCTGTGTAACCTCTTCCATCATCGCACCCATGGAGGTCCTTTGAGCTACTCTTTGTAATCTCTTAGATAGAGACACTGCCTACTCACTATCCTATCTTGCTGCATCTCTCTCAACTGTCAATGTGGTCACCTGTGCCTGTAATTGTTGTATAGTGGTTTTTTCTTGTGCCAGCTAACCCTATAGGCTCTATACTATGGACTACATAGTGGCTATCTATTTCTGATCTAATGGACCTTACGTGTCAGTCCCCCTGCCTACAACAGAATGTCTCCTATGTGGTATTTGTATCATTGTTGGGACACCCCTACCACCACCACCACCTCCATCATAATCATAATCATCATCATCACTATCCTCATCATCATCCTCACTCCCACTCTCCTCCATCTCCTCTCTCCTTTGTCTCTGCCCAGGTCTTTGTGCTTTGTCCCCATCTAGTGGTACAAAAGGCTCCTTTGGGACTGGTAAGCCATGCTACTTGATGTGTTGTGGCATACTACATATAATTAGTTGTCATCCCCCCATCAAGAATATCTTCTCTGTATTCCCACATATGTGCACCCAAGGTAGTGAACTCTGCAGCAGCTGCATCAAATGAAAGTCAGGGTCCCCACACTGAAATATCCTATTGATGATGAGCGTAAATAGTTGAACCTTGGGGAATCCATTGTATATGACCATAGTATCTAAGCACCTGAATCAATAGAAATCTCTTGATAATGTAGGGGTGCAGCCAATCAAGTATCATGAAATAAACACATATGGCATCTCTCTAGCATCCTCCGGCCACTACTCGCAATCTAAGTATGGATGCCATGTAATCATATCTAGGTCATCAAGTACTCACTGCCAATAGTCTAATTTTCCCAAATAGTTGAAGCTTGGGGAATCCACTATATCTGCCATACTATCTAAGCACCCGAATCAGTAGAAATATCTCAATAATGTAGGGGTGTGGCCAATCAAGTATCATGAAATAAACACATATGGCATCTCTCTAGCATCCTTCGGCCACTGCTCGCAATCTAAGTATGGACTCCATGTAATCATATCTAGGTCATCAAGTACTCACTGCCAGTAGTCTAATTTTCCCAGCCTAGCCTGGAAAACAACACCTGCATATACAAAAATGTATGGACGCCCAACTAGTCATTGTCTATCTGCCATGGGATGTGTAACTGCTATATGTTCCCATGCCCAGACCTAAAGCAGAGAACATCCAATGGACATACTCCTCCCTCTATAGTACACTATCTAATGTAGCTCATGGTATAAATGACCGAGCATGCATGATCCCTAGGAATATTGTGTACCCTGCATAACCATGCTCTCAAGTACTTGACCCCATCCAATATCTAGTCCCTTTGACCTACGGTCAGGACATAAGAATCCACCAATGAATCCCACTAGTACTAGGTAATGGCATGTACGTATCAGCCATCTTGGCCCATGGGATCTCATATCCAGCGATATGATCATTTACAAACACTCTCCTCAAAGCATCAATGCCTCCCTACTCTCTAGTATTGTATGTCACAATCTCACCCATCACTGGAATCCGCAGAATCCTATAAACATCCTCAAGATTAATCATCATCTCTCTTGTCACTAGGTGAAAGGTGTTTGTATCACTGTGCCACCTCTCAGTGAGCATAGTCAACAAACCCCTGTTGAGACACATATATGGCATCTCAAGCAATGAATTCAACCTACAAGAATCAATGACATCTTTGTCTTCTTGAACAAGCAATGGAATCAAGCTTCACATCTTTGGGAATCGCTCTCATACCTGAAGAATCACTAATCTCTCCTATCCATTCGAAACATATCAAATCAGTGTTTATGCTCAAAGAAATCAAGTCACTCAAAGCAATCAATCAAATCAATATATCTTAATATATATTTTTCATCAATCATGAGGAAAAATTTATCAATTATCTTACTATTTGTTTTTCATCAATCATGAGGACAAATTTATCAATTATCTTACTATTTTTTTCTCATCCATCATGAGGGAAAATTTATCAAATCTTACTATTTGTTTTTCATCAATCATGAAAGAAAATTTATTAAATCTTACTATTTTTTTTCTCATCAAACATGAGAGAAAATTTATCCATCTTATTATTTGTTTTTCATCAATCATGAAAGCAAATTTATCAAATCTTACTATTTGTTTTCTCATACATCATGAGGACAAATTTATCAATTATCCTATCAGACCTATTAGTTATCACCAGTCAAACATAAAAACTTCACCATCACATGCTAAATCAATCAAAAAATCATCAGTCAGGGAGAAAAATCATCCAAACTAGCTTAGCTTAAGGAAAATGCGCTACAATTTTCATTGTATGCGTTGCTATATCAAATGCGCTATACTTTCTATCATATGCACTACAGTTTTCTTCAAATGCACTACAGTTTCATATGTGCTACAAAACTTATCAAATGCACTATGGGATTCATCAAAAGCGCTACAGAATCATATGCGCTGCAAAAAATTTCATATGCGCTATGCAATTAATCAAATGTGCTACTCTACTAAAAATGTGTGAAAAAGCAAGGAAAACGTGTTGAAAGCATTGATTTTTTTTATGAATCGAATCACAAGAAGGTTTACGCAATACATACTGGGGCTCCGTAATGTGTTGAGCGTTGATGTCATCTAATCCGCTCAAATCTATGATGGTGGATAGGAAGAGCCATTTTTCTCACTCTAGAGCTCAAAAAAATTCAAATTCACTAAGGTAACAATGCACAAATGATCTTAAAAAGTTACTTTTTAACTATTTAAGGATGCATGGAGGGTAATTTTATGGCATTGTTTTATCCATGGGGCATAATCAAATTTCTTCATCTTCATATCAATCTTTCAACAACAGATTCCATCAAATCATCTTTATCGACCAATGAATCGGACAACCAATCAATAAAAAATTTCAAAAATCATCAAAAATTTCCAAACAAAAATCAAAAATCTGAAAAACTCAAAATTTTATCCGATTTATCACCTGAGGGGGCATGTAGGCGTCAGTCTTCCAAAATTCACATCTAGGGAAAACTTTTTAAATCTTTGAAGCGATGCATAAAACACATCACTTCAAAGAGGGGCAAAATGTATACACCTAAAAATGGTCACATTATAATAAGTTTGGTAATTAATTAAATACAAGTTATTTAATTAATCTCTAATTCAATCTGCATATAAATGAATTTAAATAATTTTTTTATATTGTTCATTCTTCTATTATAATTAAATAAATAAGTTTATTTAATTATTATCACTTTTTCATTTCTTCTTAATTAATTAAATAAGTTTCACAATTTATTTAATTTAATCATCACATTGCTTTATTTTGAATAAATTAAATATTCTTCTTTTTCCAAATCATAAAATCATCTTTAAATCTTCTAAAAAGTCATCTCACATTTAATTAAATATTTAAATATTTAATTAGAAACTTCTTATCCATATTCCACATATAATTAAATATTTTTCAATATTTAATTAGAAGCTTCCAAATCCACATGTCACATGAAATTAAATAATTTTATTATTTAATTATTGAATTATCTTCAACCAACAAAACTAACTCATAACTAAACGTGAAAAATGGCAAGTTTCCTCTATTTTTGAGTGAAATGTTTTTGTGGGAAGGAAACATCTTCCTTCTTTTTCTCTAGCTTCCATCATTCTCTCCAACTTCTCCATCTCTCACCATTCATCTTACCAGACTAAATCTCAACCATTGATCTTTGCCAACTAATCTTTTTCCTTCAAAAATCTATAAATAAGACCTCTTGGCTCTTTGAAAATCCTAGAAAGTTATTTGCATAGTGTGAGCATTATATATGAATAATCAAGCATCATAGCACATCTTAGTTCTTATCATCTTAGCATAAATAATCATGGTAGAATAGCTTGCATAATTTGTTCCTAGTTTCATTATCATGGTTTCATTATCTCATCATTTAGCATAAAAATGTATTTTTCATATCATCTCATTCTCTAGGTTGTCATTTTGTTGAGCTTTTGCTTATACAATCTGAGAGCAAGCAGCTTAAAATTAATCCTTGGAGATAGAGGACAATGAGATGGTTTTGAAGAATCTGTTGGGTTTGAAATTTGTTTAGTTTAAAATTAGATTCTTTGATATAATGTTTCATTGGTGTGTTGTTTAACTTATTTGTTGTTTGCACATATTCACACACACACATTATAAATTAAGTCTTTGACAATGCATGGGTAAAACGTGAGAATAGAGGCATGATAAAATAAGAGACCAAGTAATATCAATAGCCAACACATAAAATTATATTGTTTGATGTATTTAAAAGGTAGCACCTTTGGCATTTATAATCATTTACCTAGCTGGCAATAAAATGCAATATAGTAGAATGGGCATAGGAAGGAGATAAGACTTGGTCAAAACTCTACTAAACACAAAAGCAATGTGTTGTGTAAACATAGATGCAATGCTATTATAAGGGAGTTTGACTCATAAGTAATGTGTCGAATGCTTTGGATAAGACCAAGTCAGTAAAGAGAAATGTAGCCAAATGAGTATTGATTTATTCCACTATTGAAAAACAAGCTAGTAAATAGGGAATATAGTGAATAGTTGGCATCATAATATTGTTGAGAATCTATGTCTCAATTTCCAATCATGTTTCCCTTTACCTTCTCCCTCAATGCATGTTTTGTTTTCTTTTCAGGCTTTACCGCTTTACCGCGGCGACTTTGGCTTGCTTTGGCGGTGACTGGTCTAGCAGTTACCACCATACCGCAGTTAGCCAAGAGGTTGACCACGGTGGCCGCAATAAGACCACCAGCATCTAGTTGGCGGTACTACAGCCAGCCAAAGGGCTAACCGCGGTAAAGCCGCCAGCGGCTGGCTAGCGGTTACCGCCCTACCGCAGCCAGCCAAAGGGTTGACCGCGGTGGTCGCGGTAAGACCACCAGCGATTGGCTAGTAGTTACCACGGCCAGCCAAAGGTCTAACCGCAGTAAGATCGCCTACGGTCTGCCTGGCCAGTTACCGCAGTACCGCGGTGTGCCTTGGGGTCGACCGTGATAGCACGATAAAATGAATGGCGAGCTCGGTATGCTTACCGTCATACCACAGGGTGAGCTCAAGTGGACCACAGTAGCATGATAAAGGCTATGGAGAGCTCGGTCGAGCTTGACAGCTAGGTTGACTAAGTTAGACTCGGTGTCAAAGCCCGATAGCGAATAAGTTGAGAACATGTGGCTCAATGTTGTGTGACTATTGGCTAATGGCCAAAAGTCTATGCAGCAGTTATTACAGGTCGATTCAGGGTGGCGAACAAGACTTGATTTGGGTAATGGCTTTAATGCCTAGGTGGCTCGATGTAGGAAGATCATAATGGGCAATTCATGCACGCAATTTTTTTTTGACAGGGATGTACCTTGTGATAGGTGTTTGGCTGACAGACTTGAGCAAGTTGGTAACATATTGCTGAGAGAGAGTTCGATTTGTATATTAATGAGTGAGAACATTGGAATAGTGAGAATTTGATTGTACTGCTATGAGGTGAACAGAGAAGTCTGTGATTTGTATGTAACTACTTTTGTTACTGTAATACAAAATAGACTTGACTTTGTGTAGTGGGTTTTTTACCTGAAAAGATTTTCCCACGTATATTTTGTGTCAACTGTGAATGTTGTCTTTATGTGATATTTATTTTACTTGCATGTATTCATCTTAAGAAGTTTTAGAAGCTATTGAAACCTGTATTTTCTCTTCTCCTCTATTGTATTAGTGATAAGGGAATGATTTCCGCACTATTGGGTCTGTAGATCCATGCATGTTTTTCCCTTCAAATGGTATCAAAGCCTGGCCAGTTGTGTTATCCTTGTAGGAAAGATTAGTTTTTTGTGCTAATACTATTTCAGTGGGAGTCTTGCATTGTTAATACTTGTTTATGTTTAAGATGGTGAGTACATCTGGTAGAGTAGACATTGAAAAATTTAATGGCAGTAACTTTGAGTTATGGAAACTCAAGATAGAAGACTTGCTTGTGGATAGAGACCTCTGGATTGCAGTGTCTGGAACTAAGCCACAAAGTACAATGCAAGAAGCCTGGGATCTTGCTAATATAAAATCAAGAGGTTTGATAAGACTGAGTCTAGCTGATTATGTTCTCTTGAACGTTCATGAGGAGCAGTCTACAGCTTCATTGTGGAAGAAGCTTGGTGATATTTATCAGGGAAAGTCCCTAGTAAATAAGTTATTCCTGAGGAAGAATTTGTACTCCTTGAAGATGGACGAAGGTGCATCTATTGCAGACTATCTGAACTCATTTAATATGAGTGTCACTCAGCTGACATCTATAGGTGTAAATATTGAGGAGGATCGTTGCATGCTCCTATTGTGTTTGTTACTTGATAGTTGGGATCATCTTGTGATGGCCATTGGAAGCACTACTATTGCTTTCAATATGGAAGACGTTGTTGCCTCATTGCTATTTGAAGAGATGTGGAGGAAGTCTTTAGAGATGGCCAAAGGGGCTCTTGTTGTTTGTGGTAGACCAAAGGAGAAAGGCAAGAAGAAAGACAAGAATTCAAAATCCAAATCTGCAGGGAAATCAAAGTCTCCTGGTAAAAAGTTCAAGGTGAGATGTTGGAACTGTGGGCAACCTAGTCATATCAGGAAGGACTGCAAGGAGAAGAAGAAGAAGAATGCTTCTGACAATGAATCTTCTCAAAGTGATGCAGAAGCCTTGACAACTCAGGTATCAGATGATGCCTGGCTAGTTGACTTAGGTGCCTCTTTTCACATGACGTCCAATAGAGAATGGTTCTCTAAATATGAGAAGTATGATGGAGGAAAGGTATACTTGGCATGTGATTCAACGTTGGAGATAGTTGGCAGAAGAAGAGTCATAATTCAGTTTCCTAATGGGAGAGTCAAAGGTATTGGTGGTGTACTTCATATACCAGGTTTGGCTTGAAATCTTCTCTCTGTCAGTAAGTTAAATGATACTGGGGTAGAAGTTTCTTTTTCTAGTAAGGGGTGTAAAATGGCTAGAGGTGCAATGGTGTTGGCTAAGGGTGTTCGTACAGGCACTCCGTACAAGCTGGATGCATGTCCTCTTCTTTGTAACAGTGCCTCTGTAAAGTCATGTAATGTTGCACCTATAGAGAAAGATGAAGACTCTTCTCTGGCTGCAAATGCTATGGAGGTAAAACTCCTAGCTGAGAAGACTATGTTGTGGCATCACCGACTTGGTCACATTGGTGAGAAAGGTTTTAAAACCTTGAAGAATAAAAAACTTGTAGAAGGGCTTGATGATTGTAACCTTGAGTTCGATTTCTGCGAACATTGTATCTATGGAAAACAACACCATGTTTCTTTTTATTCTAGTCCTCACAAATCTTCTGGTATACTAGATTATGTTCATTCTAATGTGTTTGGTTTAGTAGATGTTCCTTCGTTATCGAATTCTAGATATTATGTGTCCTTTATTGATGACTGTTCGAGAAGGGCATTTGTATACTTCATTAAAATTAAATCAGAAGTGTTCAGTCGGTTTAAAGAACTTAAATCTTTGGTAGAAAATCAGACTAAAAAGAAAATTAAGTGCTTGAGGATAGACAATGGTGGTGAATTTTGTTCTGCAAATTTTGAAAGGTATTGCACTAATCATGGTATTAAAAGGCACAAGACAACACCTTATACTCCATAGCAAAATAGAGTTTTTGAGAGGTTGAACATGACGTTGATGGAAAAGGCAAGGAGTATGTTGACTGGTGTTGGTCTAGAGCAGAAGTTATGGGCTAAGGCTATGGCTACAACATGTTATTTGATAAATAGATCTCCTTGTTCAACGCTTGTTGACAAGACACCTTTGGAAGCATGGTCTAGTAAGAATACCTCTCTGAGGCATGTCTATGTGTTTGGTTGTGAGGCATATGTCTAAGTGACAAATGAAAAGAGATCTAAATTGGATAACAAGGCTGTCAAGTGTATCCTCATCGGCTATGGTGTTGGTGTGAAGGGATACAAGCTTTGGAACCCTGTTACTGAGAAGGTTTTGTACAGTAGAAGCATGATATTTTGTGAGCTGAAACCTCCAGTTAGTGATCAGCAGCTTGGGACAAATCAGAGTGACAAAGAGAACAAGGATGCAGTTGAAATTCTCCAAACCCCTGAAAGGAAAGAGCTGCATGGTGTACCTAATACTGAGGAGAGCTCAAGTAGCTCTAGAAGTTCTGATGATGAAGATCCACCTCAGCCTGTAAGAAGATCTACTCGAGAAAAAAGGCAACCTGATAGGTATGGTTTCTCTATGTTAGATTCAAATTATGCTTATGCCTTAATTACCAGCACTGATGAACCTAGGACTATTAAAGAAGCAATCAGCATGGCTGATTCAAAGTCTTGGCTGGAAGCTATGAATGAAGAAATGGATTCTTTGGAAAAGAATGATACCTAGAATTTGGTACCACTGCCTAAAGGGCAAAAGCATGTAGGTTGTAAATGGATATTCAAAATGAAGACAGGTCTTGATGGCAATGTTGAGAAGTACAAGGCTAGGCTGGTTGCAAAAGGTTTTTCTCAAATTAAGGGAATTGATTATGGAGAGATTTTTTCCCCTGTAGCAAAGTTGACATCCATCATATTTTTATTGGCATTGACAACTATTTATGATTTTGAAATTGAGCAGATGGATGTGAAGACAGCATTTTTCCATGGTGATCTGGAAGAAGAAATCTACATGTCCCAGCCTGAGCATTATGTTGAAATAGGTAAACAAAATCTGGTATGTAAGTTAAACAAATCTCTCTATGGTTTAAAGCAATCTCCTAGAATGTGGTACCAGAAATTTGACACATTTATGTTGTCAATTGAGTTTGTGAGATAAAAATTTGATCATTGCATTTACTATAAATCTGAAAATGATCATGTGCTTGTTATCACCCTATATGTGGATGATATGTTATTAATTGGAAATAGCAAGACAATGATTTCTGATCTTAAATCTCAGTTGTCTCCAAAGTTCGAGATGAAAGATCTTGGTGCAACTAGGTACATTCTTGGAATGGAAATTACCAGGGACATAACAAGCAGAAAGTTTTGGGTCAGTCAGAGTAAGTATGTGAAGACAGTTCTGGAGAGATTTAGCATGGATGACTACAAATAGCTTGTTGTTCCAATCATGCCTGGAACTAAGTTGTCTATTGAAGACTGTCCAAATTCTACTACAGAGATGGAGGACATGACCAGTTTTCCCTATGCAAGTGTTGTTGGCAGTTTAATGTATGCTATGGTCTGCACAAGACTAGACATTGCCCAAGCACTGGGAGTTCTAAGCCGATTTATGGCAAATCCGAGGAGATCACATTGGGATGCAATGAAGAGAGATTTCAGGTATTTGAAGGGGACTTCAGATTATGCCTTGTGTTATCATGGTAGTATGGTTGCATCACAGAAATCTCTCAGCATCCAAGGTTATGTTGATTCAGATTGGGCAGGGGACATTGACAGCAGGCGATCCACCAGTGGATACTCTTTCATGCTTAATGGTGGATCTATCAGTTGGATGAGCAAGCGACAGGCTATAGTTGCTTTATCCATGACAGAGGCAGAGTACATAGTTGCTACTCATGTGTGTAAGGAAGTTGTTTGGCTTAGGCGTTTGTGCTCAGACATTGGATTTGATGTTGGGCAGATTACAATCTGTTGTGATAGTTAGAGTGCCATTTGTTTGGCAAAGAACCCGACTTTCCATTCCAGGACCAAGCACATTGATGTGCAGTATCACTTCATGAGAGACATGGTTGAAGATGCCAGGGTCAGTCTGGAAAAGGTAGACACCCTGAAGAATGTTGCAGATGATTTGACAAAACCTGTTGGCACAGACAAGTACAGATGGTGCGTAGAATCGATGGGCCTTGGGGCCTATGACAGATAGTGATTGTTGGTGCAATGAGGTTGTTGGAAATGTTCACCAAGTGGGAGCTTGTTGAGAATCTATGTCTATATTTCCAATCATGTTGCCCTTTAACTTCTCCCTCGGTGCATGCTTTGTTTTCTTTTCAGGCTTTACCGCTTTACCGTGGCAGCTTTGGCTTGCTTTGGCGATGACTGGCCTAGCGGTTACCACCATACCGTGGTTAGCCAAGAGGCTGACCGCAATGGCTACAGTAGACCGCCAGCATCTGGTTGGTGGTTACTGCAGTATCGTGGCCAGCCAAAGGGCTGATCGTAGTGGCCGCGGTAAAACCGCCAGTGACTGGCTAGCGGTTACTATTGTACTGACGCCAACCAAAGGTCTGACTGCGGTAAGACCACCTGTGGTCTGCCTGGCCAATTACTACAGTACCGCGATGTGCCTTGGGGCCGATCGCAGTAGCGCAATAAAATGAATGGAGAGCTCGGTATGCTTACCGCCATACCACAGGGTGAGCTCGAGTGGACCGTGGTAGCACGGTAAAGGCTATGGAGAGCTCGGTCGAGCTCAACGACTGGGTTGACCGATTTGGACTCGATGTCAGAGCCCGATAGTGAATAAGTTGAGGACACATGGCTCAGTGTCGTGTGATTATTGGCTAATGGCCAAAAGTCTATGCAACAGTTATTGCAGGTCGATTCAGGGTGGCGAATAGGACCCAATTTGGGTAATGGCTTTAATGCATGGGTGGCTCGATGCAGGAAGATCAGTATGGGCAGTTCATGCACGTGATTTTTCTTTGACAAGGATGTACCTTGTGATAGGTGTTTGGCTACAGACTTGATTGCGACCTGTGACTTGAGGAAGTTGGTAACATATTGTTGAGAGAGAGTTTGATTTGTATGTTAATGAGTGAGAACATTGGAATAGTGAGAATTTGATTGTGTTGTTGTGAGCTGAATAGAGAAGTTTGTGATTTGTATGTAACTATTTTTGTTACTGTAATACAAAATAGACTTGACTTTGTGTAGTGGGTTTTTTACCTGAAAAGGTTTTCCCATGTATATCGTGTGTCAATTGTGAATGCTCTCTTTCTGTGATATTTATTTTACTTGCATGTATTCATCTTAAGAAGATTTAGAAGCTATTGAAACCTGTATTTTCTCTTCTCCTCTGTTGTATTAGTGTTAAGGTAATGTATTTCGCACTGTTGGGTTTGTAGATCCATGCATGTTTTTCCCTTCAATTATGAACTCTATGATTCATTTATAAGTCTCTTGAGCCTATAAACCGATTTCCAAATTTGAACATGTGCTTTATGAATCAATCAACATGTTGTTGGCAAGCAAAGAATTGACTTGCTATCCTTTTTGAATGAGTATTGAGATAGGAATTTGTAACCTTTTGATTATCAAGTTGAGTCAATTGAATTGAGTTGAGAAGTTTCAATTCATTGTCCTTGTTTCTAGCTTGTAGATGTTTGGTTTTGGGTACAAATAGAGACACTCTTACCTCATTTGGATACACATTCACTTGAAAATTTTTATCCTTTTCTTATTTGAGATATTATTGCTTGAGCTGAAAATTTTTGTGTGAGAGATTTGTAAGGATTTTAGTGTGAGAACTATTGTGACGATTTGAGGAATTGAAGGAAATATTTTCTAAGCTTATTTAGAGTGGGCTTGGCTAAGGAACCAGAGGGTCAACTGGATTATAGCATAAAATAGGCATGGTATTCTACTCTCTTTATGTTTATCTATTTTGAGGAAGATTGAATGTCCTATTTTTTTTGTTTGGATTTGCATTTGATTGCTTGAAATAGAGTAATGATCTATTTGCTTATTGGAAAGGAAAAGAGACTTGTTGATATGATTTCCTTATGAGTGTTTGTACATACTCCTTAATAAGGAATAGACATTTTCAATAGTATTATATACTAAGATTGATGAAAGTATGAATAGCTTAAGGAAGTTATTCAATACTGATATATACCCTATATGGGAATTTAGATGATTTTCCTATACATAGACAGTTTAAACTGCATGTATAATGTGAAATATATCAATTTCATGAAGTGACTTGACACAGATAGCTTATACTGCTAGGAAACCTTAGGAATGATAAGGTTTAGCAATACATCAATAGTGATGGTTTGAAAGATATGATAAGATGAGACCTCATATTGCTAATCTATACTTGAATGATCACTTGATCATCGCTTTACTATTGAATGAAACCCTAGGTAGAGAGTAACCTATTTCAGGTCAAGAAGTATATTTGATTAATAATTGAAACCCTAGGTTAAGAATTATCTACTCGGTTGGAATATTCACTTGATTACCCATTGGAACCACTAGGTTGAGAATAACCTACTTGATTGGGTTTTTTATTTGACCTTTGGTTGGTTCACATAGGTCGGGATTAATCTACATGATCAAACAAGTCATTGATTGTTGAATTTATCCTAGGATTAGGATATACCAAGTTTGAGACTTGCCTATGTGATTAATTTGATCACTTGAGTTTATGAATTACTACTTGATCGGAGCCATAGGTGGGATTACCTATTGAATTGGAGTTGTTACATTTTTTATTGCTTATTACTCTTGATGTGAAGTCATATCGTTGACAAGATTATAATCTTTGAATAATCCTTTTTACTGAGGTGATTACACTCTCGAATGGAATCATTTATTATTCTTCAATTGAGATCATTCATTGATAAGATTATACTCTTGATGATAATCACTTATTGACGTGATATATTCCTGAATGGAGTCATTTATTGATGATTATTTATTCTATGACAAGATGATGCTTATTTAGCTATACTTTAGAATATAAAGTTATTTATTGTGAAGCTCTTCTAAAGTTAGAGCCATGAAAGGGTCATAGGTTATTCCTGGGATTAGATTGTCCAATGAAGGGGATAACTTATGCATGTGAATACTTGATAGAAATATCATTGTGAATTGGAAAAAGGGAATAGGTTGTTTTGGAGGTTAAAGATTACCTATAAAAGGAAATTACCTATGCATAGTATATGAATGATCATAATCCAAACCAAGCTAGGGTAGTGTATGTGAATAGGATGAATCTCACTCAAAGTACTAGTTGAGAATACTTTGGTCAAAGTATTGTAATTTGCCACTATTTACACTGTCAATTCATTGTATTCCTTTTATGCATGCTAATTTAGGATTGTAGTGTCCATACAAGTTCTAGTTATGTAGTGCACAACACTAAGCTCAGATAAGCTATTGTTATGAGGTTACCATACCAAACTCTTTGTCGAAGAGAAGGGCCATCTTACCATATGTGGTGGATGTGTAGGGGACCACAATTAGTTAATGGTTGGAGGAAAATCACTTGAGTGATGCTTCTCCTCAGTAGTTGGCGGTCGAGGTTTGAGGGTGTTTTCACCAATATTGGGGACAACTAGAGTGCACATACCAGGGAATGGAGATATCTAGAATGTAAACACCAATGCAGCAACATGAAGACCAGTTTGTATATCTACTACCAAATGAAGTTCAAAAGAGCCATGTATGTATCTTGTACCCATTTATATGGGAGGTTGTAATCATGAATGATAAACTTGAGTTTATTCAATATGAAATCTATGTTATGGAAAGATTTGTGAAATTACAATGAAATGCAATGGAAGTTTGGAATAGTGTTTATTTCAAATGTGCATGTAATTTACATTATGGAAAAGAAAAAAAATTATTGCTATGTTATGGCATCATGGATCACTCACTTAAGGTGAAAATTTTGAATTTTCACTAAATAGAACACCAAGTTTGTTACACATGATATACTAGAATCCAATAATAGGCATTTA
Organism: Sequoiadendron giganteum; assembly: GCA_007115665.2. Classification (NCBI taxonomy): domain Eukaryota; kingdom Viridiplantae; phylum Streptophyta; class Pinopsida; order Cupressales; family Cupressaceae; genus Sequoiadendron; species Sequoiadendron giganteum. Next base: position 208,741,190 of record CM021106.1, read on the forward strand.
GTAAACCAATATGAACCATTTTATAAGAATACTTAAAGTAAAAAAAATCATATTTTATTAAAATATTAATTTGTGATATAATTTTGGAAGATTATAGATTTTTGCATAATAACATTATTTTGCAGGTACAAGATAATAGTTTTGTGTGTAGGTACAAAAGGATGGTATATCTTTTAGGTATTTGAGGGCATCAATAAATCAATGTTGAGGTCATGCATTATATCATGACATTCTTGTCTATTTCCTCTATTTTAAATTTTAATTTAGTATGCATGACTTGAGTATATTCATGTGCACATCAAAATGGGGGGAATTTAAAAGATAAAAGTGTACACACCCTAGCACTTTACATAATTTGTTTCACATTGTTAGGATTAAGGTGGCATTTACCTTGCAATCTTATGTATAGCTTGAATCTATCCCCAACACTCTTGTAAAGTGTTCCTAAATGTGTGGATCAAATTCATAAACTATTTTTATATTCCTCGAGAATCTTGGCATTAGTTATCATTCATTCATGAAGGAGGTGGACTTGGTAGTGACAATTATAAAGCCATTTTTAGTAAATTTATCAAATTGGACATGAGAATTGAGTAGTGGGGCATCTTGAATGCTATTGATGGGTTCCATATGAGCTAGGTAAAATTATATGTATATGGGTATATTGGTTATTATGGAGGATTTATAAGCCAAATTATATGTCATATATTATTTTCATGGAGGTTATTTTCAATATTCATGGCTCATTGGGAGTTATATTTACTATTTTTTTTTTTTTCTTTTAGATAAAAGGCATAAATCTTGAAATATTTTATATTATTAAGTATAGATATTACATCATAGAGCTTCCATAAGAACCATAGGAATCCCTAAAGAGAACTTATTGTCTGCAACTATCAAAAATAGATTGAATCTTGAAAATAACAAATACAATCATATTCCAATCTTGAAATACAAGATAAAAAACCTAATAGAAATTTGTGCTTGCATATGGCAGACTTTACAAAGGATATAATAGTAATATCAAAATTTGACTACACAAATTCATTCAAAAGGTTTTATAAACACCACAAGCATCATTTAAATATGACATATCAACCCCTCAAACCATGGAAATACATTGACCAACTTGGACAAAAGAAGAAATTACATTAGAATTTCTCACTACAACAACTCCATCTTCAATTACCCCTTGTGCAAAAACCTCATCTACAATAGGTCAGACAAAGGCATCTAGAACAACTGATGGATGAGCTACATGGTCCATTGAAAACCTAATAGCATGAAAAAAAAATTAGGACCTGTTTTGAAAGGAGAGAGCCCAAATCTAAACAATGAACTTGTAGAGCATTTTCCACACTTGCATCATAATTAAGCTACAACCCAAGCTTTATAGTATTGTATATATTTTTTACAGCTAGGTTTGTCTTTAAATATTAATAATTTTGTCTTCCATGTCATGTTGTGAATGCTACTAGCATATATATATTATTTATTAATAATATTTATAAAAGAATCCAAGAGATATCCTTCTCGAAACGCCTATTTTTAACCAATTTGCCACATAAAAGTGCATAAACACATCAAAATGGATATCTCTTGCCTTTTTTATAAATATTATTAATAAATTATATATATGCTAGTTAAAATACAACCCAAACTTTATAGCATTGTATGTACATTTTACAATTGAATTTGTCTTTAAATATTAATAAAATAAAATTCCCCCAGCCAATGCCTTTCCATTGAATAGATCATAATTTCTTATGGCCTCATTTAATTTTTTTTCTCAAGAATGAAACATTGATGCACAATAATCAATTTCAAATTGTAAGAGATGACCATATGATTGTAGGAACATAGTTACAACCAGGGATGGATAAATAATTCTAGGAGCCAAGTAAAGAATATTTTGGTCAATTACCCTTGAAATTACCTCTTCCACTAGCAGATAATCAATAATAAAGATCCTTGCAATTTTATCAGAAGTAATCTCGTCATAACACAAAAATGTACCCTACAGCCACAAAAAAAAAAATTAGGTAAGAAAACCCCCCATTTAGGGGTGGGAAGATATCTTTCTTTACAACATCCAAAAAAAAAACTAGGTAGGTGGAAAATTTCATGAGATGCCCTGACATTGAATGAGGATTAACTTGTGAGGATTAACTTGATCACGGGTTAAATTAGCATAAAAAAAATGTTAGCTTGTTGCTTTCTCCTCATAGAAATCTTTTTTTTTTTTAAGTTCTCAAGCCTCCTCAATAATATATCTTTATCTCTAATTAATGGAGGAATTATTTTTTAAGCAATTTATTATATTAAGAGAATCACCTTCAATGATGATTCTCTTAATATTCTCTTTCAATGTCAAATGAAGACAAGCCAATAATGTTTGAGCTTCAACTTCATTATTTGTTTCAAATGGCATTTTAATTGGTATGGATGATAATACTTCTCTTAAAATTACAAATTGCATATCTTGTATCTAAGATACCTAGGTTACCTTTTGAAGCACCATCAAAATTTAATTTTACTAATTCTTATTTAGGGGGAATTGGCACCACTTTATTTCTATCCAGTAATTGTTTAGACTTAAAACAACCAAAGGGAGGAACATTTAGAAGCTTCCAAGTAGATAGGATAGAAGAATCCCAAGAGAAATAATATAAAATTGTAGGTGTTATGTTATAGACATTTGACATTACCAACTTCAGAGATTGAGCTTTCCAATTTTGATATAACAACTACTGAAGATGGAGATTCATTTCTAAAAATCCTTTTATCTATTTCCAACCATGAATTCCAAATTATGAGTAGAGAAACCACCCATAAAGAAGAAGCAAAGTACCCTTAAAAAGAAGAGGTTGACTTGAAAAAAAATCCTATAATGAATTAGGAAGAGATGCATACCAATTTAACTTATAGCATAGCCACTTCCAACAAGAATTTGTAAAAGGTCATGTGAGAAGAAGATTATTTGTTTCATCCTTAACATTCTCACACATAATACAATTAAAGGGCTCTGCAACACCCAACTTTACCAATCTTGAACTTGTCAGAATTTTTTTATTTAATGACAACTAGGAAAAATCCCCCACTTTTGGAAGACAAGCATCATTCCAACACAAATTCAAATTGGTCACACACACACACATGTGAAATTTTCTGCATATTTCAGTAATATAAATAAGCTCTAATATTTTGAAGAAATTTGTTTTACATTTGTGTATTAAGTATTTTTAAGGCATAGTTTGATTAAAAAAAAAACAAATTTTTATTTTACAATCTTTAACATGCAAATTGGATGGAGGTTATTTTAGTATATTTTAGATTTGGGCATATTTACATAAGTTTTTAGTTAAGGAAATTACTAACTTTTATGGACTAGACCAAACGACATACTCTATTCCACCTAATTCAAATTTTAAATCTTTCACCAATAGTTTAACATTTTAAGAGATAGATGCCACATCAACATATGCGTCAATATCTCAATTTAAGTGACTAGGGACCTATATTTGATGGTAGACCTCTTGGTTATTAGCAAAGCATTCAAAAATCATATGCTTATCTAGAAATTAGCAATCACGAGATTAATTGAAATTATATTCAATTACATAGCTTTCTAAGCATCATTTCTACATCCTTGCACATTTTCATATTGCAATGATAACTAATACATTTATTTATAGATTTTTTATTGAGATAAGTTAAGGTTTTCAACATTTGGTCTCATAAGTGTAAATATTTTGTGTTTCTTGAAGCACAACCCATTTTCAATCATAAGGTTGAAGACTTAGTTCAATGACCTTAAAATTTTACATTAATTCAAGACTAGGTCATGATAAAAGGATAACTGGATGACGTGTTTCACTTTGAAATGAAGCTACATAATGCAACCACATCCACATCAAAGAAATTTCTAACAAAGATTTGTCAAGAATGCTTCTTATCAAATACATTATCATAGTCTTGAATGTATGCTAAAATAATTAGTAAATCATTATTAAAAAAAAAAAAATTGCCACATCATTTGAAACAACTAAACCATCATATCTTTCTCTAACTCTTCAATCTTAAATATAATTGCTTATAATGATATATTATTTAATTATGATAATAATATAGAAAATCATTTATTTTCTTTATATTATCATAACAACAACTATGGTAGAAGTGGGACATTATAAAGGGGACGCCTTTTTTATTAAATAAGATTTTGGTTTAATTTTTTGATAGATTTAATTGGGTTATCTTTGTCTTTAAATTAATCATAATATTTAGTAACCATATTTTTATATTAGAATTATCTTTCAACTAAATTCTTACAATTAAAAAATTTATTACATCAAAATTATCAAAGAAATTAAAAGGCCTTTAGTTTATTGGTGAAGATCACTGATTCTAAATGAACGTACTAAGGATAAGTCTTATTGAATGCAAGGTTTCCAACATCAATAAAAGAGATAATACTGAGATCATGCCCCTTAAAACTTTGATTGAATAAATACTCTTAAATCTTTTGCTCTCTATCAAAAAGAAATTAATTTAGACTCAAACTTCTAGTATTAAAATTTTTTTTAAAAAAATCCATTTAAAAATAATCATAATCCAAAATAATGAAAGAAGAGAAAAAATAATTAAAATATAACATACATGCAAGAGGGGGAAAAGGGTTTTGTAGACAAATTGAGAGCACCCACTTTCATCATCGTTTCTTGCTTTTGGAGGGGATCTTTCTTCATGAGTGGAAGGGAAGTCTTAAATTAAAAAAAGACATACTTTTCTTTCAAGTGGAGGGGCATGCACGTATATAATTTGATTTCACACGTGACAATAATTCAAATGGTACAACCTCTTGAAAATCCATTTGAAAATCTTGTGCCTTGCAAATTGTCTAGTTTGCTCAGCGGAGCCGGCATGTTGTCCACCATTTAAGTTTTTCCCTACTAAATAATTCTAAAGAGATAATAGTGGAAGATAATTAACAAATATTTAATTTTATATTTATTTATTTATATATATTATGAGTAGTGATTATAAGAATTAGTTTCATGAGTATAAATAGTTTATTTAGTATTCTTTATATTTTAGTAATGTTTTTGAGATCTTTGGGAGATCATCCATTTCAATATTGTTCAAACATGTTTAATCATTAACTGTTTTCATAGAAAAGTTCATTTAAGCAAAAACTTGTCAATAAAAATTTAAGTCTAAATTTCAAGGAATATATTATATTTTTTTAATATTTACAAAATAAATATTGAATTTTGTGAAAATGTAAGTCTTGTGTTGAAGAAATGATTCTTGATTAATGTATTTAAACTAAAGGACAACCCACAATAAGATGATTAAATAAAATGATTGTAAAATATGATGAGAATTCAACAAACAAATGATCTTAAGATCTAGGTGAGAGAAGAATGTTACACTACTTGCAAGTACATAGACAATAGATTGCATAATGCAAATAAACCAAGTATTACGAAATAGAGGATGTAAAAGGACTAGACAAGCCTTCTCAACTACTAAATAGATGGATGAAATATAAATAAACAAGCCTCTTGGATGTATGAGTAAAGGATGTGACATATCCAAGAGGTCATGAATGACTCTAGATCACTTTCTATTATGAGGTGAGTTAACTTAGTTAACTAAGATAAAGGTGGTCTTGATTAGATAGATGTAACACCTAACTGTCATCAATCAAATATTAATGAGGTAATAGTAGCACTTGATTATAAAAATAAAAGTGAACACACATCATAATTATCTAAACTAAGCAAATGAAACCCACGTTAGAGATACCTACATAAGTAAGCTCATCTTGGGTCCATAATATGCAATAAAGTAAATAGCTATATACAAGAAATCAAATACTACACTAACACCCCCATAAATGTAGCTTATGTGGGTAGAGATGGATCTCAACAAATGTAAAGTTGTGTTAGTTACTCATGTACAAAATTTTCCCATAAGAGAATGAGAAACTCCCTCTCAAAGGGAGAGAAAATAGAATAACCTCTTGAAAATCCTATAAGATAAGGTTCATGAATGCCTCCATTAAAAAAAGATAATTTCCATGCATATAGTAACAAGTGTTGTAGTAGGTCGCTCTACAATGAACAATGCATTTTCCTTTCAAAAGAAAGAAAAACCAAGTTGTACACCTACTAAATTCCCACTCAAGTGGTGGAATGAAGAAAGGAGTTGAGATTAATGCATTTAGAAATTGCTCAAACTTCTCCATGTTAATGTCGAACTATAATTGAAATGAGGTTCCATATATAATATTTGGGGATAATAACTATGTAAGTATGACTCCTAATGCAAAGAAGAGATTTGAACCAATAAGAATGAATTACTCTCACAAAAGTTGTAAACAGTGACAAAGTCAAATAATTAGACTAAAATCACTACTAGATATGTCAAGCTAGAAGCATGTAGAAGCAAATAGAATAGAAGGATTAGAATGCACCCTCATAACATCTACAAAAGGAGATGCAACTCTATTAGAGATACTATCAAAGAGGAGATAAAATCCTTAATGAAGTTCTCAAATTCCTAAATATGAGATCACACAAATAAATGATGAACATCTAATAAGTAGACATCTCGGTGAGGTGGATCCTAAAGACATATAAACTTACTAAAGAGAACTCAAAGAATCCAATATTTTTTTTGTGTAGAAATATTGGAAGAGAAGAATCATAGTGTCTATGTATGATGGGATAAATGATAAACATCTATGGGTGTGAGATGATCCAAGAAGGCATCCTCCAAGATTGCAGGATCATTGGGATCTCCATACACTTCCTAGATGTTGATTTAGGTATAGCATGAGGGAAATTCATATCAATATGTTATATTAATTAGATAAAATACTTTACTCATATCGTATTCCCAATCTTCCTCTCATAATCAAAAGGTTCAAGAATGGGCCCATGAAGATAGGGAAAATGTTGCTTGAACTTGAGATTTTTTAAAATCTATTCCCATCAAACCTTGTAGCCATATTTTTTAAACTAAAAAAGAGAAGTACATGAAACATATGTAACCAAAACCCGTAATGAATAGTGATAAATCCCCTCAAATCAATCAGACAAAAGAATAATCAAGAGGCCCATAGATTTGGAACTTTGTATCAATTTATTTGATTACAAAATGATACTTTACAATTGAGTGGATTTGCAAGAACACTCCCTTCAAGTATAGTGTGTGTTACTTTATAAATAGTGTTTTTACAATACTTTTTGTGTTTCCCAAAGTTTCATAGCAACCAAAAACTGACAAATTAATATAATCATAGCTTTAAAATAGAATGAAAATAAATAAATTGTGCCATTGCAAAGTATACAAAAAATATACACATTTAAAAAAAAAAAAAACCAAAAAAGAGTTTGTTTGAGTTATGCACCTCTAAAGTTCTTAAAATGAAAACTAAATAGAAAAATGTATAAAGGTCATCTAAAAATAATGTGTCTCACCTATGAGATGGACCAAAAAATGACCCCAACCTAAGAATTTTTTTTGAAAACCTTCGAACAAAGGAAAACTCCATTTAGAAGGGATCTCTCTAACGTATTTGTACAAATATAAAACCTTCATTTGAAAACACCTTTGAATGAATGTTCCTTTTTACTATTTTCATTCATATAAATACCTCCATTTGAAGGTACCTTGAAATGAAGGTGTTGGTTTAAGGGTTTTTTTAGGAAAGAGAAATTTAATTTGTCCATTTGCAAATTGTAGCATACAAAAAAATAAAACCCATAATTGTGAAAATGACCAACACTTAGATGAAGCATTTGAATGAAAGTTAATGACTACTAATAGTTAGTTCACAAATAATAAAGGTAGGAATTCTTTTGATTGCTCATAATCCTCTCAATATATCTTCTAGGTTATTAAAAATCAGTAGAGCAACTCTTGATATATTTATCAAAAAAATTGCATATTTAATCTTCTACTATTTATCCATTTTCATTCCATATATAGATGCATATCCTAGTATTTACCATATTTTTCTTCCTAACCCTAAATATAAATCTCAACCCTGAAATTGAAGCCTTAAACCCTCAAATCTATACCATAATTTTGGGTGCACTAAATTTCATTATACTTTTGATTCACGAATAATTACTCAATTATTAGATCTTTATATTATAATTTTTATGAACCCAAAATCAGGGTTTATATTTTAGATTTAGGGTTTAGAGTTTAAATTTTAGGTTTCAAATTAGGCTTAGCAAAGATAAAAGAATTGAATAAGTATCCATGAATAAATAATTTGGTAGAGATGTATCTATAAAAATTATACCCTAAATGTTAAAATATTAAACATAATTTTAGTTTCACTAGATTTTATTAAATTTTAGTTGAACTTGGCATATTATGTCATAACATCTTTTTGTGTTTCTTCCATGAGTTCAAACTTGTCAACTGGCCTCACCTAGTTGAGGTTCAGACCAACTGCACAGGTTGAGTAATATATAGGCATCATTTGTCCTTGGGGATTAGTCACCTTAGGTGTTTTATGCATGATTATGAGATCCTCTTGCTCCTAATCAAACATGGTTTGTATATGTGGCATTGTCGGAGAATTGGTCGATTTTGCTGTTATTTTCTCTGCCCGAGCTTCTCAAGCTTTCTTTACAATCTCCTAATGTTTATGGAGCTACTCCTGAAATTGAATAACTTTCCCTACAAAGGGGACTCCTTGTGGTATTGCAAATGGAATGGTCACCTATTGTTGTGAAGCAGTGGACGATGTTCCTCCAAGAATGATTTGGTAGGTGGGCGACGTGAAAGGCAAGAAGGATGGAAGCATGAAGGGTGAGGTGGGGGAGATTATGTCATGATGGATACTTGCATGGAAGATGAAGGTGGAGGGGTGGAAAAAGGTGCAATCATGATGGATCATGTGAGGGTGGTGATCACAGAGGAGATAACGAGAGGCATTGAAGGGACATAGAAAGATGATGTGGGAGAAAGAGGAGGGGGAGAGATATGTACCTCATGTCTAGTTTTCAGTAGTGTCTGTGTAATAATGGAAGTTGCTTGCATCAGAACTATGGGTGGAGGTGTTTGAATGGTGGGTTCAGAACCCACCATAAAATGAACTACCTCTCCTACTCCTAAATGTCCTTGGGCTCCTTCATTGGCTCTTAGGCCTGACTTGACATGGGGTATCCTAGGTATTATATCAAGTAGCCTCCACATGTCATCCTCTTGTGTGTCCAATTTTCCATGCTCATAGCCCATTTTCTTAGTAATGATTTCCCCCAAAGTATATTTATGTTCCAGGGCCTCATCCATACCATGAAATAACTCAAAACTTGGGGGTGTATATCACTAGTTTCTTTCTCCACTTTGCCTTATACTCTCACTTCAACTATTTTTATTTTCTTCATCTAGGGCTCGAGAGGAGAGTTGGGGAACTACATCTTAGTGTCAGACTAAGTGATGCCAGCCTCTTTTTTCTCTAGAGAAACCTATTGTTGTTGTGGGAGGGGTGACATCTACGGCCTTTGAATCTCATGGCTCTCTTCTTTGTCATTGGAGGGGGTCCCTTCCTCCTTTTCAACTAAATCCTCTTATTTAGCCTTGGCATCCTTTGCGTAGTATTCATTCCAAATCATTTCAAATTGCTCATCAATATCAATAGTGTTGACCTCGGCCTCGATCGGGTTGATCCTTCATGTACTTCCAAAAGGCCTCCATATTTTTGCTAGTCCAACCCTGGTTTACAATTTCTCACATAAATATTTTTGTCATCTTCTTCATGAGGTTAAAAAATTTCACTAATTTGTAAAAATAATCCCATGGGTGGCAGGCATCCTTAAAAAATGTTGCTAAGTCAATAAAATTTTGTGGGTCATCATCCACCGGTGGCACCTTCTCGTCAAAGAAAGGTTGGGGTTCATGGACAATAGGGATTCCAACCTTCAAAGTGGCTATGTAACCATTTGGATCATAGCTCCATGGACTGTTTATCTGATCCATGCCAAGTTCTTTCAACTTTTTTGCAAGTAGAAACCCTTGTCCCCTTCTATTAACAGTAACACCTTTTAAAAAGAGGTAGTCATACATGGCCTTTTTCTTTCAACCTATGGTGTATGATGTGTCAATTGTGTCAAGCTATGGACCAACTCCAAGGTCATAACTTTTTCCATGAGTGTGTACGGGACCCAAAATGGATTTTCCTTGAAACCATGGACCTTAATAAATGTGCAATCGATCCCAAAGAACTAGTCAGATTTAGTCTTAGAGGTTTTAAGCTAATCGCAATGGTCGTCCATCATCTGGTTGGTAATGGGAGCTGGGCTAAGGTTGGTTAAAATCATACACATAAAATATTCTAAGAATTCATGGTAGTCTGACGTAACCAATAGGATGTGAGTCCAGGTGGATATGGGGATTACCTTGTTTAGCAAGACATCAATATCGGTGGAATTGTTTGGGAAGAAGGGAGCCAAGAATTCAGTATTTTGGGAAAGAATTAAATGTAGGAGAAAATAGAAATACCTAAAACTATTCTATTAAAACAAATGCACCACCTAGTAGTGAATGGAGTTGGAAATAGTGTCAGTGATCCATAAAATAAGCCTTATCTCTAGGTACCATCTTCCGGTGGAAAGCAACACCCAGTTGGAAATCGTAGACAAGGTCATTAGAGTCTAGCTTGAAAATGAAAGCTAACATTGAAAATGTATCTCTCATATTTGGTGCCCAAAAGTCTAAGAGAGAAATAGGAAAAGGTGGCACCTCTATGTTATTGGCACTTATAGCTAAATTTAGGAACTCTAATTTTTGTTCATGGGTGGCCCATACTCTTTGCAGATAATCTTCATTTTAGAATTCTACCAACTCATTATATGGGATGCAAATCATCTACTTGATCTTTACTACACTAATCACCACTTCTATTTGGTCATCGCTCATGACGCCTTATTTTACATTGTATCTCTAATCATAGAGAATGATAAGTTTTAGACATGGGTGCACATGGGGCACCATATACTATGCCAAGGTAGAGGTCCATTTTTTTTAGTTGAAAGACTCAAAATCTCGCTTATGAGACTTCACAATTAGCATGCATGCATGGGTAGCTTCTCTCAAGTATTTTGGGTTATTAGACAACTTTGGATCAAAAATATCATTTGCATAACTTCACAAACCATGACACTATCTCTATGGGATCCTTTAGCAACAATTCTTACAAACGACAAGGGGGTCTTTTGTGGTACATTTGAAAAAAGTGTATGACTTAATCCCCTCAAATTTAGGTGGAAGGTCTCCATAGATTAGGGTTTTGCAGGACTTTCATATCTTCAAATGCTTACATTTTGATGAAGTCCCAGAAGGCTCCATGTCTTCTTATTTTTCAAAATATGCTTCCTTACTCTCTAAATTTGTAGCTCACTAGATTCTATCTATGGCTATAAACTCACTCCTTCACTCAATTCTTCACTAAAGGCTTCTTTTCTTGGGCTTGTGTTCAGAATAATCTAGGATATTAAAATGTTGTGTTTGAAGAGGAATGGGTATTTAATGATTACTAACTTTGGATCCTATCATTATGTAGCCTTTTAGGATCTGTTGCTTATTAATGAAAAGGATGGTGTACACACTTGAGGAGCCTCTCCCAAAAGATTTGGTGATATTTTTATAGGAAGTCATACAAAAAGGGTGCCTTGAGCATTAAATGTAGAAGGAATGGGGTAGGCAACTATCTTTCACAGAGGATTTTAAAATGAGGGGAGCCAAGGTGTGGACACTAAGCAATTTCTAGAAGGGTGGCAAAAGAATGTGTCGGCAACACTTATTAGAAAAAAAGGAAACAAAAGCGGGAAAGGGAAACTATCTATGTACAAATGAAGTAGATAAATCAATAGAAGTGCTTCAAGTGGATTAACCGGAATCTCTAAGGAATTTCCTTCTTCATCAACCATTGTGAATGTGTTTCCTTCATGATCACTAATGATACAGAAAGTTCCTCTCCAGAGTGAATCAAATTTTTCATGCTGACCTGGCCTCGTGGCCCTCTCCTCATACTTTAAAACCAAGTCCTCAGGCTTAAAGCCTAGGTTGGAAGCTTTCTTTTCAAACCATATTTTTAGCACCTGCTAGTAGCCATCCATAGCATCACTAGCCTGCTCCCTTTCTTCTTGGAGGCTAAGCAATTCTACAAGCCTAACTTTCATAGCTCTATTCTCTTCAATTTCAAGATTTTAATAGTTGTAGGGTGGGGACTTTGGTTGAAATAGGCATCATTGATTCCTTCTCGTAGACTAACTCATATGGAGAAGTATTTAATATTTTCTTGGGAGTGACCTTATCAACCCATAAATTTGTGCACAAATTTTTGTGCCACTCTCTTTGTTGATCTAAGCCCATTGTTTTGATTAACATAAGGAGGTTTTTATTTGTCGACTTTACTAGCACATTCCCTTATGGGTAGTAATTAGATGATTTTTTGAAGAAAATACCATTCTTGAGTGTAAATTCTAAGATTTTTTAACCAAGGAAGACCCTCGCATTATCATATATGATCATTTTTGGGGGGTTGAACCTTGAAACTAGTTCCTCTAGAAAGTCAAGGATTACATTTTTGGTTGCTTCTTTTAAAATAATCTCTCATTTCCATCTTGTGAAGCAATTTTTTTCCATAAGTATCCACCTATGGCCCACAGTAGATACAAGGTTGATCATCACAATGAAGTCCAATCCCCATTGTGAAAAAGTCTCATCGTTCACTATCAAGTTCAAAGGCATAGCTGAAATCTTTCACTTTCCTACAAATAATTGGCACTGTTGGCACTTTTTGACTACTTGAAAGAAATTTAGAAACAAGGTTGGTCAATAATACCCCACACACATGATCTTATGGTTGTTCTCTTCACCTATATGGTCATCTAGTGGGTTGAACTACATATCCTACAAAATCTTACTAGCCTGCTAATTGTTGACACATCCAAGGAGGATATTGTTGAGATATGTTTTAAAAAAAACCCATTGGACTAGTGTCTAACTAGCTCCTTGTATCCTATGAAACCTGCTCTTATGAGTGGGGAGATTGTCCAAATATCGGCTAGTTTCCATGAATCGGATCCTATCAGAAACCCATGATTCGTCCATCTCATATTGATTCACCAAAATTGTCTTTGGTGCATCATGCTCTTTTGTTGGGATATCCATGCATTGTACCAGATATTCACAAAGTCACCTACCTTAAATTACCTTGGTTGGTTTGACTTCAATGTCATATTCAAGGATATTAGTGATCCAATTGGCTATTTTATTTGTTATTTCCCCTTCCATGATATACTCCCTAATGCTACAGTGTGATACATATACCATTATCTTATTTCTTGATACTAAGTGCCTAAACTTCTTTAGCCCCTTAACAATGGTGAAGGCCTACTTCATGAAAAAATTGTACTTAGTTTCTGTAATGCCCCACCATGTAACCTTAAAGAAAGTTGCAATTAACGTCTTAAGCAAACCAAAAAAAAAAATTTAAGTGCATTTAACATACACATTCACTTACTAATTAACAACAACCTCTAAGGCTACAAGGTTAGGATTACTTAAACCCACATGAACATACATATAACCATAGCATAATATACTTTATGAAATAAACATCATACAACATAAGGATACCACATGACATAATAAGATAATCATCCAAGATACAATCTCATAATCATTAACTTAATCCAATAGTTACATCACTCATTCCTAGAATGAGACAATAGAATAAATGTGTTACAATTACATAAATTCCACCTCATAACATAAGAGGGATAAAATAACTTATACCATCTGATATAACATAATGCAAGAATAACATAAGAACCACGAGCTGTCCAACTGGAAGTCTCGCCTCCACGTATTGAAGATCAATGGGGACCCAACGGTTTTGGTGCATGTTCCACCCAACCTAGTGGTACCTGAAGGCCCACCCCCCATGCTAGGAGATAGTAGCAACATAACATGGACAAAGAATCTACTACCTCTAACCAAAGGCAGACTCATACTGACACAATCTGATATAACCAAACAAATGCAATACACAAGTACAACATTCACATCACTTACATAGATCACGTTGCTTCCAAAAATAAAATAGATCAAGTATGTTCACAGAACCATACACATATAACAATAAACAACAGTTGTCCTAGATAGAGTGTCATCGCATACTAGTAATGAGATCTCCTCTGGGCATCCTTCATAGGCTCCGGAAATCCTGGTGGCCTCAACCGAATCCCGGCCCTCATACTCACTCATGCGGCATCAAATACCTCTCATACTGACAAGATAAATGACTATGTCATTCCAGGCCTTCTCACTCATCCCAATTCTAACCGAGCCCTTGTGTCTATGAATGAGGCTTAAATTATCTTGATTAGTGTGGAAGGCATCCTAATCATCTAAGTACACTAATTTAGTTATCACTTGATTAAATCACTCTTGAAGGTTACCCAGTTTACCTCTTTGGCTTCTGGCGCCTAACAGAAGCCACTCTTCTATTCGACAACACACACCCAAACAATCCACCAAGGGAAACACAAGTGCATACAAACTAGGCATCGAAACCACTCCAGCACAAGGAGGAAACAATTAAAAGAACTCACTCCAAACATCTTGGAGACAACAAACACATAGTCCACTCCTTTCACAGGAGGTACAAAACATCCCCGTTCGTGGAAACCGGGTAAATACTGAAAAGACACCAAGCACTACTCAAGGGAAAACAATTGGTTGACATAATAACTCGACAACCCTCATCCTCTAAGGTTCACTGGAAGACTTATAATATTGGACTAACACATAATCCCATATCCCAAAATACATCATGAGGACATAGCTACAAAAGCATTCAAGTCATTAATCAAAACTAATATTTAGATTTCCTAAATCCATACTCAAGCAATAGGTAACATTGACAAAGTCAAAGGCATGATAATAGGGTTTACTCAAATAACCATATGCCCTTTTTTTTCCATTTTCATAATAGGCATTCTTAAACAATTTAATTCACATCCCTATGCGAAATACACATAAATAAAACATCTAAGGCAACCATGAAGAATATTACTATTTTCGGATATTCTAAATCCATAACTCTTTCATATTCCAATCACAACAATCAAATTTCTCTAATGGAAATAAATAAAATAAAATACATATTTGCCTTCTTCAACATAATTATTTCCTAAATTTGCTTTTAATACAATATAAAACTATAGCAAATACTAATTTCACTGTTTTATCCCAAAACCTATATCTTTTCAATTTCCTATTTAAAACATGCAATTGCATCAATATAATAAAATATCTTCTTCCTTATCTAATTTTTCATGCACTATAACCTTATCTTTTAAAATCCCCATTCATAATAATATAAAACTTTTGCCCTTTCAAAATAATTGAAATAATTAAATAAGTGCCTTCAATCTACAAAAAAAAAAATACTAATTTGAACAATTTAAATCAAATTCAAAGTTTACTTCTAAAACCAACATAAGTCCTCTACTAACTGAATTTCTTTCACTTTCCAACTATATCATATAATTTAATCATTTTATCTAAAATATCATTTTCCATATCAATTCATCCATACATGCAAATCAATTCTTTTAAAATCTCCATTCAATGCTAAATTGCATGCATTAAATTAAATTAAAATAAAATATTAATTATTCACTCAAATATATATATACCTACAATATATACATTAATTATAATTCAATTTATTTAACTATATATATATATTCATTATCATATCTTCTATTTTGCAAAAATATCTAATTGTTCTATTCAAAATGACAATTCCTTGTTATTAAATTTCCGAAAAATAATAATATACATATAAATATTATATAAGAATATTAAATATATCTTATATACACATATATATAATACATATATTATATTTAATTTTAAATAACAAAAGAAACAAAGTATAGAGTTTAGTTCGTCCGCGGATTTCAAGACACACCTGTCCCGTCCCAAGGAAAACATAGGATCCATCGGTTTGTACCTGTAGTACAGTTGGCCGCAGTACATACTAGGGAGACTACGCTCCCTATGAGGCAACGCGTCCCCCAAGGGGTGGGCGCACTGCCTCCTAGGCAGTGCTCCTCCCAATCACTACAATTGCGGTGGGGAGTACAATCCTCCCCCACCAATACCTTCATATGAATTTTATTAAGTTCTAACAATTTTGTTCCTTAAAACAAAACAAAAAACGAAACTAGTTTCATTGTACGGTGAATAAATTCACAGAGATACCCTTCAATTTAACAAATAATGATATTTATATATATTTTATATATATATATATATATATATATATATGCAACAATATATATCTATAAATAATCGATAATTTCAATATAATAGAGAAATTGAGAAAATTATTCTAGAACATTCACCTATAGGTGAAATTGTAAAACTTTTCCAGAAAAACCAAATTCCACAAAGGTTTACAAAACTAATTCTTTTAATCATTTTTCTCGAATTCATGCACAATAAGAGAACAATAAAACTAAATGGATCCAAATTAAAATCAGAAGGTTTTCAAATCCTCTAATTTTCTCCAGCACAATTTTCTACAGAAGTTTTCAAAATAAATTTGTTTTCCTACAGAGGTCATATTTTCTAAAAACAATCTAAATGTATTGTTCAATCTCTATGTTTGATTCCCATAACAAAACAATCAATTTCCTCAAATAATTTAAATTATACCGTGGTTTTCACAATTTTCACTCAAGAATTTTCACAAAAACAAAAGCTTTAAATTTATTTAATTCGTTTCTTTTAATAACAAATTTCTTTTCTAAAACAGATTTAACAAACAAATCTTTAATCAATACTATTTTAAAAGCAATCAAGAACAATAAAAACACAGAAGAAAACCTGATTTCAAGAAGCTATAGGCAAAGATGCATTTCTGAAGCCAAAACCTCCTCCAAGGATCTCACGAATTCTCTTCTACCGTGCCATGAATCCAATCAAGCAACCAATCCATAAACACAACCAAACTCCAAAAGAACTTTTTTTTTTTTTTTTTTCAAATCAATTCTACAGCCAAAATTTCTTCAAACCCTTCTTTGTGCAATTTTCCCCAAAATCCTCCTTCCAAAATCCTCTCTCAGAATGAATGAATTTTCAATATTCTCTTCTTCTTAATTAAGCATGCAATTCAGTCCTAAGTCAAAAATATCCTAAAAACCAAATCTGATCCTTTGCATGCAATATTGATAATTACAATGTTAACCCAATCCCATTTTCGAAAACACACTTTGAATTTAAAATGCAATTTCAAATAATTTTCAATTTAAAATGAAATTTTTAAATATCTTTCACAACCAAATCTGATTTTGCATGCAAAATATAAATTCTAATAATTAATTAACTCTCACATTTAGAAAACTAACTTTGCATTTAAAATTCAATTTCAAATTCTAATTTAATTCCAAAATTGAAACTAATTTCCCAAATAAGCATTTAATTATAATTTCTAATTTAATTCCCACAAATTGAAATTAAATCCCAAAATTAATTTTAATTCCTTTCTTTCCTTTCATTTTCTTGCATCACATTTAATTAATTAATTAAATTATTTAATAACTAAATTCATCCTTTTGGATTAAATTTAATTAATTAAATAGATTAAATTTAATCAATTAATTTAAATAATAATTTCAATCAACAAAATATAATTTTAATTAAATAACCATCAACATGATTTAATGCAATTATTCTAAACATCTATTTCCAAATCAAGAATCCTTCATAATTAAATAGCATTAAAGCAAGACAAACAAAGACTCGATACACACGACTGACGACACACTAAGGCTAGGGTGTAGACTTGACACATGTTACCTAGCTACTATCTCCCTTCAACTTAACCATTGGATCGACATGCTCAGACCTGTGAAACCAGGTGGAGTCGATGTCATGTACCTGCAACCTGAAATCAAATAAACAACATAATACAGTATATCCAGCATATAGTACACACCGTGAAGAAGAAATCTCAGATTCGCAGGGCGCTCACAAGCGAGTGATGCGAACGCGTCCCCTTCACCAATACAATCATCATAACTGACACTTTCACAATACATCAAATATTCTCATATACACTAACATGTTATATCAACTAACATCATCATTACACCAATTAAAGCATGTAAACTAAAGCATCAGATAAATCTAATCACATCACATAATATAGTCTATCGCTCAAAGAATAGCAACCAAATACACATGCAAGATAAAGTATCTGAATATCTAGAGCATAAATCAACGCAAAACAAGGAAACACTGTCCAATCCAGAAAGAAAAAACGGAGGGGTGTTATAGTTTCATACCCTCGCAAAGTTCTAGAATAGAACGCAATGGGGTGTTCACTGTTTCCTTCATCCTCTTTTTGAGTTAACACAACTACTAGGCGATGCTGACTTCCATAAACATACATGACAAAATATTTGGAGAAGTTGGGATTGACTAGCACGGGAGTAGTGGATATTGCATCTTTAATTTTTTTGAATGTTATTCTTCCCTCAATGGTCCACTTGAAATTATAATATTTCTTTAACATGAGGTTGATGGGCCTCACTAAACCTACAAAGTCTAATATGAACCTTTTGATGAACTTAAACTTTTTCGAGGAAAGATTGGACTCCCGTTTTGTTCACGGGAAATGATAAATCTTTGATGGCTTGCACTCTCTTCGATTCAATGGAGATATCTTCCTTGGATATCACGCACCCTAGTAGCATTCCTTGAGGTACTTTGAAGACACATTTCTTAGGGTTCAAGGATACCAAACTCTTGACATCTTTATAAAATCTTCTCTAGGTGGTCAAAGTGATCCTCCTTCTTCTTGGAAAATATTGTGAGATCATCCAAGTAAATGAGAATTGTTATATTGATTAAGCCCTGAAAGGCTACATCCATGGACTATTGGAAAGTAGCTCCTACATTAGAGAGGCCAAAAGGATTTTTTTCATATGCAAAGGTCCCCCACTTAGTGGTGAAAGTGGTCTTATGTTGATCTTCCTCCTTTACCCATACCTGGTTATAACCGGAGAAACTGTCAAGCAGGGAGAACATCTTCAAGCCCACAACTATTTGGAGGATTTTCTCCCTATAAGGGAGGGGGTAATGGTCCTTCAGGGATGCCTTATTCAAATCCCTAAAATCTATGTAGGGCCTAACCTCACCATTCTTCTTCCTCGCCAAAACTAGATTAGACAGCCATGTCAAGTGCTTGATGGGGTGTATGATCTTTAAATCAATCATTTTTTGTATCTCTTGATCCACAAGGGACTTAAATTTTAGATTTATTTGTATTTTCCTTTGGTGCACCAACCTATCTTGCTCAACCAAATCTATTGTATGTTGGATTACCTCATGGTTATATCCTTTCTGGTTGTTGTAGGTCCAAGCCACAACACCTTCATATTCATTACAAAAGGATATTGACTAATCTTTATATTTTTGGGAAACTTCCTTCCCAACTTTTACTTTCCTTCCACCTCCTACATTGAGCTTGAAGTAATCACTTTTATTTGCAACAAACTTCTTTTTTCTCTCCCGACATCATCAGAATCAAACAAATTTTCTAGGGTGATCAATAATTTTAGGAGTTTGTTAGACTTAAGCTATATAATTTGATCTCCATAGGCTCCCTAATCTTCAGTTACAAGTTCTATATAAACTCATATGCCTATTTGAGAAATATGAAAATCCGAGCAACACTTTCAAACACTTGCCAAATTTGGTCATTGATCGGGATGGAAAGTCTAATAATACCCTGCACTGCCTATTCATTTGTTAGTAGATCGATCACTAGGTCAAACTATGAACCAATCATATCCATTCTATCTACCTCTGTGTTCTTTGATCTTGGAATGATTTGAATATTTAAAGCTTCAAAATATTCAATTAAATCCCACACCTAATGTCAGTAGGATCTCATACAGATGTTATTTGTGAATATGGTTCCTCTTGTTTCACTACCAGTGCAGAATCCCCAAACACTTTTAGTTGCTTAATGCCCATGCATTCAACAAGGCTTAGCCCATGGACTAAGGCCTCATATTCAACATCATTGTTTGTGCAAGTAAACTAGAAGTAGAAAGCCCTGAGGGTTTCCAATCCTGAGGGAAACACAAATCATATGTCAGATTTGGAACCATTTTTGCATCTTGCACCATCAAAATGTAGATTCCATAGACTAGACTCAACTTCAAGATCTTTGTTTTGATCTTCTTTCTTCTTTATAATCTCAAGGATGACCTAGTCCTCATCATGAATTACATATGTCTCAATACTGGTGGCATCAAAGTTCCCAAATGGATCATTCTTCATAAACTCATTAATAAGGACCTCCTCCTTTGAGGTCCTATTTTTAGACACTGCTTCTTCTTCAAGCATTTCTATGTAATACATCTTCATCTTGGAGACAGATGTATGTGTAGCCTCAGAATTCATTATGGCATCATCAAAAATGTACTTTGAGTGTAATGGCTCTAATAACACCTTAATTTTCAATCCATATTTGGTCCTCAAGATCAAAATGATACCAATCCAAGGATATTTATCTACCTATTTTGGTTGTGAAATCTCTTGATAAATATAGTTTGAAGACTAGAAAAATCTCAGTGACCACCACCTCTTGAGACACTGTGATACTAGGGAAAGAATACAAAGTTAGGGGAAAATATTTTATGACCCCTATGGTCTAGACCTTCTTCCCATATAAATGCATTACCCCTTTGACCAAGGGTTCATATTGAAGTTTTAGTGCATTTGCAATTTGTTTGGGCATCATTGTAGTTCGTGCATTAGAGTCAACCATAGAATTGCGCAACAACTTATCTCTGACAATGAGAGTCAAATAAAAAGGGGTGGGTTTTATTTTAATTTTTCTTTGGTATTGAAGAACATAGATGAAACCTGAGGTTGCACACTCTTGTTGGCTTCTTTCCCTTTGGTTTACACTAGCTTGGATGGTGGATTAATTTGCACAAGCTTGTCCTGATGTCTAGGCCTTTCTTGATCCTCTAATACTTCTTATAGTAGATATTTCTACTCAATTTTTGATAGAACATCCCAAAGAGAAACATTAGATGGTGCCTTAGATTCAATTTCTCAATCACGTTCAACATCTGTCAAGTTGTTCTCCACTTAGCTAGCTCATCAGCGTCCAACATCGTCTGGTCTCCAAGTAACTAGATCATCACTTTTATATCTGAGTTTAAGGCTTTGAGATAGAAAACTATAGCCATGTCTATAGGTGAGCGAGTTGCAACTAGGATTCTTTGCCAATTTTTATGGAACTTGGTATTAAAATCTATAATAGCATTTTGCATGGCTCTTTTGATAGTAATTAGTTGTTGAAGGAGCGACAATTGGTCTCCATTCTCATTGAATCGATTGAAGAATGCATCTTTGAGCTGGTCCCAAGTAGAAATGGAGTTAGGTTCCAAGGATCTATACTAGTCAAGAGCTTTCCCTTTAAAAGAGGTAGCTAGAAACCTTAAAGCTACATTTTGTTTTGTAACATGATGCACTGTGCATACATGTTCTACATCTTGAAGATGTTTTGTGGCACTTTTTAAATCCTCCCCTATGAATTTGGGGAGTGCCTACAAGGAATTAGCTAGAATAAGATCCCAAGTAGCTGGGCCTATTGGAAAAATAAGTGAGTTGTCACTATTCCATGCAATAAAAATTTTGGGTAGTCTTGGAGCAAACATTTGTGGTGGTTTTTATGTTGTGCTTGACCCTGCGACCCTTTGGAAAGTTACAACCACGAGATGTAGTAGCAATAAACCTAGATTTTGTGTTGTAAATGACCTTGTAATAGGTGTTCGACTCATAAGCTAAGACTTCTAGTCAAGTGTGAATCAATCCCACTAGGCATGCCAGAAAAGGAGATGTTGATTCTTAAAACCCTCACTTCTAGGCAAGCAATGCCCTATGGGAAGTTTCACAGATGTGGTACTCAATTTTTTTTCTACAAAATGATCTCCAAAATTTTAGAAGTCGACTCTTCAATTTCTTTGAGAGGAAAAGGGAAGAGAGAAAGTAGGAAAAACTGAAATAAAACTAAGGCGATATGTTGAAAACACATTTGGTACTCACTACTCACTTGCATAATATAGATCAAAACATTCCCAACATCACAGATAATTAAAAGAGTTATTGCATGATTCAAAGTCTATAATATTTATGAAAGCTTATACAATAAAAATAGAGAATCAAAAATAACAAATGGATATTAAGCTCACACAACTTGGCATAGAACACCACATCCTCTTCATTGTTGGGGGAGAATATATTAAAAAGGCCCAAAAGAACAATACAAAATATTCAATCCTTCCTGCGAGGGGTACCTTCTAAGGCCTTTGAAATGAAAACAATAAACTACTACTATTGCTATTCCAAAACTAAAAGCTACAACCTATTTTTATAGAAAACAATTAAAATTAAATCTTGTTGAGAGAGGAACCAAAGTTGGAAAACAAAATTGAACTAACATAACCCATTGAATCCTAAATATTGAACCCCTTATAATGATATCATCCTAGAATAATTAGGTTCCACTTCTTTGTATGGTTGAGGTGCTCGATGCCAAGAAAACTCGACACCTAGAGCCTTGAAGTCGCCTGTTATCTCATGTGTGTTCTTCATCATGAAAGATCGACAATAGAATCAGATCATGGAAATATTTGGGTACCACCATACATGATCTATAGATCCTAGGCATGGCATTACCTTAATGCTCAATGGCCTTTGAATGCCTGTGTGTGCTTCATTCAACCTGTCATGGTGGCTTTGACCAAAGGTGCATCCTTTTCCCACAAAGAGAATTCCTTCACACTTCAAAGAACGTGGTTATGCCATGTGGAAGTTGGGGTCCATACTTGAATCTACCTACCTTTAATGTATCGGCAACACCGACGACACCATGTGGCATCATGGTACTACACCAGAAGAAATTTGGGTTCTATTTTCAATGGATGAGCATGTGAACACCACATTTTTGTGACATATAAGTCTTTTCATGAAGAAAAAATTTCCAAAGTTGGTAAATAAAGAGGATACTAGAGTTGGATGCTTGGCTTACAACTTTTCCCAACTAAGCACTAAGGCACATATTCCTCAAAAGAGTAGTTTTAATCTACAAAAATTACACTAAGACTCACACTAAAGTAGAAAAATATTTCAAGAGGGGTTTGATTGTCCAAATATTGAAGAGATAGGATGGAAATGAATTTAGGAGAGTGCACAAGCCCCCAAGATTCAAGATCCCATGGAAAGCTAACATAAGCAAAAAGGAACACACATGTATGTAATTCAACAAGACAACATACACAAACATACATGTCAAAAGCATGAAGCATACACGACGAATACACATGATATAACATGGCATAAAGTGACAACAAAATGAAAACATACACAAGGTAAAGATGAAGAAGACATACAAAAGACACAACAAAACACGAGGTTAGTACTAAAGGGATTCAAGTTAGTAAGGTAAAGAGACCTCAATCTTAATTTTTTCTCAAATACCAAAAATCATCCATCGAATAAATGTTAGACAAAGGAATTATCTCATGAGGACTAGCAAGCTACGTTATGCAAAATCCCTCATGAGCCACATGGATCTACTGGATAGAAAGCTACATTATGCTAGATGTCCATGCAGTATGATGGATTCTACAAGGTCTAGCAAGTTGTGTTATGCTAAGGCACTTATGGAACACATAGCTCTATTGTCAAGAAAGTTGTGTTATTCTCGACGACCATGTTAAAAGTGGTATCCATGAATCAAGAATTTGTGTTACACTTAATCCATGAACCAGTTTTCCAAAGTCTCACCTAAGAAAGTGCATAAAATCACTGAAGAAGGTGCAAAGACTCACCTAAAAGGTACATAAATGAAAAACTCACCTAAGAAGGTGTATAAACTCACCTAAGGAGGTGCATGAACTCACCTAAGAAGGTGCATAATTGGTAAACTCACATAAGAAGGTGCACAAACTCACCTAAAAAGGTGCATAAATGTATAAGAAGATTAAACAACACAAAGCCAAAACCTCAAGGGATGTTATAAATAACACCACCAGAAAATGTGCTTTACAAAAATAATAAAGGGGCATTGCTCAAAACATGAAGGGTCACACCTTAGGGAATATCACACATGACATAACCACCAAGAGAGGAAAAATTTTGGAATAAAATATTTGCACCTTAGGGAATAGTTTCCATAGCATTACCACCAAGGGGGACATCATATTCCATGAAAAGTCACACTTTTAGGGGATATCAAGCTTAATATCACCACAAAGGAGATGCTAACATAAATCGAGAAGGCCACAATTTTGTTGAAAAGGTCACACTTCCTAGGAGATGCACGTTATCATCACTAAAAGGAAAATTTACTATGCAAACAAGCGGGGAACTATATGACACCCTTAAAATGTTAGTGTACTTGCTATACTAATATTTTAAGGATATAAAAAGTGATCCCTTGCTAGAATGAATGCACCTAACACAAGGCTACCTAACCCCTTTCCCCCCAAGTGTAGGGAAAAAGATGAGCCCAAAAATGTATGATGATATGCTGCTCCTTGCAAGATGAAATATGATTGCATAAAGCCTATTTTATACCCCAATGCATGGTAGTGAGCATATTGTGATACTACAACTACCACATGGTAAGGAGCAACAACTAATTCTATTTGTCTTGGGAGAATCTTGCATGATTAAGTCAAGGTCTTTCTAATGTTTTATTTTTATTTTTGAAGGACAATAACCAAGACCTATTGTTGTTTATTGTGTGTTAAGCTCTATGGGGACATATATACCTTGTTCTTTTGCACCACATCCTTTTCCATTTATCCAAATTGTTTCAAAATTTGGTAACCTCTTCCATAAATGGATTCCATTTCCTTTGAAGAAGGTGTTTTTTCATAATCACTTTCATCATATGTAGATGTGTAATTTATGTTTTCCTCATTTTTAGTAGTTATTAAATCATACGTTCTTGATGATTCACTAATGGTTTGTGTGGATATCACCACATATTCTTTCTCTCCTTTTGTTTCTTATGGTGAAATCTCGTATTCTCCCATGAATGTAGGTGTGAAATCTATTGATCCCCAATCACCATCTAATGGATTTGTTATAGATGAAAGGAAATCATCCTTGTCACTGATTTGTAAAGGTTCCACTTTTGAAGTTGGAATCAATATGGTAAAAGAATTCCTCATTCCTTTTTTAGTCTATAAATAATTCTCGAATTTTGGATCAGCTTTATCGTGTAAACCTTATTGGTTTATGTGTATTTCATCAAATGATGAAGTGTTGAAGGAAATCCTTTCATTTAATAAATCCATTGTCTACCCAAGAGAATATTATATGAAATATCATTGGGCATGACATGGATGAGAGTTTGTAACACAACAGGACCAAATTTAATAGGTAATGTAATCATGTACCAAGCGGTCATCTTCCCACATTATCAAAACCATAGATAGACAAAGAATCAGGTTGGATTAAATTTTAATCTACTCCAAGTCTATCCAAGAGATGAACACTATAAAATTTAAGCCCTAAACTATTATCAATAAGGATACACCTAATCCTAGTGTTAATAACAACCATTATCATCAAGGCATCATTTTCCTTTTGTATTTCCAAAGGGGGTAATTCATTTTCATGAAATAAAATATCCAAATTAGCTTCATTCTTAGCTTCAAGAAAATTTGTGACTTCATTTGGTTGTAAAATAGGAGGTAAATTAACTTTTTGCAAAGCATCCTGAAGCATGCTATGATAAACAGGTGATATTTTTATCATATCCCACAAAGAAATTTTGGCTAGGATATTACAAAGTTTCTCAACAATATCATATTTTTTACCACTACGCTGAGGAATATTTGGTGTAGGTGGAAGGTATGGTTGAGGCAATGGGATGGATTTTGGTCTTTTTTTGGTTTCTTGTTACTTGGAATGTTATATGTGTGAGAAACTGTGTGATAAAATGGTTGTTGCAACACATGATTACTAGTAAGTTGTTTTGTAAAGTTCAGGATATGGCCATGAGGTTTAGGAGGTCCTATAGTGAGTGACTTAGGAGGTCTAGTAATTAGAGGAATTTTGGGAGGTCCAATAGTTAAAGGGGTTTTAGGAGGTCCAATAATTGAAGGGGATCTAATAGCCAATTGTGCAGTCAAAACCTCAATGGACTTCACCACTTTTTGATGTTCTAACATTACCTTAGCATCTTCATCTATGCAAACCATATTATTGTCTTTTGAAATAAGTGTATCAATTATTTAATCCTATTGTAAAACAATATCTTCCCAAGTAGGAGAGGTGGGGGGAGAGAAACAAACAAAATTATCATGATGTTCAATGATTGGATCTTCTAACCTCAAGATAGCTTCTTCACAAGTAGGTGAGGTATTAGGAGAAGAACAAACATGATTGCCAATAATTGCATTCTCTTGCAATAAGCTAACCTCACATATAGGAGAGATAGTGGGAGATAGATCAATGAAAAATAACAAGAGAATAAACTCATTTTGACATGCTTGTAACAAAAGTTCCTTGAAATGCTTAACAAAATCAAACAATAGAACATGAATTATGGCAACACAATATTTTTGCAATGAGAAAATTGTGTTATGTCCTATGGATCAAGCTAGGAATATTTTCAGTAAAGCAAAAAATTATAGGACTAATATTTAGAAATTGAGACCAGATCAAGGTAGAGACCATAGACAAGGTTCTACACATAAAATTTGAGCTCAATTTAGTTGGACAAGGGCGGCCAGGGTGCCTATGTCATGTATAGGCTTTTACAAAATTCAAAATTTTATTATGTATAATACTATTTTAAGTTCTTGTTTCTATGTGCAGATAGGTGTGAGAGTGAATATTTTTCTAATATTTTCCCAATTTATGATTATGTAATTCACAATGCAAGTGTGCAACAATTTAATTTTCAAGCAATAAAAGACAATTCCAAATGTAATTTCTAGGTCTAAGATACAACAATTAACTAATTCTAATATGCCTAACTCTGAAAATGATGATGTTGATGCCTTTTCGAAACAAAAAAATGCAATTTTCACTTTTTGAGCTATATGCAATATACCTAAATGCATGCAATGAACACTTTCAAAATGATTTTGAATTTAAGTGACCTAATATAGATTTATAAATGCAACTGGGATGTAGATCTGAGTTATAATGACTGAAATAAACCTTATTGTAACCTATAATACAATATTATATGTAAATTTTTTAATTTTATGCATTTTATGATGCAAAAAAATGAATGCCTAAATAAAAAATTGATGCAAAATAATGCAATGAAAAACTTAGATCTAGGAGGAATTACTTCATATTTCAAAAGGTATATAATCTTAACATGTTAGGCTCAAAAAAATGAAATGGTGGAAAATGTGAGACCCTTTAGGGTATGAGATCTATCTTTGCGAGGGTTTGACAACTTTTCGTTATTTCATTACATAAAAGGAGGGGTTTGATTGGATTTGGACAATATATATGATTGTCTTACAACCTGAAAGGTGAGTCAACCTACCTTTTATCAAATATAAAATGACCTTAAGGATGAAAATTAATTATTCAAGTAACCTAATGATGCAAATGACTATTTTGATGCAAAAACAACATATTTGGAAAGTCACGGACAAAAATAGACTACAAAAATGGACTGAGTAGCACACTATGCACTTGTGATGTAAATTTGGAGTTGAAAATGCCAGACTAAGTCATCTAGAGCACCTATTTCTTTGTAGGGATAATTTAGATCTGATTTCACAT
This sequence comes from Sequoiadendron giganteum, assembly GCA_007115665.2. NCBI lineage: Eukaryota > Viridiplantae > Streptophyta > Pinopsida > Cupressales > Cupressaceae > Sequoiadendron > Sequoiadendron giganteum. Next base: position 208,769,090 of record CM021106.1, read on the forward strand.
TCCTCAGATGTCAGAACAAATCTTTTGTTCTCTACTTATCACACTATTAGATCACTGTTAGATTATGAAATAACTGATTTATTGTGAGTTGTCAAGGTTTAGGGTTCAAATGCAATAATGGATAATTAACCTCCAAACTTCTCTCAATCCTCTCCAAATCCTCTTTAGACCTAAAAATTCCACATTCAAAGAGAGAGGAAGGGTTGTGCCACTTAGGGGCTTGCCTTAGTCAAACCCTATGTTAGTGTTTCCACTTCCATAATGGCAATGTCAATGATAAAAATGAATGATGAATCAACAAAGTGTTGTAGCTCACCACCCTCCAATGGATTCAATGAAGGACTAAAGTCGTACAGATCTCCTCAAGGCTTGAATGTTTCTTGCTTGATTTTCTTGGAGACCTACAAGGGTTAGTCTTCACAAACAATATGATAGCATAAACATGAACTCACATACACTTTGATATGATGCTTGGATCTTGAATTGCTACAATAAATCTCTGAAATTATGCTCTTGACTTGATAATTTATCTTTCTTCACAATAATTTCACTTGTTGCTAGATAGATTTCAAATGATGTAATAACTAGGTATTTATATACAATTATTCTAATTTCTCGAAAATTAAATCCTGATAACCAGAAATAGACATTTGAAATTCAAATAATAAAATGTCAACATCGACATATTTGAATTTGGAGCCAAAATAGGGGGACATAGGTTCCCTAGGTGCTAGTGTCCTAGACCTATTTTTTGGGAATTAAGGAGTCGGGGGTAAAATATTAAATGAATACATTTGTTCTATACTTGCAAATTATCGAAAAAATGATGAAATGGGCTCCAAAATCCATAATTTATGGAATTAGGTTCATGCACTTAAGGGGGGAAAATATAGTGTGAAATTGTCATGGGTGAAAATTTATGATGCTACAAATTGACAGAAATTTGAGAATTGTGTGAGCTTCAAAATTGAGGTAATATGGTTCATTCTTCTTGTTTTGTGCTCTATTTGATTATGTTTCTATGGTTACCCTTATGGTAGCACATGGTTTCCATTTGTGATCCCTTAAATTTCTACCCTATTCTAAAGATGCAAACCTAACTATAATGCACTAATGGAAGAACACAAAAGGTACACCTCAAGATTAGCCTAAGGAATGATAACACAAAGAAAGAAGATGAAATGAAGACAATAAACGATTATACCTTCTTCTTTTTTGAATCCCTTGGTTGGCCCTTGATATTGTATGCTATGTATTATCCATGGATGGAAAATGAGATTAAAGATGCAATATGGGATGCAAGATGATTGAAAGTGTGATAATGGTGGATTCAAGTGTCATGATGAAGACAAAATCTTCAAATAAAAAATTAGCAAGAGTTTGGTATCAAATGCATGAGGTTCCTAAATGAGAGAAAATAAGGGTTATTTATAGAGGGATTTGAATTTTCTAGAGAATTCAATGGTTGAGATTAAACCAACAAGGCCAAGATGGAGGGCTATGGTAAGTTTAGGACTCACAAGCCCTCACATCTTGACATGTGGAATGTGAGATGGCCTAGGATGAGATGATGTGGAAGTGAGGTGGAAGGAAAGTTCATAATGTGGAGGAAGGACAAGTACCTTGGAAAAGGGATGATGTGACCTCTCAATGATCACATAGGGAAGAGGAGAATCTTGGGTGAATAAAAGTGAATTAAAATTTCACATGATTGGAAGAATCTAGTGGATAAGACAAGGTTCTGAAAAAGGTGGGAAATTTCCACATGTGAGTGATGTGACAAGTCAAATATTCTAGAAGACTTTGGCACATGTGAAGTGACAAGTCAAAGGTTATAGAATTTGCATGGGGAAGAGAAGATTCCTTGGAGGAATAGAATTGAATTAAAAATTCACATGGGGAAGAGAGGAGCCTTGGATGAATAAAAAGAATTAAAAATTCCTTGGGGGATGGGGAGAGTTGAGCAAGGTACTGATTAGGCTTAACTGATCAGTAATTAGAAGATAATTAGTGGTTCATAAGTATTAGAAGCCAACTTGCAAAATTTGAAGGATGTGACACATCATAATCAAGGATTAGGCATGTGCTCATCCCTAATGAAGAGATTAAGAGGTTGATTAAGATTAAGTGAAGGATGTGACATGTGAAGAATTAAATAAATGTCATATTTATTTAATTCGTTTGATGAGAGGGGAATTAAAGGGGTAAGGTATTTAATTATTTAATTAGATACCTTAGGGATTAGAATAAATTTAGAGGTATTAATAAAATAATAGTGATATTACTTAATTAATGCGAATAAGGGGATATTTAGAAAAAAAAAGGGGTAAATTTGGACAAATGAAGTGTCCAAATTTAGGTGTCTACATTTTTCCCCTCTTTGAGATGGTGTTATGAAGTAGCATCATTTCAAAGAATATTAAAACGTATAACCCATAAGAAGATGATTAGATTGGGAAATATGCCCTAGTCATTCAAAGTAGTGACTAGGAAGAAAGATGATGGAGGTGAAGATGAATAATAGGGATTGAGGATGCCCCCTCGAGAGGACATGCAGGTTCAAGAGAACATGGGTGTGCTCTCAAAATGGATGAGACGATGAAAGGGGGATGAGGAAGATGGTGCAAAGTGATGGATAAGGACGGATGACAAGCGATATGAGATGATGAGAAGCACAAATGGATTTTAGGACAAGAGGTGATGTTTCCCCAGTCAAACTACAAGCCAAAATGGGTTGATGATGGATGGAGTATTAACGTTAAGGGAATGATATGTCCCAAGACAACACAAAAGGATAGGGAAGAATACATCCCGATGATGATGATGAAAGTGTTGTTGATGAGGGAAGGGTACATCCCAAAGCAACACGAGGATAGGGAAGGGTACAACCCGATAAAAAGGGTTGATGAGGGGAGGATACATCCCTAAACAACACCAAAGGATAGGGAACGATACATCTTGATGATGAGGACAATGATGAGGATGATTGGACCGAGGCTTTTAACAAGGCTAGGGACAAGACCAAGGATGTGATTAGATTATTTGTGCTAGATTGAATGGGTTAGGATTGGATGGAGATGTGAGATGGTTAAAAGGAATGATGATGGAGGGAAAGATGCAATGTAATAGAAGATGCAATTTTCCATTTTCGGAGCACTAATTTTTGCTATAGCATAAGACACCAAGTTTCAGGGTATGAAGAACCAAGGCAGATTAGTGTCCAATGCATAAAACAAACACAATAGACAAGAAGGCTATTCCAACAGCCCAAATTCATGAAGACCTTCGTCAAGCCAGGTATTGGAATAAACACGAGCACAAAAGGATGCCCCAGCGTAACACAAGACCGCAAGAGTCTTGGTGAGTACTACATGGGACAACCAAGAAGACAACAAACAAAAGAAAAATCAAGATATGCCCCTATGTTAACTAGTCAAAACACACCATAATATGAGAGATCATGATAGCCTTGACAAGTGATGATAGGTAGCTCAAATGATAAAAAAATTGTCAAAAGCACCAAAAGATCACAATAAAATTTCAAACATCCTTTGCCACAGGATCAAAAGGATGGATGGGATTGATGAGGTCTATTAGGAAGGATACATCATATTGAGACCAAAGATGGAGGATATATTGGTTGATCGACATGACATAGGATATCTGAAACCGATTGAATCTGATGATCATAGTGGACCTTTATTTTGAAAGCACCAGGGAGAAGGACATACTTGATGACACGACAAGACAATAGGATGACAAGACACAAGACAACAAAACCTTAAAGACCTAGGGGACACAAGACTGACACACCCTAAAGACCTAGGGGCTTGAGGTTTGACCAAATATCAACCTTCCCTATGTGAAAGCATAGAGCCCTGATAGTTTGATAAAAGAACATGGATAAAAGTGGAAAGAGGGTAATGGAGAGCACAATGGAGGATGCAAACTAGAAAAATACCCTAGGGGCAAACAAAATTATTTAGCCTTGCCTATGTGAAAGTGTGGGGCAATGTAGTTTGAACAAGGCAAAAGACAGACGATGGATGAGGACAAGACAAACAAAAGATAGAACCCTGGGGGCGGATCAAATGATTGACCTTGCCTATGTGAAAATGTAGGGGCAATGTAGTTTGACAAGAGATCGATGACAAACAATAGATAAGGGATGATGAGATGGCCAAGATAAAAGGATAAAAGGATGGAGCACATATGATGAGCTAGGGTAGGTTGTGCGTATGGGATGGTCGATATGTTGGATGTGAGTTATGCGAAGCTCAGGGATGGGATAGTGATCTAGATTATTATAAGATGAATTGGGCAGATGAGAGGATGTATAGATGAATGATGAAGAGTAATAGAATAGGAGCAAGATGTGGGAAATAGATAGGAGTGATGATAGTAATATAGCATGGCATTGGGTTGCATGGAGGTAGCCTATAGCTAGATACCAATGACAAGGGATTATGAGATGGAAGGAAAATGGATGGATTGATAAAGATGGGGAGATAGAAAGATATTTGGATAGGTGAATAGAGGGAGAGAGATGTGGAAGGATGGAAGAGATTGCAGGATGGCTGGATAAATGGATGAGGAAATAGAAAGATGTTAAGATGGGTGGACAGAGGGATAAGGATTTGGAAATATGGATAGGAAGATAAGGATATGGAGATGGATTGGATGTTTAGATAGAGGAATGGGGAGATAAGAATGAAAGGACGAAAAAGGACTAGTGGATGAGAGGATGGAAGATAAGGATTTTTTAGATGGAAGGGAGTACTAGATGGATGGATGGATGATATCTCTAAGGACTCTATCACAAACAAGGAGATGCCCCCACTCTAGATGTGTCATGTGGGATGAGGTAAGAGGGATAGCAGGATGGGTGGATAAAGGAGTGAGATGGACATGGATAGGAGATGTAGATAAGGAAGGGAGATGGATGGTGGTAGGATGGGATGGATGAGGAAGTTAGATTGATGTAGATAATATGCATGGATCAGAAAAGTAGATGGGGGGGATAAGGAAAATGATAGTGGATGAGGGGAAAATATGCCAAGAGATGTCCAAATCATGTATATATATGTGCCCCTATCTTTATCAAGATCACAAGGAAGATTGAGGGACTGGGATATAAATGAGAGATGATGGGTTAGATGTGGAAGATAGGCAGATGTAGGAAATGGAGGAAAGGAATGTGTAGGTGAAAGCTTCCCCCAATTGTGGAAGGAGATTAGATGGGGGATTTACGCATGATGCCTGTTTGTCAGGTTTTCATCATGGTACTTATCCAAGGCGCTTATTTGCCAAGTTTCACCATTGGATGAATGATTTTCTCTTTACTATTTTCTTTTTGATTTTTTTGATTTTTTTATTTTTTGATTTTTTTTTTATTTTTTTATTTTTTGAGTTTTGATTTTTTTTATTTATAACTGTCGAAACTTTTTATACAGAAATATGGATGGAGATGGAGAAGGATATGGATTCAAAAGATATATGATAAAGAAGATGGATGAAGGACTCAAGAATCAAGTTCCATATGAGGTAATAAGAGCCCATGTGTAAAGTGGCCATTGGATGTTGGTACAACCTTATTAGGAGAAATGGATTATGCAAGAGGATGAATCAAAGGGATTGGATGGGGGAGCTATGGGGGATAGTGGATGGGGTGTTGGAAAGTATATGGATGGAATGATGGAGTTGATGTGTGATAGGGGAAGGTGTTTAGGACCAACATTGGCACATGTGGTGGATGTGAAATGAGAGGAGGTTTGATGGATGGAGAATGTGGCGAGACTGGAGGTGTTGGGATAGTGAATTTTGAGACATAAGGACCCAAAATAGATTTAGGAGATGGAGGATGTGAATTATGAACTTTGGGAATAGAAAATTTGGATGTCATCATGGATTTTTCATTTGAAGGAATTGTCTCTTTTTTCTTTAGGATCCAAATGGTGTTGACTTTTTCTTTGGTGGACCTTTGTGGCTGTTTGGATTGATTTGGATTTTGGATTCGATTTTTCTTTTTGTCAACATGTCTTTTGGAGGGGACATGAGGAGCTGTAGATTCATGTGGATGTGTGAATTTATATATTTTTTCTTTGGCATCCAAAGTGCTTTTAGTAGCAAGGGGATGGGTATGGGGAGATGGATGATGTGGAGAGGATGTGGATGGAGTGATAGAAGTAGGCATTTGACGAGGAAGTGTGGATGGAGGATGTGAGATAGCATGCATGGAGGGGTGCCTTTTTTGATCCTGATTAGGAGTTATGAAGGTAGGATTTTTATGTTGTGTACGAGGGATAGGGGGTGGATGAATGAAAGGATGAATACGATAAGATGGAGGGGTGATTTTGGGATATAAAGACCCAAAATAGACTGTGTATATGGAGGATGTGTGGGGTTTGATGGAGGGATATAAGAACCCATAGTAGATGGAGGATGAGAAATCATGGATAGAGGGACATAAGGACCCAAAATGGATTTAGAGGATGAGGAAGGAAGATGGATAGTTGTAGAACGATGGAAATTACCTCTTGTGCCTTTAGAAGAGGATTGTTTAGGATGTACGAAGGTTGTACCAACATCTTTGGAGGGTGAGTTTTGGGAGATATATCGAAGACCATGTGTGTCTGGATGTTCTTTGACTTGGATGGGCTCTAAATTACCTTGCTCATGAAGGCCTAAACCTTTTCCTTGATAGTTCATGTTTTGTAGAATGTGATTTATGGTAGGATGCTTATTCTTTTGGAAGCATGATACGATTCCATTGTTAGGTAAAGGAGGATGGGTGGTGCATATACTTTATTTTTCCTCCACAATAAGACCATCATGGACACATGTAATGTTACCGAGGTGATAAAAAAGTGGTATTGGGATGGCAGGCAACGATGGAGGATCATGCGATGGAGATGAGGGGAGATCAACATCCTGATTGGGAGGAGAAGGTGATAAGGGATCAAGAGAGGAATTAGGGAGTATGATAGAATCTGGATTTATGGCAGTGGATGATAAGGGCTCATGAGATTGAGTGATTGGGTCGTGAATGCAAAGGGGATCATGGGATGGAGTGGATGAGATAGTGTGATCTTTAGATGGGGCGGATGGGAGGATAGGATCATGACTTGGTTGAGGATATGGATCATGAGATGAAATGGATGAAAGACTATGTTCTTGAGATGGAGTAGATGGGATGGAAGGATCTTGATTTGGAGGAGGGGATATGCTTGTATGCTTTGGATCAAGCTCTTGGCATGACTCATCTTGTGTGGGATGTATGATGATGGAAGAGTGTTGGAGGGACTCCTCAATTGGGGGAGAGGATGGAGGATTCATGAAGGTCATGGGATTGAAGTTTGTGAATATTAGGATTGGGAGGAGGGGATTGGATGTCTTCAATGGATTGGGTAGATCTAGTAGTAGAAGATGGGGATTTAATGGATTCGATGGGTTTGATCAGCTCAACCGTTTGGATGGTGTTAGAAATGGTGATGGGAGGGATAGGTGTAGGATGGAGGAGGACCTCATCACTAGTGACAATACATGATAGAGTGGGAGGGCATGGTGTCACTTTTGTCACGAGTCCTTGGGCGGCATTTGGAAGGGATGTAGGATTAGGTAGAGTGATGGGAATGGATGGAGGATCAAGGATGGATGAAGGATTAGGATTAGGAATTGGTGGATTAGGATTAGACATGGAGATGGGATTGGATGGAGGACAAGGATGAGATGGAGGATTAGGATTAGGAATTGGTGGATTAGAATTCGATGAGGGGATGGGAATGGATGGAGGACTATGAGGAGATGGAGGATTAGGGTTAGGGATTGGAAGATTAGATGAGTGGATGGGTGGATGAGGATTACATGTAGAACTAGGAGGAGATGGAGGATTATGATTAGATGAGTGGATGGGACTAGATGGAGGACTAGGAGTGGTTGGAGGACTAGGTGGGTTATGTTTAGATGGAGGATTAAGATATAATGTGGTGAAAGGGGGAGGTGATGTAGGAGGATGCAGATGTTGGATTAGATTGGGATGGTGAGTGATAGTAGGAAGATGTGGAATTAATGTAAGGGTACTGGGATGGGGGATTGTGATAGGAAGGTGTGGATGTTGGTTTAGAATAGGAATATTGAGGTGGTGGACCACCATAGGAAGACATGTATGGTGAGTTGGCATAGAAGGATAGGGATGATGGATTAGGATAAGGGGATTGAGATGGTGGATTAAGATAAGAGGAGTATTGGGATGTGGGATTGTGATAGGAATTTGTAAGTGTTGGATAAGGATGGGAAGATTGGGATGGGTGATTAAATTAGAGATATTGGGATTTTTGATGATGATGAGGATAAGAGGATGTGGATGTTGGATAGGATAGAGGTTGAGAGGGGGGATATGATGAATATGTCGATGCTGAGGATATTGGATATCCCTTGTCAAGGGTAGCATAAGGACTATTAGTAGATGAAGATGAAGGCATGGTGGGATAGCTCGAAGGAGTAGCTAGATTTTGGGAGGCGATTGGAGAGAGCTTGCTAGCAATGATAGCGTCAAGGGGATCTATCTAACAATCTTTGTGATCAACAAGATTTTTGTTATCTTCATCAACGTAGTTAGGATTCCCCTTGACTACTATTATTGGTCATGTGAGAGGGGATAAAGATTCATGAAGGATATAGATTAGTAAGAAAGAATAGATGATGGATATAGAACTAGGATGGATTGGAAGCTCATATGGGGATTGGATGAAATATCAAATTGGGATTGAATAAAAGCTCATATTAGGATGATGGGATTAACATTCGGATTAGAACTGGATTGGAGCTTAGATTGGGATTGAATCAAAGGCTATGATAGGATAATTATGTTTTGGATTGGATGATGAATTAGGATTGGTTGATGGAAAGGGTCGTAAACTCAATTCAGAAATCACCCTAGGTGACTCAATATGTTGGTTGATCGAATTAACAGACTGAACCAATGATCACAGTGTCGAATCCACCTTGAGATGGAAGGGGATTGATTTGGGAAAATGACGTTGACTTTCAACACAAATCCACCTCAAGATAGAAGTGAATTGATTAGGTTGAAGACAATGATTGATATGTAGGATAATGATCAAACTTAACGCCTTGGTCAATTCGGGAGATAACTCCTAAAACAAGGTTCAAGGAAATTTGTGTTGAAAGATGATGAAGAATGGAAACTAAAGACGTCTTGATGGTTTTTATATGATGGGGGGGTGATGCCGAAGTGATATTTTTGAAAAGTGTAAATTTTTAGGTCACATGTGGTGAAATGGTGAAACGGGTTCCCCTAGTTGTGAAATGAATAATGTGAATGAGAAACGAAAGTTTAGAAAGGTTAAATAGAGGCTTGAAATGGTCAAACGGGGCGAAATTGTCTATTCAAGAGGGCGTATCCACCCCTCTGCAGTCAAAACAGTGAACCAAGAGGGCAAATCCGCCCCTTTGTAGTCAAAACAGTGAACTAGGAGGGAAAATCCGCCCCTCTGTAGTCAAAACAGTGAACCAAGAGGGAAAATTTGCCACTCTGCAGTCAAATATCATAAAAAGGTGTAAACAGCAGGGAAAATCCACCCCTCTGTGGAAAAAAGGGACTTGGTTTGGATGAGAATTATTGTGGCAAGGACTTTGAAATGACAATAATGAGGTTGAATTATCAAAGATTTACTGGTTTCTCACAAAAAGACACTTTAGACAAGCACAATCCTATGATTAGTGTTAAGGGTATGGCCAAAAGGTCTTAATCTAGGATATACAAGGCTTCTAGGGAGTCCTCGATATACTCTCGGTACGTGAGGCCCAAACCGTGAACACCAACCCGTCACAAGTGTGAGTCGGGAACCCCGATGAGATACTAAAGGGCTCAAACCAACTTTTCACGTCTATCTAGGTATCACCCTAGCTTCAACGCTCCACCAAACATGACTTGACTAGATTGGGGTATAGCTTTGGCTCTCCCCCCTTTTTATACCCCGTCGGTATGCATGGTTGGGATCATCCCTTGGGGTGATGAAATCCCCAAGCAGGTCCCTCTAAAAATAAGACACTAACTATTTCCAACTACTCCCCAAGATCACACGAAGTGCAAGGGGAGAGTGAAAACAAACTAGTGTCCCTTGGGTGACACAAAAATAGAGATAACAAGCAATAAATTTTACTTTCCCCTAATTAAGCTATGTGCCTCAATGAAAACAACAAGGAAAACTTTTAAAATTTGAACAAGCGGATGGCCCTGTAAGAAAATGTTAGTTGTTTTATCCTTTGTTCCTTGTTGATTACGAAAGTATGCTGCAAAATATTAGCAATAAATCCAACTATAACAACAAATAAACAAGTTTAGGGGATTAGAACCTCAAAATGGCAAAACACTGAGACAAAAACAAAGCTAAAATGCCTATTTTTACCTTCCAAAACATGATGTTTAGGGAAAATCCGTCCCTTTGTAGTAAAAATGTTAGAAAATAGTGTGAAGAACAGGGAAATATTAGCAAGAAATTCAACTATACTCTCAAACAAACAAGGTTAGGGGGTTAGAACCTCAAAACAAAATAAAACTGAGGCAAAAACGAAGCTAAAATACCCATTTTTACCTTCCAAAATGTGTTGTTTAGGGAAAATCCACCCCTCTGCAGTAAAAATGTTAGAAAATGGTGTGAAGGACAGGGAAAATATTAGCAAGAAATCCAATTATACCCTCAAACAAACAAGGTTAGGGGGTTAGAACCTCAAAATAGCTAAAAATTGAGACAAAAATGAAGCTAAAATGCTCATTTTTACCTTCCAAAACATGTTGTTTAGGGAGCATCCGCCCCTTTGCAGTCAAAATAGTGAACCAAGAGGGGAAATTCGCCCCTCTGCAATCAAAACAGTGAACTAGGAGCGAAAATCCACCCCTCCAAAGTGAAGATGTTAGAAATCAAAGAACTAGTAGGGCGAATCCGCCCCTCTGCAGCAGAAATTTTTGAAAACAATGTGAAGAAAAGGGAGAATATTAGCAATAAATCTAGCTATACCCTCAAACAAACAAGGTTAGGGGTTAGAACCTCAAAACAACAAAAAACTAAGACAAAAACGAAGCTAAAATGCCCATTTTTACCTTCCAAAATATGTTGTTTAGGGAAAATCTGCCCCTCTGCAATCAAAATAGTGAACCAAGAGGGAAAATCCGCCCCTCTGCAGTCAAAACAATGAACCAGGGGGGAAAATCCGCCCCTCTGCAGTCAAAACAGTGAACTAGGAGGGAAAATCCGCCCCTCTATAGTCAAAACAGTGAACCAAGAGGGCAAATCCACCCCTTTGCGACCTGGACCTACAAACAACTCAACAACAACAAACATGAAATAAAGGGACCCGTTTGTGGGTCCCATCGGGCATGCCAAAAATTTGATCTCTTAAATGTCTACTCTATTCTAAAGATGCAAACCTAACTATAATGCACTAATGGAAGAACACAAAAGGTACACCTCAAGATTAGCCTAAGAATTGATAACACAAAGAAAGAAGATGAAATGAAGACAATAAATGATTATACCTTCTTTGTTGTTGAATCCCTTGGTTGGCCCTTGATATTGTATGCTTTGTATGCTCCTTGGATGACAAATGAGATTAAAGATGCAAGATGGGATGCAAGATGATTGAAAGTGTGATAATGGTGGATTCAAGTGTTATGATGGAGGCAAAATGTTCACATAACAAAGTAGCAAGAGTTTGGTATCAAATTCATGAGGTTCCTAAATGAGAGAAAATATGGGGTATTTATAGAGGGATTTGAATTCTCTAGAGAATTCAATGGTTGAGATTAAACCAACATGGCCAAGATGGAGGGCTATGGTGAGTTGAGGACTCACAAACCCTCACATCTTGACATGTGGAATGTGAGATGGCATAGGATGAGATGATGTGGAAGTGAGGTGGAAGGAAAGTACATAATATGGAGGAAAAACAAGTACCTTGGAAAAGGGATGATGTGACCTCTCAATGATCACATAGGGAAGAGGAGAACCTTGGGTGAATAAAATTGAATTAAAAACTCACATGATTGGAAGAATCTAGTGGATAAGACAAGGTTTTGAAAAAGGTGGGAACTTGCCACATGTGAGTGATGTGACAAGTCAAAGATTCTAGAAGACTTTGGCACATGTGAAGTGACAAGTCAAAGGTTCTAGAATTTGCATGGGGAAGAGAAGATTTCTTAGAGGAATAAAAGTGAATTAAAAATTCACATGGGGAAAAGAGGAGCCTTGGATGAATAAAAAAGAATTAAAAAGTCTTTGGGGGATGAGGAGAGTTGACCAAGGTACTGATTAGGCTTAACTGATTAGTAATTAGAAGATAATTAGTGGTTAATAATGATTAGAAGCCAACTTGCAAAAGTTGAAGGATGTGACACATCATAATCAAGGATTAGGCATGTGCACATCCCTAATGAAGAGATTAAGAGGTTGATTAAGATTAAGTGAAGGATGTGACATGTGAAGATACCTTAGGGATTAGAACTTAAAAGGTATTAATTAAATAATAGTGGCATTGCTTAACTAATGTGGATAAGGGGATATTTAGATGAAAAAGGGGTAAATTTGGACAAATGAGGTATCCAAATTTAGGTGTCTACACCATTATAGAGTAATTTTCATGTATTTGAAGTGATTTAAATTATTGTTAGATTATTTTTAAATGTCTAGTTTTAAGCCATGGTTATGGTACGTTTTTTAAGAATTTAGGGAATTGGATTTTTATTGCAAAAGTGTGTTGTTCACATTTAAACCAAAATAGTATATTTAGATTTTTGAAATTTTTTATTTAAAAATTATGAAATTTTTTAAGTATTCATCAATGGGGGATTTGAGAAAATATACTTTTTACATTAAAATATTTGTAAAATTTAGAATTTTGAAACCTCGTTCGATTGAATTATTTTTTGGGAGATATGGTCTCCAAAATGTTTTCACATTCTACATCATTTGAACACATTCCCTTTTGATTTAATTTTTATGGATTTTTCCATTGTTTCAATGGTATATTTGGTCAATTATAGGTTTCATTGTAAAAATAAAATTTAAGTTTTTTAATTGGGAGGATTTTGATTGATTTAGAATTGGAGAAAACAAGTTGCATTAATTTTTTGATAGGAGTATCTTAAGATTGTGTTCAAATCTTATCCCATGTTTTATGCATTGATTTATGTGCCATGCTAAAAAATTTCAAAATGTAGGAAATAAAATTTTTACTTCAAAAGTGTGTTGTTTGCATTTGAAACCAAAGGGTATAAATAATTATTGAAATTTTTTATTTTCAAAACTTAAGCATCCATTAATGGAGGCTTTGGAAAAATTATGGTAATTTTAAATTGAAAATATTTAGAGATTTTAAATTTTAAAATCTTATTTGATTGAATTATTTTGAGTGAGAAATGGTCTCCAAAATGATTTCACATTTTATATTTTGAATTCATCGTCTTTTAAAAAGAAAAATGTATCAGTTCTACCAATTCTTCAATGGTGGATTAAAAATTTGTATCATTTCATTGGAAAAATAATTTAGAATTTTTCCAATTGAGAGTGATTTTGGATTATTTAGATTGGAAGAAATTAGAATTCATCTTAATTTTCCATTTAGAATCTTTTGATTTTATCTTCAAAATTTTATCCCTTTTTGTGTCGCACTCAAATAGTGTATTGGCATGATGCACCAAGTATTTGAGTGTCCAAAAGGTAGAAAGGAGTTGGTGGACATCCCTTGGATGTTTCCCTTGCTTTGGGATGATAATTCATACTTGAGACTACAAATCCATAAACTCATGCTATTGAAATGATGCTACTCACCTACCTCTAGGATGGTCATCCTTGTGACTATTGGAACTGGTATCCAACATGAGATCCTTTCTAGCCATGTGTCTGGGGTTTTTTGATACCTTGGTGTCTTGTGTTCATACTTGAGTTGTATGTTATTCTTGTTTCTATGTATGTCACATGATGTGGAAAATACCTCTTATGCTTCTTGTGGTGATGATTTTACTTGAGCATGTTTATGATTAGAATAATTGATTAATCTTGTTGGCATGCATTGATTGATAATTTATCATTCTTGTTGTATAGTGAATGTTATAGTTATTTTTAATGGTTGGTTTGTGAATTCTTGTGCCCTACTCCCCTTGTTTTATGTGATTGAGTGTTTTTCCCAAGTGATTATCTCCTAGCATGGTGGGGCGGACCTATGGGTACTGCATGGTTGAATATTTTGGATCCACCATTAGAGATCAATGATATTGTAGGATTCATCTTAGAGGAGTTTGGATGGTGTACAAGTGAGAGTTATATACTCCTTTCCTTTTGTTTCTCATTATTATGATATGTTGTAAAATGTATATTTTAGGATCTTTGATTTCTCTCATATAATAGTTATAATATTCATTGTTTCATTTGTGTATTGGAGTGTGATCCTTCCATGTTGGGAAGTAGCCTCTCATCTTGTAATTATGTTATAAACTCATTTAATTGCTTTTTGCAATCTTTTTGAGTCGAGTGTGTGATACCTTCATATTTATTGCATCTAGTTATAATTTTATATATAATTTATGATGTGGATTATGTTTCATCTATGTTTAGAATGAAACCCTTTAAAGTAAATGATTATTGTAGTTTTTTGGTATTTTCCACACCTCTTTGTATGAAGGTGTTGACCTGTTTGTAACACTCAATTCTGGATAAGTGGGCATGTTTGGATAAAATTATTATATTTTGTAATCATATTTATAGATGTTTATGGGTGAATCTATATTGTATATGATTATAATGGTTGAATTTTCTATTGTTGCTTTTATCCCATTTCAATGTTCATGACATTCCATTTCAATTTTCTCATGTTTAGGCTTTGTAGTTCCTTTCCTTGTGTTAAGAAGCTAGTGTAGCCTTTTCCTTTGTTTCTTGGGATCCATTCCTCTAGGAGGCTCTCCTATGGCCAAGTTGATGTTCAAAATCCCTTGAATTTTTATCTTGATCATTTCATAATGACTTGTAAATTGAGGAATTTAGGCCTTATTGAGAGTGAAATTGAGCTTGTTGGTTTTTATATACCTTAGAGCATTTTAGTTATTTTTGTCTATTTGTCGAGGTATCAAATTTGTAATAAGTTTTATATCTTGAGTGATCATGGTATCAAACTTTACATAATTCCAATACATGTGCATTGTGTATTAGAATTTTGGATAATTTTGATACCAAGTTGTTGCATATCAAACTTTAGTGAATTCTAATATTGGGGTGTCAAACTTTCATGAAGTTTGACATCAAGGTATCATCTTGGGAGAAGTTTGATATGGTATTGAAATTTAGGGAATTTTGACATGATATCATATTTGCGGGCATTGTGATATCTTATTGGGGGTCAAGGCTTTTGGGTGACCCTTGATATAAAAAAGGATAAAGTTTGTTAGTGGGATTTTTTGAGTCATATATCCTAGTGGATTTTGTAGGGTGGTTGGGAAGAGATGATTGGAGGATGTCCCAATGGTTTGGGGGACTCCTAACTCTCCCCCATGCCTCATTTTCTATACCAACCATGGTTTTTCTAAGTCTTTTACTTGTTTCACCATACATTATACATTGATGTGCATGTCAAGTGTGTCATTACTTGTTGTTATGACACCTTAAACATGTGTTAGTTTTGTCTTGCTTGCTTAAATCCATATTTTTATCACAAAAAAATTGGTTTGTGTTTTTTCTTTAATGTCTTAGGTGTGTGGCTTGGGGTATTGCATATAAATAGATATATTGCATGGTTTTTTGTTATCCTTGATATTTTCTCACAAGTAATTGAGTTATTTCACCTTGAATTTTGACTAAGAAGAACATGACTAGGTCACTTAGCAATCTCACCAAAGGTATTTATTAGCATCTCTAGTCCATCATTACAAACTCAAATATCAAAAGGCAAGATAAATTGATCTTCAAATTATTAAGCTTGGCAGGTCAATTTTTCTTTGAGATCAATTATATGCCATACAATTGACCCAATTGATTCTATGTCATGATATCATTCCAAATTAAATGGATTTAATTCACTATTTGTTAGAATATTACAAGGTCAATCTAATACAAGAACATCAATTGTTTTAAATTATTGAGAAAAAATATATAATTCAATGTCATCAAATGACACCTAAAATAAATAACCAATATATATTTATCATTTCAAAAAATATAATAATCCATTTCCTAAAAAACCCTAGGTATTGTCTATTTTCTAAGGTGGGTGTAATTATTCCCTATTCTATCTATTTATTGTAAGAATTTTGAAAATGATTCTTTATTAAAAACATGAAATTTTCATAGTCCATGATATCAATATGATAATATTTCTAAATATATATTTTAAAAATTTATCATTAAAAAAATTACACAATCAATAGCACTTGCACCTAAAGGAGGTTCGAGATTACACTGATAAATAACTATATGTATGTTAATATGTTAGAGAGTGGTGTTTGTGCATGCAAATTCTAATTGCATGTGGCTAGATTAAACAAATGAAATTAACTTAGAAAAATCTAGATTTTTTCCTTAAAGAAATTAAGTATTATCTGATTGTGAAATATTTGTGTACAAATTTAAAACATAAAGAAATGCAAATCATAAAAGAAATTTACCATCAAATTGACAAAAACCATTGGCAAATGGAAATAGAATGTTCTCATTCAATTGTCAAATCAATATTTATCTGACGTTTATGTGATAAGTGAGATTTTGGAGGCTTTGACCATTAAACAACAACTAGTTTACCATTAAATGATAGCTGAAATTTATTTTCTAATAGCGGTTTGTAGCGTGAGGCTTGTTTCAGGCTCAAATCTCACACTATATGTAGCCTATCGGCTAAAAATATTACCATAAAGATTTTTTATAAATATCTATTATAGAAGGATATTTAAATACCTACTCTTTATAGTAGGTAGTGATCAACATAGAAAAGCTTGGGAAGAATGTTCTTTATAGTAATTTGCATCAAAAAAAATTGTTGAATCTTTTGATCTTATAATCAATGTAAATACTTTTTGTAGGCATTAAAATAATTCCTCTAATTATCATATATTATCATTATTGATTATTCATTCTCATTAATTATGATCATTATATATTATAATAATTTAGTCTTATTATTTAATTTATATAAGTTAATTATCTATATTTAAATAAACTAAAACTAACATATCTATATTTAGAAAAATTTATGTAGAAAATGGGAAGAGATATCATTTTCAAAGGATATGTTTAAAATATTATTATATTTTTGTTATTATATTATTATATTATTATTATTTTGATAGGTAAATATTATTTTATTGATAGCAAAAGAAAACTTACAACATTCCCACTAATGGTATAATTTTTAGAGACTCCCATCCTACACTGCTACCCTAGACCAACCTAAAAAAAACACCCAAGTATGAAGCCTGAACCCCAAACCATCAACCCGTTGTGCCACCACCATCTTTTTCGGTTCGCTGAAAGCACCGAGAACAAAACATTGATACACGACAACCCTTCATCCAAAAGCATCAAACACACTTGTCAACCAACCAAAAGAGAAAAGGAAACAACCTATCACCACCAAAATTCTAACCAGCCAAAATTAACTCCTTCACACCCACTACCCATCCAACTCCACTCCATTAGCCTCCAAGAACTCCCTAAACAACTACCGCCAATCCACTCCACCCATGGGCTTGATAAATAGGTGATGCTTCAAAAATATCATCCCACACCTTGCCTGCTCACGGTGCCTCTGCAACACCTCACCCTTGATATCCAAAATGAACAAGTATCATTTCACTCTTACCCTTGGAAGGAGCGCCCTCTGCATGTCCCATTGTTGAGGTAGCCCAACCCCCAATTCCTCTATGATCATGACATCCATTACACCTTCCAACAAGCTCTTCCAAACGAGCTTCTGAACAATAAGCATAGTCATGGCCTTCGACACCTCCAAATCTAGTAATGCAACAACAAAACGGGCTGCAATGTCTGCATTAGTTCACCACCTCTCAGTCAACGACATGAACTCCTCACCCAAGAGAAATTGCACCGCCTCCAAGACCAACTTGTCCCAATCCTTAAAAACAGAATTCAATCTACCATACCATATCTTCTCAAAAAATGCCCAGAGCTTTCGAGTTGATTGCAGGCAAACATAAATTTTCATAGTTACCAGTGTCGACTGGCCATCCTTCTCCACGTTTAAAAGCCTAACACACCCATAAAATGTGTGATGAACCATCCTCAATTACACCACTTCCCTCATACGATCTCCAACCAATCAGGGTAGTACAAGCCAACCCATCGAAATAACATACATCGTATTTGGCATTTAATGTTCATGCATCACAATGTACCTCCGCCATCACCCTCCCTATGTTAGGAATAAGGTGTCTCAACCTTGGATAATTCCTATTCTTATTATTTGTTTTGTAAAAAGTATTTCTTGCAAATAATGTAATTAAGTGTGAGTGTACATGTCTAGTTGGCATGTTGATGTGTCACTCCACTTGATGTGTCGGCATCTTGAATTGTGTGTAAGGAGATCATGGCTGAAACGGTTATGACGGATTCCTGTGACACGTAAGAGCTATTTCTAGAAGATTCAATTACAAACTATGATAGGAAAAGAGTGTATTGTTGGTATGATTTGGTGCTACTAGATTTGTCTTTTGAGTGTCGATTGTCTCCTGAAAGAACTTGCATTGCAAGTGTGTTGTAACCGTTGTGTTGAAGATAATACATTGTGCAGGTTTTGGAGTGCTGGGGTTTTTTACCGAAAGGTTTTCCCTAAGGTAAATCATTGTGTCATTCTCTATTTTATGTATTCTGGTATATGACTGCGATATCATTGTTAAAGTAGTTAACGAATCTGAAATTGTAAGGATTTAAAAGAATTTGCACAATACTTTCCTTTAGAGATTAGTGTAGGAAGTTGTTTCCGCACCTGAGTTTCCTTACACCCTAATCACACCAGTTGGGCACTATGCTATCCATGCTAGATCATGTAAAGTATGGAAATATTAAATCCCAAACTTCAACAATTACTTTAAATAAAATCCATTATATTCAAAATAAAGTCGTCATCTCATTCATTTAGACATCAAAGAACTAGTCGATTGCATACGACATAAAAGTCGATAAGATATTTCATAAAAATTCAGTCTAAATACATACAAGGTTGAATTACACAATTCCAATTATAAATACAAAGGATGATGACATATCCAATTTACAATTCGAGACTTAGGCATTCAGTCGCCATAAGCTCGTCATTACATTTATCATGAATAATAAAGCATAAAAGAAGATACAGTCTGTCGATCTTCCATCCAAAAGAAAATCTTCAATAAGAAAACGAGAACAAGGATCAGGCGCTTTTTTCACCCAACCTCGAAGCTTACGCTTCCCCGAAATTTCTTAGTCAATCAAGAAATACCCGACCCTGCACGAATCGCTTAGCAAAAAGTAGTCTACAAGCAAGATGGAATCTGGTGCATGCCTAGTACTACTCGTAAACCACAAGCATTTTCATTTTTCTAATTCATTTAAGAAATAAGAAAGTTCGGTACTAGGATATGGTAGAGAGTTCAATAATCCATTTGTTTCAATGGTACAAAAGTTACTTGGCCAAGTACAATGTCATGCACGACAAATAAAAGCAGTTTTGGAAAAGAAAAACTACACTCTCTATTTACCCATATTCGGCACCCGTCCCAGAAGGTAACTTTCCCAAAAACATAACATGCAGAATTATCTATCATTCATGCATGGTCAAAATAGTCAATTACAGTCTTTTGCAATCTTTCAAAAACATCAAACTGGAAACTTTGTTTAAAACAAAAAAAATAGTTTAAAAAGAGCTTCTTTCCATTGTTCAAATTCGTAACAGTCATAAAGTCAATATTTTAGATTAAGTATTAAATAATCAATAAGGTTTTTAAATGAAGGTGTAACTCTAGTATGTTAAATAAATACATATAAAACATCAATTGAAAGAGTACACATTCATTCGTTTATACTCACGTTAATTTAATGTTGTTTCAAAGTCATTCTGGAGGTTTTCAAATAAATCAAATTTAAAGTTTTAAACCTTTGATTTTTCAGTTTAATATATTCTCAAAAATTAAATAATAATCGTTCATTATATAAAAAAATAACTTCTCTATTTGTTTTAGTTTTGACAGTTTCGTTGAAAGGTGAGATTTTCGAGTTTCAATAGCCTTCGTTTCAAATAGTGTTTAAAATTTAAAGTTTAATTATGTTAAAGATTTTCTGTCAGAGTTTATTTCTCAAATTAAATTCAGTTAAGAAATTTTTTGTCAGCAAAAATTCATCTATTTTCTTGCAAGATCGTTTTTGGATCGAAATTAATAAAGATTATTTTAATATGTTTTCCTAAATTCATTTCACTGTTTATTTTATGATTTATATCAAAATTTTACTAAAATCTTCTGTTTTTTAGTGTTTTAAAAACAAATTCTTCCTAAATTTGTCAGTTTCTAAATCCAATACTATTCTGGAAAATTTTGAGTTTTGATATTTAAAAGTTGAAACAAAATTCGTAATAACAGAAAATTTCTTCAATAATTTTCACAATCTAAATAATAAAATAGTTTCTCTTTCAATTTTAATTTATTAGCAATTTTGTTTATCTTTTTCAAGATCCTACCTAGTAGTTCTCAGATTTGAAGTTGTTGGTGTTTCCTTTGTCAATTTTTCTATTTATTTTCTCTCTTGTAGCTGTTCTTCTGTTCCTATTCTCTTTTATTTCTGATTGTAACTTTTCTCCGTCTATCCTTGCTTGTGTATGATGAAGAGTTTTATGTTCTGTATTGCATACTCTCCCAAATTATATTATGTGTTTCCTAAACTTCCTCCTTCTTTCTTCTTCCTTGGTTGTGCTTGCACTAGTCTCCAACTACTATTCTTCTTTCCTACCTTGCCTTCTGGTTCTTGAGCCCCCTTGCTACCTGGCGCATGTGGAGGGTTCGATTTCCTATTGGTAGATTCTTGCCTGGGCGCAACTTATACCCTACTAGTTTGTTTGTGGTGGGAGGTTACCTTTTTGGAGGCCACGTGTGAACTAGCCTCACCTCTTAACAACCCTACGCACTTCTCTACTGGCTGCGCATTCACCATTTTCCTTAATGCATGGTTACCTTGTGGCTACGTAGCAAGAAGACTCCCAGTGACCGTGCACTCTATCCCTACCCAATGCGTGGGTGTAAGGAGATTATAAGGCTTTGCATGCTTTCCTTGGCCGCCTCTCTACCTACCTCCCTGATGCGTGGGGTATTTTCCTGTTGCGTGTGAAGTGTGGGGCATTAGGAAAAAGGTGTAGGCAGTGTGTGCCTTCCTAAACAGGTTGCCTTTGTTCAAACAAAAATACTCTCCCTCTCAGATCTTACTCTGTCCATTTTGATTTTTGCTCAAGAACATAAAAAAAAAGATGAAATTTTTCCTGTGTAAATTCTGTGTTTCTCCAATTCTCTAATTTTCTAAGTGTCTCAATTTCGGATTTTCATCTGGTATTTAATCTTTTTTCTATTTCCATGCATTGATCTCTACAAGGTATGAGATCCACAATTTGCTCATTGATCTTCAGTTAATGAATTCAAAACTCTATGTTTCAATTTTTGAATGCCTTTTTGATAAATTTAGAAATTTTCTTTCTCAAGATAACTGAACTTTAAATTTTGAAAGCATAACAAAGTGTACGTGAGTTTTTGTTTTCAATTTCTCATTTAGCTATGTTTAGATATTAATTCAATTTTATAATTTTAAAATCCATTCATTTTACAATTTCAATATTAAAAAGCATTTAATTTCAAATACACTTTATTTAATTAAATTTCATCAAATTTAACTAAATCTTTATTTAAATCACATGCATTTTCGCAATTTTTGAGAAATCACATTTAAACTAGATTTTCAATTTGCAAGCATGATATGCGCTTAGTACAATAAAATATTCATCTATGTGAGTGTGTGAGATCCCATCTATTCATAAACGTCAATCGGCTAAACAACTCTACCTGATCGTTGTTCTTGCCTTCAATCACATTCACCTGTTCCTACATTCACTTGCACTCGATTTATCATCAGTAATGACAAACCCTGAAATAATATAAATACAATTCAAATCATAATAATTACATTTTGATTTCAGTTTCATTTCGATTTCCATTTCAATTTAACCATCATTAAATAATCATTCAATTTCTATCTAAATTTTGATGTAATAATTACTGTCTGCATTTAAATAAGTCAATGAAAATCTATACGTGACAGATCAGCCCAACAACACCAAAGACTCGAGCCCCTCCACTTGGCAACCACAAAGAGGGAAGGCCTCAACCATTATCCCACACCATTCCCCCAATCCTTGTCAACGAAATCCCATCTGCACCCTCATTAGCCTCTCTAAACACATGCTTCACAAAGAATTCCAAAAAACCACTAACCATTTGGCTTGCCATTTCTAATAAAGCTTGAACTCTCCAATTTACCATCCTACCCTCCCGAAAGGCTTGTATGACTACCAACAAGTCTTCCTCTATTTCAACCTTTTGAAGATTCAATCGTCTGCACAATTTCAAGCCGCTTATCAGCGCACAAAGTTCAACCACTGAGTTTGTGCCTATCGGAAGGGATTCCGACTTCTCAGCCACCACTGTGCCCAAGTCATCTCTTATGCAACAACCCAACCTAGAAACTTCTGGATTTCCTCTTGATGCTCCATCGAAAATTATTTTATGCCAACGTTTCCTAGGTGGAGACCATTTGGCCTTATTTTTGCCCACCTTCTTCCCTTCACACTTGGATTCACCAGGCTTAGGGATTCCCAAACCAAACCATTTCATCTTATTTTGGCATCCCAATCTGTGAAGCACCAATCATCATTCTTCTTTGCAACCATTCTCCAATTCATTACCTCCACTATTGTTGCTTCCAACCAATTTAAGAAAGCAAGAAACTTCCTTGCTTTCTCCGAGAATAATCTCCTATTTCTCTCCTTCCATATTTCCCCGATGAACAAGGAAGTGTTGATAATCCATAGTTCATGATACAATGATTCCCTACGAAGAACTGGCCATGCCACAAAGAAATAATGAATGTCATTTGGTAGAGCTCCACTCCATCCCAACCTGGCGCAAAGCCACCACCGACATGCTTGAGAAAAAAGGACAACTCACTAGCAAATGATCAACACCTTCCTCCCTTTTACACATTACACACTATGATGAACCAACATACCCCATTTTCTTGAATCTATCCATAGTAAGAATTCTTTTTTTGGAGGTAGCCCACGCAAAGGTCCCTTCTTTAGGAAGGCAGACACTATCCTAGCATAAGTGCAAAGGGAGGGAGGAGGAAGCCTCCTCCACCACCTACGATTTGTATCCATTTGTTCCAGAGCCCGCCCAAATCAAAGATTCTTCTCCATCTCTAAGAGCCACCACCCTACCCTCTAATTCTTCACACAAAAGTAGAACATCTTCCGAAGAAAGCAATCTTGGATCCACCTGACACCATTCAAACTCCTGAATGCCATCAATTATTCTTACCTCCATATAATCCCACATATGAACACCCCAAACTTGTGAAAGGATATCTTTTGCTTGCTCCAACCCCAAGCAACTGCCTAAACTTGGATAGACACCCCACGAATCTTCCCAAAATTTGGCTTTCCTCTCATCTCTTATGTCACAAGAAAGATTGTCTAGAATGATATTGTGACACACCTACATGAAATTTCACATCCTAGAGCCATTTGGAAGATTAATCGCCAAAAGAATGCTCTCAGCTCTGTCATCCTCCAAGTATTTGCAACGCAAAATTCTTGCCATTTCGACTGACTACGCGAATACATACCCCATACCAACTTCGCCCCCATAGCCTTATTCTATTTCAATACATCTTTCAACCCTACACCACCCGAGCCTTTTGTTTTGCAAACCAAATTCCAAGCCATCAATGGAAATTTCTTCTGCTCCTATGCACCCTGCCAAAAAAATCTCTACATACACTGATTTATCTGATCAACCTTGGAATTTGGAAGAGCCAAGCATGAAAGGAGGTAGATAGGGAGGGCCGAAATCACAACTTTCAACATTACAATTTACCTAGCCCACGAAAGCCACTTATTCCCCCAGAAAGAAAGCCTATTGTTCACCTTGTTTAACAAGGGATCCCATAATGATCCCGAGCAAAATACTTTCACTAATGGTAGCCCAAAATATGTCATAGGTAACTGCCCAACCTTGAAATTCAGACAATTCACCAACTGCACAGCTACCCTAGGATCAGTATTCAGGAAAAATATTTTTTATTTCTCTTCACTTACCTTTTAACCAAAGGTCGCCAAATAGTTTGCCAAAATCCTCTTCAAAGTTGAAACTTCGTGTAAGCAAGGCATGGCGAAAAGTGTGTCATCAACAAATTGTTGATGAGACACAACCGACAATCTACTAGTCACCTGAATGCCCTTAAATCTTCTACCCTCCACAACTTTCTTCAACGGCGGACCTAAAGCCTCCACCATCAAAATGTAAAGAAAAGGTGATAAGAGATCACCCTGGCACAACCCCCTAGATGCCTGAAAGAAGCCAGATGGTTCCCCATTCACCAATATTGAGTACCGCGGAGTAGAAATGCATGTGAACATCCAAGAAATCCACTCTTTATCAAATCCAAATGCCTTAAGAACCAAGCAAAGAAAGCGCTAGTCCACCATATGATATTATTTTTTGATGTCCAACTTTACTAACATACCTGGACGACCACTGGTTTGTATTGAATGTATCACCTCCCAAGCTATAATAATCTTGTCAAAGATTGATCACCCTAGAACAAACCCCATTTGCTCCTCTGAAATAAGTCTTAGAATGATGGCTTTCAATCGATTGGCCATACCCTTCACTTGGATTTTGTAAAGCGTGTTACATAATGCGATAGGGAAAATCTCATCAAGAGAGGATGGTTTCTCTTTCTTCGGGACTAAAGCCAAGAAAGTGTTATTCACCTCGCGGAGCAGCAATCCGAAGGCTCAAGATTCTTTGTAATGTCCCTTACCCAACCTTGTCCTAGGACTCGCTTGTTTGCCCTAGAATTCATTTGTTAATTAGGATTAGGGTTTCTTCCTTCCAAATGAGTATTCTCATCATTCCATAACTCTAGATTGGGATCCTGTATTCATCCATATTGACACATATCCATTAGCATTAATATCTAGATATCAAAAATAAGACAATCATAATGCAATTATGCAAACATAATCATACATGCAAATTGAAAACATAAAAAAAGTCACTCAGCCCATCAGGAGAGGAGAATCCCTAAGGGCCTACGATTTACCACCTTCAAATGCCCAACCCATACCTCGGGCCTGTGGGGCAGAATGCCAAGGTGGAACCCTCAACCCTCCATGACCCAACCCTTGCAATGGGCCTGTGGGGCAGATTGCCCAACCCTTGTCATGGGCCTGTGGGGCAGAACTGCCCAACCCATGGGGCCTATGGGGCAGACTGCCCAACCCTTGCTTTGGGCCTGTGGGGTGAAACCTGGATGAGGTTTTTAGACGAACCACTTAAGTTATGACTCAACTCTCCTGGCGGGATTACAAACACAATTCAGACAACCGATATGCATTCATTAGTACTTCATTTGTATTTACACATAATATGCAATAAGAGTATTTAATATGATCAACAGTTCCTTGAATCCTAATATGAAGGTATATCAGAATACAAAACTAAACTAAGCAATATTCATGTTTACATGTTCATTATGTTCAATTGCAATTCATCATATCCGACAAGTCCAATATTAGCAGAAATCAAATACAAATGCAAATTAATCATCATTAAAGCCATATCTATAGAAGATAAACCCTTCTGGCCTCTGATCAATCAAGGACTACATAGTATGCCTAAGTTCAATGCCAATTCCCAGTATAATGAATCTATTTCTAGATTCGGTATCAAGAAGGCATGGTTCCAACACATCAGAGGGGACTGTGCGCATTTCAATGAAAAAAGCATGTCAATTATTTTTAATAATACATAGATTGGTTGGGAATACAAGGTTCATGTAACATTGTTATGTTATATTGAAGACAACTAAATATTAAAGCTAAATGAGTAGTCTCACCTGATTGGCTATGTCTTCCCATGACTCATTATTCCTTAATCGTCTTCCTTCAACCTTATACTGGATTGATCATAGGATGAGGACAAAATATGCATAATCTACTTATGTTTATATTAAAGAGCCATCATTATTTATAAGGCTTAATAATTGTTGCAAGTATCATTATTGTATATTCACCAATGATTTCCCTATCTACTTACCCATATATATATATATATATATATATATATATCTTTCCTTATTCATATATATTCTTTATTCATTGATAATGATATTATTCATTATAAGATTTATCTATATCTATGCATATATACTTGTATGCCTATTAAATTATATATATATATATATATTAAATGAGTCTATATTCCAATGCATAACAATCATTGTTGCTGTTGTTTTGTTTCTCCATATTTTTCCCTCTTCCTTACTTTCCTTCCTTCTATTTATACCATTCAAGGTAGGTGACTCATGGGGGGAATGTATTGTTTGGTGAAAGAGGTGACTTTTCATAAAATATATCCCTTTGTTAGATTTAATTGCTGCCCTTAAAAACTTATTATCACAATAATATCTATATTTGAAAATAATATATTATTACTATAATTATGACATTTCATATTTATATACTTATTTTATTATTTTATTTTGATGTTTTATTGAACATATTTTAATATTAAAGTATAATAATAAAACCAATTTGCTAATAGCTTATTATTATTTTATTCTAATGTATTACAATATTTGATGTGTAATGATTATAATATTTATTTATTGTTATTATTTTTTATATTAAGTTATTTAATACTAGAATGTAATAACAATAATATGCCTATATATTATTATTATATTTGTTATTTATATATGTTTATATTGATATGGTACACATTTATTTTATATTTAATCTTGATATTTCTATTTATTTTATTTATTAATTTATTAGTATTTTAACACTTGGTCTTTATGGTATTTGCCTGCCATCCTTCTATCCAAATGAGACTGCCCATGGGTTGGGCAGTTCTGCCCCACAGGCCCATGACAAGGGTTGGGCAGTCTCATTTGGGAGGAAGAAACCCTAATACTCATTTGCAACTAGCCCAAGGCATCCAACACCTTAGCCCCAATTATATCCCAGAAGAGCTGAAAGAAGCATGCAGGAAATCCATTTGGGCTTGTCGCCTTATCCAGGTGGTGTTGGAACACCGCTCACCTTACCTCCTCCATCAAAAAAGGGCTAAGAAGAAGCCTATTTTGGTCCTACATCACCAATGATGGAATCCCAATCAACAACTCCTATTGCAACCCTCTATTCGAACCTTCCCAATTATTGAGGATGTTCTGAAAATAGCTTATCACCACTTTTGCCACCTCATCCTATCCCTCAACCAGGCTCTCATCCAACTTCTTTAAACTTGTGATTCTATCAATCTCCCTTCTCACCCACGCAAAATTATGAAAACAAATTGAATTGCGGTCCCCTTCTTTAACCCATGTTTCTTGATATTTTTGGCACCAAAAAATTGCTTCTCTTGCCAGAACCTCAACCCAGTCCTTTAGCAGTTTTTTCTCTTCCAAAAATAGATCCTCACACGTACCAGTTGTCATAACTTTCTCAAGCTCTTCCTCAAGCCTTCATTTTTCTTCAAAAATATTACCAAAACAATCACACTTCCATTCCTTTATCTTCTACTTGAGACCCTTTAACTTGCACACAATTCTAAATAAACTATTACCTTCCACCTTCATCCCATTCCACCAATCTACTACCTTTTGAGGGAATGAAGGATCCCTAAGCCACATCTTCTCAAACTTAAAAGGGCAACACAATGCCTTCCTTTCCCCGAATATTTCTAAAGTTATTGGATAGTGATCCGAACCCAAGAAAGGTAATATGCTTCCTTTTAGCAAAAAAGGGAAAGATGAGAGATCACCAAAGAAGAAAAACCTGTCCAATTTCTCTGCAATGCCACTGAAACCCAAACTTCTATTCGTCCAAATGTAAGAACTGTTTGTCAAATGCACTTCCAACAAAGCATTTTGATTCACAAAATCTTCAAAATTTGATTGGGATTGAAGCTTCCTCATTACCCCTCCATGCTTGTCTTCAGCCCTTAAGATCGCATTGAAGTCCCCATCCAAAATGCTCCATGAATTCTTCTGCTCCTACATAAAACACCCCACATCCCTCCAAATCTTCCTTTTCTAGGCACAACTTGATGACCCATAAACATTTATAAGTATTAAGTTAAGATCTGATCGTAGACTTTTCACCTTGCATGCCAACCACCATCTGCTAGCCACTAATTCCTCCACCTATACCATATGAGAGCACCACATGGTCAAGATTCCCCCTGATGCTCCACTTGATTCAGTCATTGAAAACTACCAAACCTTCAGTTTTGACTTCAACCTCTCATACTCCTCGTTTTTCAATTTTGTAACCTGAATGATCGCTATCTCTATCGATTTTTCCTCAACTAAGCGTCTCAACAAACACTGCTTATTAGGGGCATTTAAGCCCCTAAGATTCCAACAAATCAGCTTCATCACTCCTTGGGAAGGGAGCAACCCTTCCCTGATCTGAGATGCCAAGTTATTTTTTGTTGCCCAGCAGCCTCCCCTACGAAAGATCTTTTCTCATTCATTGTCCTCCCTACCCTCCTCCTTTCACCACAATCTAGAGTGCACTTCCCATTCCCCTGCTTTTGTACTCCCAATTTCTTCTTTACATTGGTTTTAGATGCTATCATTTCACCAGAATCTGATTCCTCTAGCTACTCCAGAACTTTAATTGATACGACCTCCTGCATCCCTTGTAAATCAACAGGAAAAGCTCCTTCATTCATCGTAGTTTGCTCCTCTCATGGTGCTTCCCCATACAAAATCATTTGTAAGTTTCGCTTTTCTTCTCACTCCTCCCAAAACTTGATCAGAGTCTTTTTCTTCTTGACTTGGCACCATCGCTTCCCCCGCCAGCTCTCTTAGATCATTCCCCACCTCTAGAATAGTTTCTCATTCACTGATTTCTTTATCCAAACTCTTATCCCCTTCATTGAGATCATTTTTGGAGCAACCTCCTGAATAATATTTTTCGTTAGAGCCAGCCCCAAAGATTTGACTCCCTTATTCAGATCTAGCATTTTTGTGACCGAGGGAGTCCTCCCCTTCTCTTGTGCCTCCTGTAATGGCCTGGAACTTTCATGCTCCCCCAACTACCTTTTTGAAGAGCCTTCATTCATTTTTGCAATCTTTTTCCCTTTCTGATCCATATTGTTCACTGCCTTGCAGCCCTTTCTTTCCCACATCTTCAGGACTGCCAACTAACATTGAGACCAATTCCACCCCACTTTTTGTAGCCATGATTCCCCATTATGGGATAATTTTATCATGTCCCACCGCTTTCTTGAAGGAGCCACCTCAATTAGCGCACTCATCATGCCCTCGTTCCCGTCCCTTAGGGAAACTTCATCCACCCCGAGTACTCGTCCTAGAGCCGCCCCAATATGCTCCAGTGCCTCTTTCGACCAAAGTTCTGAAGGGAGGTTTTCAAAGTTCACCCAGACACACATGCGGTCCGGAGTGTATTCATAGGGTCAAAGCACCCTACCCAATTCATAAAGTAAAAGTCGTATCCTTCCATCCAGAGATGCTTTGCCTCCAAGATTTCCGATTTAATCTCTGAGGAAGCGTACTGGACCAAGAAAAAACTATTCGCCATAAATTTTATGCTTACTTTTTCTGGCCATTTTTCCTCCCACCATTGCCCCATTCGGGTTTTTGTGCACTTATCCCCCCACCACTTGGCCAAGATTGCATTGTCTTCCAAATTGAATTTTAGGGATTCAGTTATCAACAACAGGATCTCTAAATCGATACAATCATTATCTTTGGCGACCTTTGTTGAGTCTTGCACCAAGGTTTGACCCTGCCTATTCGCTGACGACATATCTTGATTGACCTCCTTTGTTCTCTTTTCCACCCATCTCAGTTGGACACCTTCACTCTCAGACTTCCCCTTTCCCAACTCTCTGTTCCTTTCCCAACCTGGATTCACATTCCTTTTTTTATTCCGAACTCCCCTGAGAACCTCATTCTACCTTCACCTCCCATACCCAGAAGGCGATCTCTTCCGTTTCCTTGTTTCGTGCCGTGAAATAAAACCCAGCCGCTCATGGCGCCAGCTTGAATTCCATGGAGGATCACGCCGCCCAGGGTTCCTCCTAAACCCACTAGTCCTTGGCCCGTTAAAACTTCGGCCTCTATTTTCCCGAGATCTCCCCAAATTTCTTCCCCACTGTTCCTCCTTGTCATGAACAAACTTCTGCCTGTGATCCTCCTGAGACTGTGGTGCCTTTCTGATCCTATCCTGCAACGACGACCACTCCTGCTCTGCATCCCTAGCCCACGACGCAGCATCGAAACGCCTAAAACCCTCGCGCACACCCATCTGATCTTCTTATTATTATATTTATTATTCTATTATTATTTTTGTTAATATATATTTTTTATTATAATATTATTATCTTATTTTATTTTATTATAATATTATTATCTTATTTTATCTTTGCTTTTCATTTTATTGTCATTATATTATTATTATCTTTAGTCCATAGGCTTTTCTTATGGGCTTGCAAGTCCAAAATTGATTGATAGCCATGTAATAGTTGGCCATGTAATAGTTGGTTCCTAAATCGTTTATGTGGTGGCCTTCACTTTGGCAGCTCCCAGGGTTCATGGTCTGAAACCTCCATCAAAAAAAAATAAAAAATTGATTGATAGCCATGTAATAGTAAAATCCTCCAAAATATCATGTGAAATCTTCCAAAAACCAAAATCAAATAATACCCAAATTCTCTAAAGGAAAAATCTAAATTCAAAAAGCTAAAATCAAATATTACCCAAATGTTGTAAAGGAAAAATCAAGATTTATCTTAGTTACAAAAATCTATTTGCCTA
Source organism: Sequoiadendron giganteum (assembly GCA_007115665.2). NCBI lineage: Eukaryota > Viridiplantae > Streptophyta > Pinopsida > Cupressales > Cupressaceae > Sequoiadendron > Sequoiadendron giganteum. Next base: position 208,800,253 of record CM021106.1, read on the forward strand.
ATCCTTAGAATCTCTTTTAGATGCAAGTACTAGTATTATCTTATCTTGTCTTATCTTATCTTATCCTCACTTTTTGATTTTATGTATACAAACTTTTGATAAACACAACTCACTTAATAATTATTCATTTAAAATAAATTAATAAATTTTATTATTATCCCTTCACAAATTAATTCATTCTTCAAATTAATAATTTTCTCATAAAAATCTATTAAATATATTAATAAATTCATAATTATCTTATAACAAGTTAATTCATTCAACAAATTAATAACTTTTTTTTAATTGAACAAAACAATTTACAAAAAATAAAAATTATCAACAAAAAAATAATAACAAATTAATAATTATCTATTTAATAAATTAATAAAATTTATTATTATCTTCTCATGATTTAAAAATGACAATTTTCCACTTGAAATATCTTCTAATCCTTAGATCAAATCCTTACATTTATCTGATTTTCTTAAAATCTAAGATTATCAAATTCTTCAACAAATCACTGAAGTTTACAATTAAAGATAAAAAATAAGATTTTAAATCTGTGCTTTTAATTCCTTTTTAATATTTTCAAGATTTTAATTTCACACTTTTTATTAGGAAAGAAAACTAAATATTAGAAAAGTCCTGCATAAGATGTTAACCTAGAGAACGTTGCAAGTCGTCATCATCATCATCATAGGAGAATAATACATTATTTGAATGAATTTAGCCTGTAACCGTTTAAATTTGAATCGAAGTATTCGCCTACAACCGTTAAGTTTATTATTGTTTAAATCTAAGTGATTACGGATAATTCTACTTTGGTATTCGCCTACAACCGTTAAGTTTATTATTGTTTAAATCTAAGTGATTACGGATAATTCTACTTTGACTTGAAGGCTCTGTATCCTCCAAAAGACAAGAATGCTTGACAATAAATTACCTTCAAGTTCATCAAAACCATTAATAATTACCCATTGATTATGTTGCTTCTGAAAATGTCAAATGCACAAACGGAACTTGGAATGAAAGTAATAATAGCACAATAATCATCTGCTGCACATTAGCCAACACCAGAATTAGTACTACAGACAATAAATATGCATCCTGAACACCAGCTCACAGTTGTTGGGTTCACAGGATGTTCGTGAAGTACATCAACCTAGACTATGTATATATAGATATATATGTATGATCAAAGTTGAGAGTTGGGCTTTTAATGATCTGCATAAAGATGGAGGCGCTCTATGTTCTCTGGACAGCCTTAATTCTTCTGCAGGGACTGGGAGTTAATGCAAACAATGTAAGTTTCAAGGAAATTATTCATAGGCATTGCCTACCATGGATGATGTATTTGATCTGCATGTTCTGTTGGATGTTGTTATAGTAGATCCAGAAAACTTCAATTAGTAGTTTATGGCATTGGATTTCAGGTTCACATTGTTTATATGGGGCAGAAGCAATATGAGAATCCAGAACTGAATCAGCAATTGCACCATGAGACTCTTGCCTCAGTTCTTGGAAGGTGAATATTATATTCAACACCATTCTTTAATCTCGTTACTTTTTAATGCAGTAGTTCCCATCTCGGGTACAAGCATAAGCATTGCTTAGGTTCCATCCTTGCTTATTTAGGCATGATAATGCCTCTGTTTCAGCAAAGAAGCAGCACAGAACTCAATGGTTTACAATTACAAGCACGGCTTTTCTGGGTTTGCAGCCAAGCTTTCGCACAGTCAAGCTAAGGCCATTGCAGGTGGGTGTCACTCACTGACTGATAATCTTCTGGCAAAAGCAGCAGATTCTTGTCCTGTTTTTTTTCCCTTTCTTTTGTAATGGAGTGATAGTAATCCTATTAGTATAATCGGTGCTAAATCATTCAAATGTAGAAAGCTAAGGGCACTGATATTGTGAAGATTGAATGTAGATCTTGTCTATTTTTCTGTTTTAACTTTCATTCTTCACTTCATTTTTTGTGATGAGGTGGCATTAATCCTTCTTGGTATGATTAATTACAAGCCATTCGTTTACAGAAAGAATAGGTAATAAGATTATAAATTATGCAGATCTCCCTGGTGTGGCCTGGGTATTGCCCAACAAGATTTTAAACATGCACACCACACACAGTTGGGAATTTCTTCAGCTGACTCTTAAATCAACCAGCGGCTTGCTTCATAACAGCAGGATGGGAGCAGACACTATTGTGGGTGTTATAGACACAGGTTAGCTGTAGGATATATTTGTCTCGCGGTTTTAAGTTTGAACACTTATTCAATGTTTATAAAGTTCGAAGATTATACAGGAAGGATTGTAATCCTCGTCCCTTCAGTCGTACCTTTACTATTACGTCTTTTCTATTTTAATTGCTTTTGTTCGGTACCCATGCTGGCTTTTAGTTGCATGGTATTTATTAATGGATAATACAAAGATAAGGTTCATGAATATGTCTTAATCACTGATGTTGCAGGCATATGGCCAGAATCTCAAAGTTTCAATGACAGTAACATGGCACCGATACCATCCCGTTGGAAGGGAATATGTCAGGAAGGAGAGTTGTTTAATTCATCGAATTGCAACAGGTCTGCTGCATATCTTAGGCATCTCATTATTCAGCAAGTCCAATGTATAAGGGGTAAAATTTATTCAGTGGATCTTGTAATTTTCCAAATTATGGCCAGGATTAGCTTCAAATATTAGTGGAAATGGTATAAAAAAAAATTTAATATACCTCAATGTCATTTGGGCCAAGCTTCAGAAATTCACATTTAGATGAATTTTACCCAGAACTCTGGATTTGTCCTGTAACAGTTTCATTCCTCACTTCTTCTAAGATGCCAAATTTCTTTCATAATACATCCATTATTGACTAGAGCTTATGGTTCAGGAAGATCATTGGTGCACGCTGGTATATTAAAGCATACGAGGCTGAATTTGGGCCACTAAATAGGAGCAGTGTAAGAGAGTTTTTGTCACCCCGTGATGCATTAGGTCATGGAACTCATACTTCTTCAACAGCAGCAGGTAATTTTGTAGATAATGTGAACTTTCTCGGGCTTGCTCCAGGATCTGCAAGGGGGGGCGCCCCTGGAGCTCGCATTGCAACATACAAAGTATGCTGGGCTACTGGTGATTGCAGTTCAGCTGACATACTTGCTGCATTTGATGATGCAATTCATGATGGTGTGGATGTACTCTCTGTGTCTCTTGGATCGCCACCTCCACTCGATGCTTATTTCGATGACCCCATAGCTATTGGGTCATTTCATGCTCTGGAAAAAGGAATTGTTGTGGTTTGCTCAGCTGGAAACTCTGGACCTTACTCGGATACAGTTACAAACACAGCTCCCTGGTTGATCACAGTAGCAGCCAGCACAATTGACAGAAGTTTCCCTACTGCATTCACTCTTGGAAACAACCAAACATTCAAGGTTAAACACCTATTCTTTTCCATTTACCAAGTTGTGTAAGAAGCTAGCTATAGATGAATCATTCTGATTTAGTATTAATTGATTTAGTATGTTAAAATTTAATGGCATTACTACAAGGCACATTTTCTCGTACAGGGCCAAGCATTGTATACTGAAAAGCATGTGGGGAAGTCCTATAGTCTTGTTTATGCAGAAGACATTGCTTCTAGGGATGCTGCTTCCTCCAAAGCTAGGTATCGCCTCTACAGTTTATTGCTTTGATGTTAGATATATTCACTATCTAAAGTAGCTTGCACCTTGAATGAAATAATAGTTCACAGGAAGTAATAAATCTGCAGGACTTGTGAGGCAGACTCTCTTAATGCTACTTTAGCAAAAGGTAAGTTTGTTCTATGTTTCCAAACTAGAACTCAAAAGCCAAGCAGTGCTGCAGCACTTACTGTCTACAATGCCAGAGGAATTGGGGTGATCTATGCTCAGATTCGAAGCAAGACTATAGTTTCTTCCCCCCTTATTCCATGTGTACAAGTCGATTTTGAAGTGGGCACTAGTATTCTTTCCTACATACAGACATCAAGGTAATCAATTGGTAATTTCTACAAAGGAAATAAGCTAGCCGTCACCCTGCATTTGCAACTGCAATTTTTTTTTAAAGTACTTCAACTAAGAATGCCTTGAGATACTCTGCAGATTTCCTGTTCTGAGACTAGCCGCCTCAGAAACAGCTATCAAGAAGACACTTGCTCCACAAATTGCATTTTTCTCCTCTAGGGGACCTAGCTCTTTGTCTCCATCAATATTAAAGGTAAGCAATTTGCAATCTTCCCTTGCTTTAGCAATTATGATTTATTGATTAATAATTATAGATCTAATTAAAATGGTGGGCATTATTCCTAATAATAAGGTCTCCTTTCAGTAGAGAAACCATGCTGCAAAACAACAAAATGTTTGAATACCTCTAAAACTTGACTTCAAAGTTTCTTTAGTACACAAATTGCTCTTCATGTTAAATGCACTTATGAATATGTCCTAGAATTTAAGTGAAATAGTTATTTGCAACTTTGCAGCCATTATAAGACAACATTGTAACCAAAAAGTCACGGAAATCTTCATATTTGACACAAGCTGTAATGAATGCATTGGCCTGCTTGGTTATTGGCTCAGATGCCAGCTATGAACATTATTCATTCTTCCACGGTTGCCTGGAATTTGAACCAGGCCTCATCTCTTGTATTCAAATTTCACAAGCCATTTGGGTTCTACAAACACCAATCCAGACCACAGCTCAACTGGCACCCTTTTGGGTGTGGTGAAAGTTTCTTTTGTATATTTAAAATATTTAAAATATTTTCTGATTGACATTCATATCTGAAATTTCAGCCCCATATGTAAATTTATGGGTTTACTCAAACTTCAATCTTTAACTTAATTTGTTGTTTAAGTTCACAAGTTTGTTCTTTAATTTACATTGACAGTAGATTTCTGTTCAGATCTCATGGTAAGATGCTTCCAGGCAGATTGTATTTTTTGCTTCCTTATAGGGCTTTTCTGAAACGCAAAACCTTCACCTTGATATTTATTTGCAAGAGCAATCCTTCAACCTTCTAAGCCAAGTTAACATCACCTGACAAGTTCAAACTTCAAATTTAATAGAAAATGCAGTTTATGGATATTCATTGATGATTCTATATTTTATATTTCGACATGATGACTCCTTTTAAGTACAAAAATTGGCAGATCTCATGGTAAGATGCTTCCAGGCAGATTGTATTTTTTGCTTTCTTATAGCGCTTTTCTGAAACGCAAAATCTTCACCTTGATATGTATTTGGAAGAGCAATCCTTCTGCAAACCTTCTAAGCCAAGTTAACATCATCTGACAGATTCAAACTTCAAATTTAATAGAAAATGCAGTTTATGAAGATTCGATGATGATTCTATATTTTATATTTCAACATGATGACTCCTTTTATGTGCAAAAATTGGCCCTGGCCTTCACCAAATGCAAAAATTAACCCTGGCACTTTATTTCAAGTGCCGATCTTCCACAGCTTTTCTATCTGATACTAATGCTCCCTGATGGAAATTTTAGGGTTCAAATATCCCAGAAAATGGAAATATCTTTAAATTCTTTCATATGGCACACTTCTTTTTGCTTAATGGGCAAAAGTTTGTTATTTGAAGGCAAGCTTATTGTCTGAGAACTTGAATGATTGATTGAACTCTTCAATTTTGATACTTCATGTTGATCATATGCATCTCACTTTTCTTCTCTATCTTTAAAATGGAAGCAGAACTTTCTTTTTTAATTTGAAAGCTATTATTTTGCAGCTCTTTTATACGAAGTCTGTAAGCCTGCAAGTCTGGTACTGAAAGTAAAAAGATAAAGATAACAACTCTCCTAAGCATTGTATTTTGTGTTTGCAGCCGGACATTGCTGCACCTGGTGTCAATATCTTGGCAGCGTGGACTCCTGTTTCTCCCCCGTCTGATATGCCACTTGACAGGCGCATTGTTAACTTTAATATTGAGTCTGGAACATCCATGTCTTGCCCCCATGTATCAGGTATAGTCACTCTTCTCAAAGCCTTGCACCCAAGGTGGAGTGCTGCTGCAATTAGGTCAGCATTGGTAACAACAGGTAAGAGTTACTACCTTTTGTACTCTTTACTCAGATGATAATATTAAACTCATAACTGGAATTCAGTAAACTAGAGTGATATGAGATGCTCAAGCTTGAGGAAAGAATACTAGAAATTTGAGAACGTGTTAAAATTTAGACCTATAATAATTCAAATTTATGTTTGTGAAGTGAAGTGAGTCAAATTAATATAGGAAAAACATTCAAGAGATGTTATGCAGGGTAGGATATATGATGCAGAACCTAGGGGGTGGCCCAACTGAATAGGCAACCAACCCAAGCAGCCTTGAATAAACCTTCAATCCTACAGTTTCAAACAGGTAACGAGGATAGGAAACCCCAACTTAATCACTCACACACACTTGTTCTGAGTCTCATGATAAGAACACTTTTGGTTAATTTCTGGGAGTTACATTCGTTTAAGAGGATTATAAACTTCAGGCATACACAACAAACCCTAATGTTATATCTTTACAGCAGTAGCAAATTCATTTTCTAGGAGTGAGAATTACACCAACATGAAGGGGATTTGTTACATATATCCAGACAAAGAAATAAAATACGGTAGTTTTGAATAAGACTGTCTGCTCTACAGATCCTTTGACTAAAAAATACAAAACTTATAATGCAACTCAGACATTAATTCTAAAAATGATCAATACAGAAAGAGGGAGGTTGAGCTCCCTTGTTTTCAAGGAAGATTTCCCATGCTTTCAAATCGTCTCTTTTGTCTTCAATGTTGCTGCTTCCTCTTCCAACACAAACCCTTGTTTCCCCTCCCTGAATATAATTGGTATTTCTTTAATTCTAAGTTCAAAATGGACCTCCATTTCAGAAGTCTTGAGCATCCTATCTGGCTGCTTTGTTTGTACTGACCCAAGCTTACAACTTCTTCCCAAAGATTCAATTTACAAATCATTTTGTTTTTACCTCCATTAACTGTAGATGCTCCTAACATTAATTGTTGGTGCTGTCTCCCACCAAAATGCAAGAAAAACTAGTTTACAGCTTAAGGTTGTTCTCTTCTTTCTCCCAAACATATGGCCCTTCTCTGTCCATTTCTCATTAAGTGTGCCAGCAGTATGTGAAAACTGAATGACACTTCTGGAACAATGGGATGAGGAAACTGAATGACACTCTTAGCATCATGGATCAGGATAACCGTCTGAGAAAGATCAAAGGACAAAATCAAAGCCATTATTCATTCATTTATTTATGTACTTTTTTTTTGTGATGAGGATTGTTGTCCACTGAGGATGCTCTTGCATTAGACAACTCCGATAGAAATTTTGTGAGCTTAGTGCTCACAAATATAGGATGAGTAGTAGAAGTTAGAACCACTCTTTTGGCTAACTACCATAGCAACGGCATTCCCTTCCACCATGTGAAACTATTCTTGGTTTCTGACCGTTTTCGTCTTTTTTATTTCCGTCTCTCCTCTTGATGATATACTATTTCCTTTCCATAAACTTTCTCTTCTTTTAAATTCTGGACTGACTGCTTCTTCTCACCTCATTCTGAAGACTGCTGCAAGCCTTATCACCAAATTCTTTGTGGATTGCTTTCATATCTTCCTTCTTGTGCATAAAACCTATCACATCCTCTTGTTTGAAGGACAACTTATCCTCTACACCCTGCTTTACGTGCTCCTGCAACAACACTTTTCCTTTCTCTTCTTCAGATATGTAGTTTTGACAATCCACATCTTTTCAGCTGCTTCTGCTGCAACACTACCCTCACTTGCATCCTGTTGGACTGAACAAAAAACTCCAATTTGTTATACACCATATTCTCTCTGTCTTCACTTATCCTTACAAGCACTGTAAGCATGTTCTGCACAAGGTCATCTACGCTCTTATTGCTTAATTATGAACAAAGCAATTTTGAACTCTTGAAAGCCTCTCCTTCATCATCTGTGTGATCTAGTTTCACATCTTTTGCACTCTTCATCACTTTTGATTCTTTGAATGATTCATAGCCATCCACTTGAGTCCATCCTTTGTCTCTATGTCACTTGCCTTCTCTATTGTCCAAACTTGAACGGTTTGGACATGACAATAAAATATTCTTCTTCCCTCTTCACCGTCAGCAGCTAATAAAGCTTTGGTATTGCTTTCCACTTCTTCTCGCTCCTTCAAAGGACTCAAAGTGAACTTCTTTATGTTCTTTTGAAGTATGTATGTGTTGGCTCTTCCATTATGTACAACTTCCTATCAAAGTGCCAAGGTCTACTCAACAAAATATACACACACTGACTGGCATAACATCACACCAAATTTTGTCCTTATATGAACCAATAGCATTGTTCAATTACCAATAATTGATAACCTTTTTGAAGCCAAGATACCTTGCAAGGACTTGGATGTGTTATCCTTTTCTACCATCTCATTAGACACTAGATTGTTTGTAGACTCTGTACTACCACCATCAAAAATAACTTTACGACACTTACTTCCCAATTTGCAAACAATTCTAAAGAGACTCTATTGCAATGGTTCATTCTCCTTTGTTGGTTTCAGTAGTACTCTTTTCACCATGAGAGTTTCTCCTTGTTCTACTTCTTCAGTATGATTAGGAGATGCAATTGATTCTTCATCAACTTATACAATATGAGTGCTGCCTTCATTCCTCCTACCATCCTCTTGTGCTTGTGGGCATTCAAAAGTCATATGACCATCTTGACCACATCTGAAACATGTGCCACCAAATGATCTAGCTCTTCCTCTGTCATGGTTCCTCTCCCTCTTGGTGGATATGTTCCTTCTCTAGATGGCTGATTTTGGTCTTGTGAAGTACTAGATTTAGCTCCTTGCGAATCTTGATTCTTCCCTTAGCTCTTGCTGTACTCTTTTGCTTTCTAGACAGCATCTCCTCATCTTATTAAGGCATATTGATATGCATCATCCACAGTACCTACTTCAATTAGAATTAATTCATTCAGGAACTGAAATCTTAGTCCATTTAGGTATCTAGCAGTTGTTTTCTTCTCTTCTTCTTGCATATCTGTTCTGATTTGTACACAAAAAAAATCGGTGAACTCATGTACATACAACCCCTGTCTCAAATTTTGAAATTGCTTGAAATAGTTTTGTGTTGATGGTTTAAAAGCAAGAACTTTACCTTAAGATGCTTTAATATCTTATATTGTAACCTTGCCTTCTCCATGATTTTTGAATGCTATCCCACCATAGGCAAAATGTGACTTCATTTTAGTTACAGTGAATTGAACCTCCTAGGACTATCTTCTCCAAAGTTTCCCGTATTAAAGTACCTCTCGAGCTCTTTCACCCTATGCACAAGAGATCAAGTTTAAATCCCCAGTAACATTTTAATACATCTGGCTGGATTTTTGTACTTTTCTTTGCTATAGCTTGAATTAATCTCTCTATGATTGAGTCCTAATTGGAGTTCTTCGTACCTCTGCTTCATCTTTAGACTCGTCATATGAAAGTCTAGCCTCCAAAACCTGTGATCTCCTCAACAATTCTTCACTCGGGTCTCTTTGGCTCTCTTTTGCCTCATGTAACCCCAACGAAATTAACCCCCCCGTAAGACATCTTTCTTTCACTAATTGTTCTCTGCCCACCTATACAAGATGGAGAGCAACTCTATATCCTCTGCCCGCTATTTTCTCAAAGGAGTATACAGGCCGGCCTCTACATAAACCTTCAATTCTCTAACCAACTCTCTTATTTGAGAACTAACTTCTCTTTCTTCTTGCTTCTACCTCCCAGAGCTAGAGCCTTGCTCTGCTACCAAAGTGATGCAGGACCTGGGGGGTGGCCCAATTGAATAGGCAACCAACCCAAGTAGCCTTGAACAAATCCTTAGTCCTACAATTTCAAACGGGCAACAAGGACAGAAAAACCCCAAGGTCATCTGTTTTCCATTTCTGATGAGTTCAATGTATCATAGTCCATTTTCGGCCTGCAACTAATGACCAGCTGAATCAGAGAAAGAAAATTATAGAAATTAATTCCATTATCCACTAGCCATTTTATCGTACGTCTGATATTTCCGTCTTTTTAATCCTCGCCCCGATTCTATGATAGAGATAGGATTTTGTCTTAACAGTCTCCTGTTTTGGCGCTCTTGAGGCTTTCTGCTCCATATTCTATATGTTATGGCATTTGATAAAACTGAAAACATGCAGCACTTAAGGTTGCTGTGAAGTGAAAACATTTCTTTCTCCTTTTAAATCTGTAAACTATACTAAATCTGAATATGATATATCTTTGTACTTGTAGAAACTTAAAAGTTTTTGAGCTTTTTTCGTTTGGTCATAGTTGAATTTTAATGAAAATTTCTTTTAAAACTTTTAATCCATATAATCTTTGGAACCATGTTTCTTGGTTAAAACCTGTTTCTGTTGAAAAGTTAAGTGACAATCATCAGAACCCTTTTGTGGTGCAGCTTCTGTAACAGATGAGTTTGCATTGACAATGGTAGCAGAAGGAGCACCCCAAAAACTAGCAGACCCTTTTGACTATGGAGGAGGTCATGTTAATCCCAACAAAGCAGCCGATCCAGGCCTTGTATATGATATGAAACCAGAAAACTACATACCATTCTTATGCAGCATGGGATATAATACCTCGTCAATTCGTCTGATAACAGGGAAATCCAAATCCAATGTTTGCAGTAGAAGTTCCAGTGATCTAAACCTCCCAACTATCTCAATACCCAATCTTAGGGGTAAATTGACACTTACGAGAACCGTTACAAATGTAGGCCCAGAATCGTCCCTCTACAAGGTTCATGTACAGTCCCCACCAGGGGTTGAAGTGAGGGTAAAGCCTAAGGTTTTGTCATTCAATACCACAGGTTCGAAGATGTCATTCAGAGTCATTTTTAAAACAGGCTTAAATTTGGAAGGGAGATACTCATTTGGATCTTTTGTATGGAGTGATGGGGTACACAATGTGAGGACGCCTATTGCAGTTCGCACCGTGGAACATGATTCTTTTCCCTGATTGCTTGTATTACTAGCTTCATAAACAAATCAAATTTTCAGTAGTTCATTTTTTTTCATTTTAGTTGTCTATCGATGGGAAGTTATGGGGTTTTATTTATTTATTTTATCGTTGTGTTATTTTTATAGTGTCTTGAATTATAAGATCTTAATTTTAATTTAAGTTAAATTTTATATTTTTATCATAAGGGTTGTAGTTTAATTGGTTGAGTATAATTGTTAAGGGTAATGATATATTCTTTGTGTTTAAATGTTCAATGGGCAAGTTCATGGTCGTATTATGAGAATATTTAGAGAGAGATGTAACATATATAAGATTATAATATTATTGATATTGGGAAAAATAATGCATGAAAGATTCACATTTTTTCTTAATATAGAAAATTATATTTGTATAGTATACAATGAGAGGAACCAAATATATTTGTAGAAACTTTGTGTCGGCATTGTTTGGATACATGTAGTGCCCCTCCCTTTGCATCTTGTTAATGTGAGATCGGTGTTTTAGCTTCACTATTTCCTCGTGATTGTTGTGGTGATTATTTTATGGCTTTGAATGGTGTGTATGAACCACTGCATGCTCAAGACGAGCTTCATCAACATGTTGTTGACATTTTGTACGTTTACATGCTCAATTTATCATTATGCTTCAATTCAGTGATATTTATGCTATGAGTAAATGTAATCCTAATTATTGATGTTCAAAAAATCGATTTATATGACAGATGTATAGATGTTATTTTATGCTTATGTCATTGGACCTTGTTGGGATGATTATGTTGTGCTTCGGCCATATATGCATTGAGCAAGTACCCTTGTCATGTGTTGAATGGTTATAGGTACAAGGTTATTTCTCCACCTGGCTACACGGGTCTAAGTTATTCCCCAATGGTGGTTAATTTAGAGATGTCATGTTGGGCGTCCCTATCCATTCCCTGGTTATACTCGAATTGAGTACAGTATGTGTCATATTTGACCTTATGTGAATCTAGATTCGATTTAGAAGTTATTCTAGAATCCCTATATGTCGTGAATGACTAATGAATGTCTTATTTAATTAATGTTTTAAATTATATGTTTTTCACAAATGAAATATTAGGAATTTAAATGATTTTGATATTTATTAAAACTTCTTTGTGTTTTAGGAAAAGGGAAAATAGAATGAGAGTGGAAATGAAATAAGTTATTGCTTAATTATATTGTGAAAATTCAGTGGGTTGTGAATTGTGAATTATGTGATTTAATTATCCTATTTGAACTTTGATTCGTTTGTGAGAGAAATAGGGGAGAGAAAACCCTCTTTGGAGAATTTTAGAGATTTGTTGATTGGGAGTGCATTCAGTGGCGGAATTTGACAAGGTCTGATTTGTAGTGATATGAATCACTAGGGGAGTGTGCATGTCGGCTCACTTGAGCTCTTATTTGGTGTGTTTTACATGTTCATCATTTCAAATTTTGGAGGAAATTGAGGTAATTTGATTGTTTCAATTCATTTGAGCAATTTTGTTCAAAATCATTTGTAGGAATAGGTTAGGGGAGTGTACAATCCTCCCAACCTGCATTATTTTACAATTTATTGATTGAATTTAGAGTTTTATTTAAAATTTGACATTTTTCAAAAATTATAAGGTTATAATGCCCATTTTTTTGGGAATTGTGTAAAATGTATGTTTTATAGCTTAAAAAGTGTGTTGGGCACTTTTACCACCAAAGGGTATTTTTAGATTTTAGATATTCAAAATTTTAATTTTTTGGGAAATTCTTGGTTTTTGCCTTGTAAAAATATTGATAAAAATTGGTAAAAGGATGTTTTTGAATGTTTTGAAAAGTTGTTACTTCATAAAATGTGAAAATATATGTTTGTGTGTGAAAATAAGTGGTCTAATCAATAAGATAAACTAACACACCAATCAAAATTAGATCGAAGAAAACTAATTAAAAAGATAAAACAAATTCTAAATAACAACAACTCCTTCAAATGTGTTCTATTGTCCTCTATCTTTAGTGTTTTTACAAAAATTATTTGCTCTTAGTTGGTTTAAGCAGTAGCTTAGTAGAATGACCATTCCAAGAATGAGTATTATGCAAGCTAAGAAATATAAACTCCTATGTTAAATGATTGTAAGATGATACAACTTATTATGCAACTAATGAACATGATTAAGCTATGAATTGAAACTAGATTATTGTGCTTGATTGCTGGAGATATTTCACTATAATGCTCTTATTATGCAACTAAAATCTATATTTTGGAAGAGCCAAGAGGTTGTATTTATAGATTTTCAAAAGGCAAAAGTTTTGTTGGCAAGCTTCAATGGTTGAGATTTAGCCTGGAAGAATGGATGGTGAGAGATGGAGAGGTTGGAGAGAATATAGCTGCTAGAGAGAAAAAGATGGATTGTGTTTTCAACCCACAAAACCCCTTCATTCAAAAATGGAGACAAATTGTTATTTGTCATGAAGTAGTTTTGTTTGTTGAAGATAAGTGTTCAATTAAATAATAATTTTATTTAATTTCTTGTGAAATGTGCAAATGGAAGCTTCCAATTAAATATAAATATTTAGTTATATGTTTGGAGAATATAAAAGCTTTCTTAATTAAATATGAAATAAGTGTATGGTTATGGGTTTTGATATTTGAATAAATGTATTTACCTTATATAATAAAGTAATGTGATAATTAATTAAAATAAATAAAGATATTTATTTAATTAATTAAGAAGACACGAGTACATGATAATAGTGAATGATTTATAGAAAAGGTGAACATTTATAAATAAATTATTAAATTTATTTAAATGTAGTTGAATCAAGAAGATTAATTAAATAATGTGTATTTAATTAATTTATCAGACTAATATGATGTGACCATTTTTAGATGTGTACATTTTGCCTCTCTTTGAAGTGATGTGTTTTACGCATTGCTACAAAGAATTTTAAAAAAAAAAATGCCCCTGACTTTGAAAATTTACTGATGATGCTATATGCCCCCTCGGGTGATGAATCGGATAAAGATGATTTGATGAATTTGTTATTGATTTGCTATCCAATTCATCGATCAATAAAGATAATTTGATGAATTTTTTATTGATTTCCTATCTGATTCATCGACCAATAAAGATGATTTGATGAAAACCACTATTGAAAGATTGATATGAAATGATGATGATGATGATGATGATGATGTTTTTCAATTGATTCATCATGTGATAGTGAATTTGTGGTGATTGATTGATGATGACTGATAAGAATGATATGATAGATTGATAAATTTGTTTTCATGATTGATGAAAAACAAATAGTAACATTGATAAAAAAAAAATCATGATTGAAAAACAAATAGTAAGAGCGATTTGATTGATTGGATTTGATTGATTTGATAGAAGAGGATTGATACAAGAATTTGATGAAGATGATTGATTGGTTGAATGATTAAATGATTGGATTGAGATAATGGATCAATTAGATGAAAGGCGAGATGAGGAAGATGATGCCAAATGATGGACAAGAGAGGATGATAAGAAATAGGAGATTAGTAAGAGAAAATGAGAAGAAAGAAAGCACAAATGGATTCAAAAATAAGTATGATTTTGCCCCAGTCAAACTACAAGCCAATATGGATGATGATAGTGTTGTTGATGAGGGAAGGATTCATCCCGGAACAACACAAAGATAGGGAAGGATACATCCCAATGATGATGATGATGATGAGAGTTTTGTTGATAAGGGAAGGATAAATCTCAGAACAACACAAGGATAGGGAAGGATACATCCCAATGATGATGATAATGATCAAGGCTTGCAAGTAAGTCTAGGAACAAGACCAAAGGTATGATTAAATAATTTGTGCTAGATTGAATGGATTGATTAGATGAGATTGGAAGAAAGAATTGGATGAATTGATGGAGATGAGATTGGAAGAAATGATTGGATGGATTGATTGAGATAATGCAAATGAGATGTGATGGATATGATAATGCTCATGCATAAACTAAGATGGATGCAATCTATCTGATATGCAAACTAAAATGCAAAGTTGTCATTTTGTGAGCTGCTTTATGCTTTATGTTTCATCATTGAGCTTATAATATGTTGGAAGTTAGTATAAGCATCAAAGGGGATATTCACACCATTGATGACCCGAGTACTAATTCTATGATGTTTGATGTAGCAAGTTAATAGAAGCATCGAGGTATAATTGAACCAAGATAACCTGAGTATTGCTTGCATAAATAGATAAAAGTTAACCATTTTCCTATGCAAATTCTGAAATGTCATTAATGATACGTTGTAGAGCATGTCCCACAACAAATTTGCATAGTAATAATGATCAACTCACAGACAAAAGACAAAGAAAAAATCATACTCCTTCCTTGCGACTCTAGTTCAGTACATCATTGAGCTACTCCAGAGATATGATGTCATCAAATTTAAAAAAAAAACAATTCAACTTATGCTTTAAATGTTCCATTCATTGTATTCAGATTAAGATCATCTAGTTTGTTTCAGTTTCAATGTATGACATGTCTCAAAGCTGCTTTGACCAAGCTTGATTGGATATTCAATTGTTGATATGGTATTCTGATAATTAACACATGTTGCTTGTTTGTCTACTCAAAAAGTTCAAAAGTTGATTGCCCCTAGTGAATTCAAGATTTTTCCCCCAGTCTAGGGTGAGACATGACCATTTTATTGATGAAAGCATATGATTTATTGATTTTCTTTTCGATTTGGGAAATATTTTGATTTTATTTTTATTTTGATGTTTTTTATTTTTTTGGATTTTTATGTATCTGATTTTTTTGGATTTTTGCATGGACATTTAAGATGGAATGGGATGACCAATTGAAGAAACAAGATTCCCCACAATATAAGAGAAGATGTATGATGGAGGATATGGTATGGAAGATTTGAATGAAGGATAAGATGCATGATTTTCAAGAAGATCCTTAACCTTGTCAAGATCAAAGGTGAAAATGAGGATAATGACCATGAATGATAAGAGGAAAATGGAAGATATTATATGGATAGGGAAATGGATATGAAAATTAATGTTTGAATGATAGGGGGATGGAGGAAGGATTTAAAAATCAAGTTTCACGACTAATATCCCTTGAATATGTGCTCTAATAGACCATGGGAATGGGAATTAGACTTATAAATGTTGGCATGATAGTAGAAGTTAAGGCCTTATGCAAAGCTTTGAATTAAAGGAGGAGAATGGGGGATGGATTTTGGATAATGGATAGGAGGTTGGAAGGCTTGGTGATGGATAGATGGAAAGGATGGAAATATTAACATTGGCACACACCTTGAAGGGTGAAGGAGTGATGGAGGAAAAGTGGATTTGGAAGGTGATATGTTTTTAGATGGGAGATGGGGAGAAGCTTTCAGATTAGCAAATTTGGATGCCAGTTTTGATTTTATTGCTTCTATGAGACTTTTAGGAATCCACATGACTTTTGATTTCGATATTTTCTTTATGGGCCCTTGTGGCCTTTTGAGATTTTTCTCTTTGATTTATGGACCTTTGTGGTCTTTGAAATTTTTCTTTTGACTCGATGGGCCTTTGTGGCCTTTAGTATTTTTATTTTTCTTTGATGTGCCTTTGTGGCCTTTTGAATATTTCTTTTGACTTTTGGATCAAATTTATTTTATTTTTGCATGAATCTTTGAGGAGACATGTTGATCCTTTGATACATGTGGATTTTTATATTGAAGCTTTTGACATTTGGCACCCAAAATTGCTTCCAAGAGAAATGGGAGGAGTGTATTGAGATGAATGATATGAAGGTATGATGGATGAGTTATTGTAGGAAGAATTTTGAAAGTGGATCAAGGATGTGTGGCTTTTTTGTTCTTGAAGAATAGGAGATGGAGAAATGTGGGACACTAATATGGATGAAAGGGTTGATGAGCTAGGGTTGGGATGATAAGGACCAAGGATAGATGGAAGGTTTGACGAACTAGGATAAGGACCTAGGATAGAGGGAGTGTTTGATGAACTAGGATAAGGACCTAGGATAGATGGAGAGTTAGATGGACTAGGATACCTAGGTTGAGCATGAGGTGTATAACCAAGGCTGTTAGAATATGGTTGTGCTTGGACAAAAAGGGGTTCTAGGATACCTTGTTCATGAAGGCCTAAGCCTTTGCCTTTGTAATTCATAATTTTGCACATTCATTTAGCAATGAGATATGTATTGTTGGTGAAACAAGATGCAATTCCATTTTGAGGAGGATAGGTGTTGGAAGTAAACTAGAGTGGATAAAGGTTGAAGATCCCAATTTATAGGTGTGGAGTTCATGGATAGCTTGAATACATGTGAGAGGCCCTTGACATGAGGATGATGGAGGATTTTGATCATGAGGAGAATTAGGAAGGGTAATGGGATCTTGACATGAGGATGATAGGATACTTTGATCTTGACTAGGAAAAGAATCATTAGATGGAGTAGCTTGATCATTAGATGGATGGGAATCGTAAGATAGGACGAAATAATTGTCATGCTCCTGAGATGTGATTGAGTCATGAGAGGGTATGGATTCATAAGATGGGGTGGAGGGAGGACTTGGAAGAATATTTTGTTCTTGAGATGGAAGAGGATTATCATGGGTGAACAATGAAAGGAGGGGATCATCATATGATTCTTGAGAGATGGGATCTTGATCAAATATTGGAAGGGTTTGTAGATTTTTGGTATCATGGGATGGAGTGGAAAAAATGTTTTGATCGAGATGTGTAGATTGAAATGAATCATTGGATGTAGAGGATATGATAAAAGAAGGTGATTGAATGGGATCATTGACTTGGGTGGAAGAATCATGAGGTTCATTTTGAATTATGGGGAATGAAGATAAATGCATGACATGACAAGATTGGTCAATTTTATTTGATGGCTTTGATTTGGGCTTCCCATTGATCCTTTGCAAAAATTCAAAAACATTGAATTTGGATGATGTTGTTTTTGGAGGAGAAGAGGTCATGTTCATATTTTCGTCAAAGGAATTTTTAGTTCTTCCCCCTTGTATTTCCTTAATTTTCCTTTGGATTGCTCTTATTTTTTGGGTAAGAGTACTAAGATTGTTTAAGGGAGTTTCATTCTTTTCAAGATCCTCTTTAATTTTCTCCATATTGTAGTCAGAGGGCAATTTGGCACCTTGGTTTGCCAATAAAAGAAAGTATCCTTCTTTATTTTTCTCTAAGATATTTTCCATAGCTAAGAGAAACTATGGATCTTGTTCAGCTTCTTGAAGCATTTCATCAGTTATTTCATCATTTGAACTATTTCCATGAAGCCTGTGAACAAGATTTTCTTCCCTATCACCCATTTTTTAAAGTGGATCTCTTCTTTCGTCTTCTTCTTTGTTTTCAGGACTTTTTGGAAATAAGCATATGCTTACACCAAATTTCAACTAACTTTGATCACAAAATGAGAGACAAAGAGCATGTTTGTCTACATTTTAGAATGAATATAGTTTCGCAGGTTGAAAACATTCTCCATCTTTCTCTCAACCTTCCATCTTTCTCTCAACTTCCAGAATCTCACGCCGTTCATCTTGACAAGTTTGAACTCAACTGTTGATCTTTTCCAACTAGATTATTGCCTTCCGAAAATCTATAAATACAACCTTTTTGTGAGTAGATTTCATCCTAGATTTTATGCGCAATTACTATAGTTGCATTCGAATCAGCATTTTAGCAATTTCATATCATAGCATTTTAAGTTCATAAGCATAGTTTAAATCATTAGCAATGGACATGCATTTTGCATCAATCTTGTTCTCCTAAGTTGTCATTCTAACAAGCTGCTGCCTAAACCAACTTAGAGCAAGTAACTTGAATCGAATCCCTAGAGATAAAGGACAATGGAACACATTTGAAGGAGTTGTTGTTATTTAGAGTTTGCATTTGTCTTTTCTAAATTAGTTTCTCTCAATCTAATGTTTCATTGGTGTGTGTTAGCTCATGACTTGTCAAAGTTCGACTGATGTAATGTATTGCTCACTCCTTTCCCGAGTTGTCCTCTTGTGCCAATAATGCTCCTAAGGACACTTTCGTGGCATAAATATACAATATGAGTGGCACACCTTGCACTGGTGGATTCATTAGATAATGCTTAATTTGATCAAATGCTGCTTCACATCTATCTTCCCATTTAAAAGGAACATTCCTTTGTAAGAGATGGGTAAATGGTAGACTTTTATCTTCCAGTTGTGCAATGAGTCTTCTGATGGATTGCAACTGTCCTTGTAATGAGAACAATTGATTGATGTTCCTTGGTGGTGGCATATCAAGGATTGCTTGTACTTTAGCTGGATCCACCTCAATCCCCTTTTATGACACAATATAACCCAACAAATTTTGAGATTTCACTCCAAAAACATATTTCTTTGGATTAAGTCTTACTTTGAATTTTTCCATCATGTTAATTTTTTTAGATAAGATATTTATGTGTCCTTCCCTGGTGTTAGATTTGGAGAGGAGATCATCTACCTAATCCGCCATGAATGTGTGCATCATATCATGAAAAACCGTTGTCATTGCACGATAATAAGTAGCTCCTGCATTCTTGAGTCTAAATGGCATTACGTTCCAACAATAAGTACCACAAGGACATGTGAACATTGTTTTATCTTGATCTTCAGGTGCAATCTTTATCTGGTTGTATCCTGGAAATCCATCCATTAGTGAATACATAGCATGGCTAGCAGTCAAGTCTACAATCATATCTATATTTGATAGAGGAAAGTCATCCTTAGGGCATGCTTTATTCAAATCCCTGAAATCTGTACAAATTTTGATTCTTCCATCTGGTTTTGAAATAGGTACAATATTGGAAATCCATTCCGCATTGTCGATAGACTGAATGAATCCGACATCTAAAAGTTTCCTTAACTCCTCCTAAACCAATAATGCAACATGTGAATGCATTTTTTTGAGTTTCTGCTTCACAGGTTTTGCCCCCGACGTGATAGATAGATGATCCATGATGAGATCTGGATCTAATCTAGGCATATCCATGTAGGACCATGCAAAATTGATTTGATTGTTCTTAATAAATTCTGTGAATCCTAGTATTTCCTCTTTTGTTAATAATGCGACCAATTGCAAGATTTTGGGTTGTTTTGTAGTACCTATATTGAGCACCTTTGTTGGCTCTATTAGAATAGAAGACCTTTCCTGATAGTGCTCGGGAAGAGTGTCAAGTTTCCCATCTCTAGTGCCTTTGAAAGGTTTTCACTATTGGATACGCTTTTTATTTTTCTCTTTTCCTAATCTAATACTGCCTTTGTTAGGTTTTCACCATTAGATCTTTCTTTTATGTTATTTATTTCAGAGCTGAGAAACTTGGCACTTTCCTATCGAAAACATTGATCTTGTGATTCCCTAGTGGAACTTGTTTCCGGTTGGGATGAACAAAGGAAGTTTATGATGGTTTCGTCATTTGGAAAAGTTGGTATATCAATGGGTGCAATTTGTTCCCAATCAATGAGTTCGGGATGAACCAAAGGAAATGGATCGTTAGGTTGAGTAAGGTCACTGGCCGTTAGGGTCATGATGCTATCATTAGCTTTGTTATGGTAAAGATCTAGGATGGTATCCTCCTGTTGATGATCTATCTCACTTTGAATCAAATCGTTCTCATTCGAGCCATGATCGCTTTGTAAAATGTAATCAAACGAAGGCCTTGAGCTTTCCCCTTGTACGAATGTGGGTGTGAACTTTTGTATGACATCCACTTGTTTATCCCTCCAGAATTTATCGTCAAAGATGGTGTCCCATTCATACTCATTGGAGTCAGTGTCAAAATTGTTTTCTTGAATTCGCAGAATTGTTTCAGCTAACTCCTCATTGGATGGTCTTTGTGCTACTTCTTCCTTTGTATCCTCGCCATATCGTAATCCAGTATTATCCTTTGGGTGCATTGTTTTCAGTTGCATAGGTTCAACAATACCCTCCTTTCTTTTTCCTATAGGGCCATTTCCTTCATAACCCATTTGTTGCATTATTGCATAACCTTTTCCATATTACTTTGTGGGTAACTTGACATGTACTAATTCTTCTATATCTTTATAGAGCCAATCAAGGATAGCTCTACCTTCCATTTCATTTTCTTTGATAAATATTCTGTCAAACTTGGTGATGGGAACTGAAGTTGAGGCTAAAGCTGTTGTAGCCTATTGTATGGATGTCGATGGTTGACCATGGGAAATTGGAGATATGGATAGATTAGAGAGACATAAGGAATATTCTCCCACCCCATTATCTTTCAATTTTAGCTTGGTGCCAAATTTAGGTATATCATTTCTCTTGCTTGTTCATTGTATTTGGAGGTAGAGATGACCAAATCCTCTCTATTAAGTGGGACGAGTGTGTCCTGAGTTGCTCTTAGATTAGAACAAGTTTGACTGCTAATGTGATCAGCTGGTATTGTTACTTCTTGCCCATCATATGGAAACTTCAAGAATTGATGATAAGTAGATGGAACAACTTGCATGTCATGGATCCACGGATGACAAAAGAGTATGTTATAGGATAGATCCTGATCTAGAACCTGACAAAAGGTATTCTTCACAACAAGTCCCACTCTGATTGGTAACATGATGAGGCCTTTGGAAGCTCTCTCCTCATCATCGTATGCCTTGATTGTAATTTTCCTTCGTGGATCTATAGATTCTTCTGAATAGCCCAAAGCAAGGACTAATTTCAAAGTACAAATGTTTAATCCAACTCCCCCATCTATTAGCACACGTCTAATGTGTGCTTTATGAACCATGACCTCTAGGTAAAGTGATGAATTATGTGGATGGGTCATGGATGAGCCATCCTTCTTATTGAAGGATAAACATGTGGATGAGGACAAGTGTCCCACCATGGCTTGAAATTTATTGATATCCAGATTAGGAGACATAGTTGTGTCAACAAGTGCTCTTTCCAGAATGTCCTCGTGTGTAGGTGATAATTTTAAGAGCTCCAAGATAGAAATTTGGGCCGATGTTTTTTGTAGTTGATCGACCAAATTGTATTGACTTGGAGGGGGAATTTCTGCCTTGGATGAACTTCCTTTGACAATGATTTTTGCTTGTCCCCTTGTCGTAGCATTGACCTCTCGATATTCTTGCTTACCTTTGATTCTAATAGCATTGATTTGTTGATCGTCCGTGTGAACCCCTAGACCTGCAATTGCACAAGAACAATAAACAAAATAATATGTTAGATCAAATGCAAACGAGAATGAAGGATTCCCCATGAAATCCATCTACTCAAACTTAAACTAGGAAAATGAAGAACAAACTAAATAAATGAAAGTATATCCTAATTAAGTGAGCAAACTAGTGATGCCGTGGGGGAATTGGTGCCAATTGAAATGTTGAAATTGGCCCTTTCCCAACTCCTAAATTGCAATGTTGATGTGTAGATTGATCAAATATCTCCAATGAGATTTGAGCATAACCTAGCTATGAGATGTGAAAATGGTGAATATGTGGAATGATGTGCACAAAATTAGCTCTCAATGTCAAGAGAGTAACTTGGCATGAGATTGTGGATGTTGAATGAGGAGAGAAGCCTCCAATTTATAGATTTGAATTTGGAAGAAAGGGTAAGATTTGGGCAATGTGGGACTAAATTTCACCCAATGGCCAAATGCAAATTGTCACCATATGAATGATTGATGGTTGTGCACATTTTGGCCAAAGTGCCAATAAATGCAATTAGGTGGAATTTGAATTTGAAGAAATGACATGTGAGAGGGAAAAATGAATGAAATAAATGCCACTTGGCTCAATGCACAAGGACATGTAAGATGAGTGAATGCTTTGTTGGAAGTACCCATCCACTTAGACTTTTTGAATTCAAATTTGAGGGAATATTCCTTTTTGATGCCATGTGGGGGAAATAGATATTTAATAAATGAATTAAATCTATTTTCATGTGCAAGTTGCATTCTCTAGAGGATTTTAGTGATAGGGATTAACTTAATCAAAATTTGATTAATTTAATGAGGGATTAGATTATTTGACAATTTTGACTTAAATTGATGAATTGATTTAAATCAGAATTAAGAGGAAATGATTAATTAAATAAATGATTTTGATTTATTTAACTAAGTGGGAAAATGTTAGATTAAATCAAATAAGGTTTAATTTATTTAATTTAATAAGAGGACTTTAGAGATTTTAATCAAATAAAATGATTTATTTAATTAAACAGATACGTAAGGTTAATTAAATTAAATTGATTAATTTAATCAACAGAGGAGAAAGACTTAATTAAATAAATAATGATTTATCTAATTAAGAGATGAAAAGGTGATGATAAGCTGAGAGTATGATTCTGGAGGAAATGTTGTTAATAATCAGGACCAAGTGTGCCGAACCAAATTTGCACATTTTTCATGTCTATAGTCCATATAAATATGATTGATAATGGTTTCATAGACATGATTAACATTCTTGTCTTTGTCACCCGAAGATTCTCCTTTTTGATAATTGGGGAGAGGATCCTTGAATTCTTGATGGTCATCATTAGCATTGTGTCCCTCAACCATTATGGTACAGTTATCAATCAAATCCTAAATGAGGTTCTTTACCCCATGGCAATTATTTGTCTTGTGACCCTTCCATCTATGATAATCACAAAAGTGTGAGTCATTCCATGATGGTGGTTTAATTCAAGGCTCATAATCTCTTTGTGGTGGCAATGTGATAGAATTTTGATTCAATAGTTCTTTAAGAATGGACTCCAAAGACTAGACCAAGGGAGTAAAACTTCGTTGATTTGAAAAATATGAAGATCTGGGCGCATTTGAATTTTGATTATTGCCAAGATTATTACCGCGATTATAGGTCACATTTCCTTGATTGGAAATATTGCCTTGGGTACTAGAATTTCCAGCATTATTGCTACGTTGGACACCTGATACATTAAGAATAGTAGGCTTTACATTCACGTTGTTAGCATCTACTACCCCATCATTCACAACATTTTTATTTCGATTCCAAAATCGTGATTTGTCATTGTTGTTATTATTGTTGTTATTATTTTTGTTGTTGTACTATTTTGGACCTTCTTTATCAAGTTTCAGAACTCCGCGCTTGACCAAGGCACCTTCAATAGTAATCGTGTTTCAATCAGTTTTTCAAATGATTGAGGACAGTGAAGGTTTAGCTTATATCTCATCTCTTGATTCAAACTATCAATGAAGATCTCCATCTTTTCCATTTTAGGAACAAGACGAGAGTATCGGGAGAACTCCCTTCTCCACCTTTGTAAAAATGTGGTGAAGGATTCCCCTAACTTTTGTTTCACTTTACACAGATCAACCATAGTTATCCGGTGTTGGTTATTGTAGGAGTATTGTGATATGAATTTATTTATTAACTCCTCAAATGTTCTGATGGGGGAGTGATCTTGGAAATCCACTCCATGGATTGTCCACCTAGACTTTGCGGAAATAATCGCATTAAGTAGGTATCTTCATGAGCAAATTCTAAGCTCATATTTCAAAAATCCCTCACATGTTCAATGGGGTCTGTTTTCCCATTATACCTATCAAATTTAGTGATTTCATAATGTTTTGGAAAAGGAATCATTTGAGGAATCCTATCAAATGGATGTGGACATATATCATCCAAAACATACTTCTTTGTTGTACCCCCTTGGATTTCCTTTATTTTCCCTTGTAATGCTTTTATCTGTTGAGTAAGAGCACTAAAATCATTAAGAGAGGTTTCAGGATTCTCTTTAATCCCTTCTACGTCAAAATCGGCAGGTAACTTAGCTCCTTGATTAGCTAATGAAAGGAAATATCTTTCCTTGTTTCATTCCAAAAATCTTTCCATAAGAGTATGGAATTGGGGATCTTGTCTGCTTCTTGAAGCTTCTCTTTCGTTATCTCTTCAGTATTTGAATTATGAAAGGGATTTTTTTCTCTATCACTATTATCACCCATTTTGCTTAATGTACTTTCCCTTTCATCTCCTTCTATGTGCTTTCGAGATCTTGTGACAACTGGCATAAGATTTTTCCAAATTTCTACTAACTTTGATCAAAAGAATGAAATAGTGCAATTTTGATGGGTATGAAAGTCAGAATAGAATGAAGATTCTATGAATTTTGAGATTTCTAATCTTTAGCTCATGATTCCCTGATTGAAAGGATGATGATCCTGTTTGCGGGAATTAAATCAAAAATCAAAATAAAGATGATTTTGCACTTTGTGAGGTTTGATCGTAGCTTTGTAGAAAAATAAGGATTTTGATAAATTCTTAATGTCCCCTAAACTCTCTATTGCAGAATTTGATTGGGACAAGTAGCATACATAATTGCAGGTTGGGGTATGTAAGAGGAATGAATATGTTGACTATGATTATGTCTTTGAGAAAGGGCTCTTCTTTGAAATAAATCTCGTGAGTATAATGGTTCTACAGCATAATCGTCAGTGAAACCTCTAACAAAGTCGTGATATCGATGAATAAAGGTTTTGTGTTCAAGCAAGACCTTTCAACTTTGGTATAAAAATTTCCTTTTTTCCAATAACTTCTTATAACTGAGATATTTATTTGGCTTCTTAATCTTCCTCTCTAGGGACTTTTTGGCAAAAGTTGCAGACTTCCAAACCCCGAGCATAGAAAAAGACTAGACTGAGATGATAGATTTTTGGGTGTCAAAAAATTACCCAAGTTCGGAACATAGATGCGCTAAATTTTTCAGTAGATGCGCTAAAAGATCCGACCTATGTGTTGGACTATTGCAGGTGTGCGCTAAAACACAACACAAGTGTGCTAAAACAGAGCATGGATGCATTGAAACAGAGCACATATGCGCTAAAACAGAGCATAGATGCGTTAAAATAGAGCATGAATGCGCCAAAACAGAGCACAGATGCATTGAAACAGAGCACAGATGCGTTGAAACAGAGCATAGATGCGCTAAAATAGAGCATGAATATGCTGAAACAGAGCACAAATGCGCTAAACTATCCAATTATTTTTTTGAGACAGACATGTTTTGATAGTTTGATGTTTTCGGATGATCTTTATCTGATTTAAATGTGAAAAACATGGAATATAGTAGCAAATAGTTGTTTTGTAAATTCTAAAATCTAAACAAAGAGTGTATGTTCTTGATTATTTCACAAGTATTGAACAAGATAAACACTTCAAAAAAACTCTCTTAGTTGTCAAATAGGTCATCATAGGAACCACAACCCCCACCTTAAAATTGTGTCGACTCACACATCTGTGTCACCCCCTAGAGGGCGCCCATGTTTTTTTCTTTTCCCGGTGCATACTCAAGGTTATATTTCTCGATCCCTTGAGCAAACAATTTGTGGCAACTATATGGTGAGTGTCTTGGGGGCAGATTCTTCCCTCCCCTTGCACTGTGATTGAAATGATATTTGGATATTAACACGACTGGCTTTCTACACCATGGTTTGTAGTAAAGGTTTTCGTTCGGCATGGAAATAGATAAACTCCCTCAAGAGACCTCCCAATCTTTAGAACAAAGATTTTGGGGATGGTTATCTTGCACACTTCCGTTGAATATGGGTTTCCCAAAAAATCACTTTTGATTAGAGTGGGTTGGAAAACCTGGCTTTGGTTGTTCTCACTTAGGTCGTTCTCATAGGGTGAGTACTTTTTCCCACTACGGTAGGCCTTCTAAATGATCTAATAAAGCATGAATTGCATAAAATAAAAAAGGTAAGTCTCGTGTTTTGGTCACCCAGTAAAGGGGAGAGCATATACCTATTACCCAACAATCACAACAAACAAATGGTTCAATTTTAAATCCAAATGATTGTTTTCTATGCTAAGTGAAGATTTTGCTTCACAACAAACATTGGATTCATTTTAACCAAGCAAAAATGATGTTTGGTGACTATCCTAGGATTGATAAATTCCAAATTTTAAATGTCTATCCTAGGATTACTTCATTTTACTTTAAACTGAATTGAAAAATCTTTGTCTACAGATGGCGTCAGAATCAAGATTTAATTTTTACAACCCTTGTATGCGCTAAAAGAACTGTTAAATGCGCTAAAACAGTCAATATATGCGCTAAATGAATAAACAACAATGCGTTGAAACAGGTCACCAATGCGTTAAAAGAATTGACGTATGCGCTAGAATAGGCCACCAATGCGCTAAAACAGAGCTTGTATGCACTAATCCATGGGTCGTATGCGCCAAACCAAAGCTCCAGTTCATCACCTATCAGAAAAACCTGCGATAAAAATATTAAAAATGGGGCAAGGCCCCACGGTGGGCGTCAAAAATGTGTGTGAGAATAAGTGGTCTAATTAATAAGATAAACTAACACACCAATGAAACATTAGATCGAAGGAAACTAATTAAAAAGATAAAACAAACTCTAAATAACAATAGCTCCTTCAAATGTGTTCCATTCTCCTCTATCTTCAGTGTTTCTACATAAATTATTTGCTCTCAGTTGGTTTAAGCAGTAGCTCAGTATAATGACCACTCCAAGAGTGAGTATTATGCAAGCTAAGAAATATAAACTCCTATGCTAAATAATTGTAAGATGATACAGCTTATTATGCAGCTAATGAACATGATTAAGCTATGAATTAAAACTATATTACTGGGCTTGATTGCTGGAGATATTTCACTATAATTCTCTTACTATGCAACTAAAATCTATATTTCGGAAGAGCCAAGAGGTTGTGTTTATAGATTTTCAAAAGGCCAAAGCTTTGTTGGCAAGCTTCAATGGTTGAGATTTAGCCTAGAAGAATGGATGGTGAGAGATGGAGAGGTTGGAGAGAATATAGTTGCTGGAGAGAAAAAGATGGATTGTGTTTTCAACCCACAAAACCCCTTCATTCAAAAATGGAGACAAATTGCCATTTGTCATGAAGTAGTTTTGTTTGTTGAAGATAATTGCTCAATTAAATAATAATTTTATTTAATTTCTTGTGACATGTGCAAATGGAAGCTTCCAATTAAATATAAATATTTAGTTATATGTTTGGAGAATATAGAATCTTTCTTAATTAAATATGAAATATTTAATTAAGTGAATGGTTATGGGTTTTGATATTTGAAGAAATGTATTTACTTTATCTAATAAAGTAATGTGATAATTAATTAAAATAAATAATGGTATTTATTTAATTAACTAAGAAGACACAAGTAAATGATAATAGTGGATGATTTATAGAAAAGGTGAACATTTATAAATAAATTATTAAATTTATTTAAATGTAGTTGAATCAAAAAGATTAATTAAATAATGCATATTTAATTAATTTATCAGGCTAATATGATGTGACCATTTTTAGATGTGTACAATGTTATGTAAAAAATTCATTTAATTTGGAAAAAAGTTGTATTTTTGCATTGGGTTGTGTGCCACACTTGTTGGAGAGTATGAAGAGCCTAGGAATAAGGTACTAGAGAGGGTTATGAGAGTGGCTGCTAACATGTCTCTGATCCAAAGTGGCAAGTAGGTTGATCATGAGTGGGGAGTCATCTAATCAAGTGATAATTAATGACATAGGTAGTTAATTAACTAAGATAATAGATGCCCCTTGCATGCCTTGAGTGCTAGTACAAAATGAGGATGTTTCAAAAGACATGTCAACTCAAGGAGCTTGGGTCTTGTAAGATCAAGTATCCTCATCCATATGAGAAGATTACTAGGTTTTACGGGTGTCATATCTTCAAGCACAATGATGACACTCCCTAACTAGCTCTCTAGTATCTTACACTAGTGTCTTATGTGTTTGTGATCCATAATTGGTGAGTTGGCCCAATGATGATCCTTGTGGTACTCATGTAGTAAGATTATCTCATGATCTTTTTATGATGTGGCATTGATGAATTAGCCCAATGCAAATTTTTGATGTGACATTGGTGAGTTTGCCCAATGTGGATGGTGATTTTATCAAGTGATGACATGTATTGGATCCATTATTTGATTTGGATGATTATTTGGTATATGATGTGTATGTGGAGTGTATTCTTCATGTATGGCATGTGTGTAATACCTCTACCCATGTGTTTGGTGTGAGTGTTGTGATTGTGGCTTGTGTGACTATTTCTTAGCATAATGGGAGTGGATCTTTTGATTCCACGAGATAGGGTGGTATGGTAACCACTGTTGGGGGTTGAAGGTTTGAGGATCGAGCTTGAGTTGATACCATATTGTAATAATTTTACCTTATTTTATTGAATACTTCATTCAAGTGTAAAATGTATATGTAAAAGACATTTGAGTCCTATTATAAATTGTAACATTTGATAATGAAAAAAGGGTATTGGTTAATTATGTGTCTTAGTGTTGGAATCAAGCATGATTTTTGTATTCTTTTCAATATTATAATGTGCAAAGGCTAAAACAAACTTAGGAACATTTATTTTGGGGTTTAAAATGAATATTAGTGTCATTCAATGAGTTTGGGTGGCCTAGTGTTGTAACTAGGTGGTCCTATCTTACCCAAAATTAACCAACTTGTCCATAAAATTATCAAACATTGTCTAGGAGGCCTAATAATTTTGGTTGGCCGTATGGCATGTGTTGGGTGCCTTGGTCATCAGTGGGGTGGCCTAGTTTTGACAGGCCAAAAATTGTAATTTTTGTCTATCTTTGTTTAGGAGGCCTCATCTTGTGTTTAGGTGGCCTCATTCTCGAAATAAAATGTAAACCCTCTTAACCATGAATATGTAGTGGTTTTATAAGCCTAATTCCATTTATGAATAGTTTTTCCACCTTGAAATTTATTTATTTTTACTGTTGTGATCATTTAAACCTTCAAAAACTTAGTTAAGTTTCTTTGTTTCAAGACTTGATCTTTCCTCTAGTTTTTGAGGCCTCACTTGGGAAAACTATGTAAACAAAAGTTGTTCACCATAGTCTTGGGGTCCTAATAGTACCTTGACCTAGTTCTCAAGTGTCATCATTTAGTATTATGTCATTTATTGCCTCGTTTTGCATGCAACCTCCCGAAATGACCCGGTTGGCAAACCTAGGGTTAGGAAGATTGTTCTTCTAGTCATGTGAAAACTTGGGAAGGTTGTAATCCTTTGTGGTTAGAATTTTTTGTTTCATCAATAAGACTCATAGTTCATGGGGTGTTGTGGAGTAGTATCCTTCTATTTTTTGATGTCGTGATGTGACAAGATGTCTCGGGATACATGTGGTGGTTTAGAAGTGACTCATCATCATTCCTATTTATGGTGAGTTGTGCCTCTTGGATAGGAAACCTCTTGTGAAGGTTTCACTTTATTTTTATATTTTTCTAATATTTTTGGGTGTAGATTAGAGGTTGATTTTTCCCTCCTCCTATACCGGTTTGGTGTTGTGATATAACATGATCGTGGTTTAGTGATCGATTGTTGTGTGTTATCCTCTCTCTCTCTCTTGTTGTTCATCATGGTGAATTTATCCCATGAGTGGTTAGCCTTCCACTATTACTACCTTGCTTATGCAATGGTGAAGTGCCTTGTTGTCCTTGTTATTGTATTGTTGTGATACTTGTGTGCACATTGTTGTGCAAGTGTGATATGTCATTGTTGCATTAGTTGATGTTGTCGTTGTTTCAAAAAAGTTGTTCTATCAGGTTTTTTTTAGTGTGTTGGATTGGGGCATTACAATACACTTCTCCTAATGCTTATATAGGATTTCATACATATCATTTTGCATGTGTGTATACTATTGGAATGAGAATTTTAGGGAGATTCCTAATTATACAATCTTTGAACTCATCATCCAAAATTTGTCACCTTAAT
This sequence comes from Sequoiadendron giganteum, assembly GCA_007115665.2. Classification (NCBI taxonomy): domain Eukaryota; kingdom Viridiplantae; phylum Streptophyta; class Pinopsida; order Cupressales; family Cupressaceae; genus Sequoiadendron; species Sequoiadendron giganteum. The sequence continues at coordinate 208,831,036 of CM021106.1, forward strand.
ATTTTCTTTTGGAGATTTGGTTGTACTACTTTAAAATAAGGATAGATTATTTGATTTCCCAATCACAATTTTCTTCTTAGAGTGATTTTTTTGTAAATGGATAAATAAGAGGCATTTTTAATGGTTAATCCTCATAGATAGGGGTTTCATTCATGAGGTTCAAATAATATTTTATCATTAGATTATAGGAGGTTCAATTCTAACAAATGAAAGTGAATAAGCTATATTGCGCTTTTGATTCAACTAGGCTTAGGAGGGTGTTCCTAGAGGTATCATAAGTAGAATTGAAATACAAGAAATTGCTACAATTTTTATATTTTGTAGTTGTATCCAAGGTGAGTTTAAACCCAAAATCTATCACTAGATTTTAAAGGTAAACCAACTACACAAATGACCTATTATATAGCTAATGTAGTCATAAATACAAAAAATCCAAGATGTGGGTACAAGAATGTGATTCACGAATGGTTTATACAATAAATCTAACAACTAATATTTCCTCATTTAAATTTCCAAATCGTGAATTGCAAAAAAATAAAATAATAATTCCTACTCTATTGGTGACTGATTTGTGTAGACACTAAAAATTGTCCTAGGCCTATGAACTCTAGTTTTCTTCACAAATCCCCTTTCATCCCTAATAATTAAATATTTTTATTTATTTGATTATTGTCTAATGTCATAATTATGTTATTAATTAAATAATTTTAATTATTCATTTCTTTACTTTTATTCTTCCTTTTGATTAATTAAATAAATTTTATTTATTTAATTACGTCACTAATGTTCTTTTCCTCTATAACTAAATAAATTTTATTTATTTAATTATTATTATCTTTCTATTATAATTAAATTGTTGTTTTAATTATTTAATTATTCATTTATCCTTTTCTTCCACAAATTAAATAAATTTTAATTGTCTACTAATTTTTTATTTTCTTTCCTTTTGAATTAAATTGTTATTTAATTTAAAATTCAACCTGCCACACGTCTTCTATAATTAAATAATTTTTTCATTATTTAATTATTCATTTCCCTCCCAAATTAAATAATTTTATAATTATTTAAAATCTCTGCTACAACCTCTTTTTTGTGTCAACCTCATTATCCATGTCAATCTTATCTCTTGACATCTCATTCAATTTTCACCCTTGATTGAGTTATTTTATAATTCAATCTTAGCCATTCATCCTTATCTTTTCCCTAACTTTGCCCTAACCCTATTTCATACTACAAATTTCATTCTTGCCATTGATTTTCATATCTTATTGACATTAAATCTCATCCCTTCATTCATATTTATTTCTATAAAAGTCACCTATCATTATCATTTCAATCAATTTAGTTTTTGCACAAGTACATGTTGCTAACGAAATAACTACTATCTTCAATATTTTGCTATCATAGACATTAATTAGGCTACTATTACATACTCAAATCTGAGGTCATCAATTACATCAATAAAAATGGAGGACAATGGAGGTCAAGCAACCATGGCATAGGTAATATTTACTTTAGGTTTATGTTTCTATGTTGGATTGTACTTCATTGTTGGTTTAGGGCTTTATGGTTTTAGTTTTGATGTTTTATTACCTTAACCTGAATTTTACCCTAGATTATAATTTGTTCTTTTAAGTGTGTATGATTGAATCACTTGTTCTTAGGATCAATGTCTATCTAGTGGGAAATAGAGTCATATTTTATCAAAAGAAAAGAAAAAGAAAACCACAAAGAACAATAAGTTTATATACATCAAATGTGTGATATTAATAATAGAACATACTTAACAACCCACCACATAACTATAAAAATCTATGATTAATATAGAAATATTTTGTAATGCATTAGAATACTATCAATTTCATCAAATCTAATAATACACTTGTGCCATCAAATATGAAAAACAAGGAGCTGTGGCTATTTCTAGAAGATCCCCCTAGAGAAATACAAACTATCATGGAGACATTTGATATAGATCACTCACAAATTTAACTTCCTTTTGATTTCAAATATATGCTACTTCCAAGAAAAATTAAACCAGTATGAGTTGAAATTGTATATTATTTTGGAATTGTGGTGATAAAGAAATAGTAAAATGATCAACGCTTTTGATGTTACAAAAAACTATATTTGTAAAACTCATTTTCTCACCTAAATACACATGGGATTTCAAATTATATGTAGGAAATCTATTGAATGGTCATATATAGCATGTGGAGAGCATGCAATTTCATGGAACCTCATAGATGAGTGATTGAAATTAATCACGGGTTAATCTGGGTGGTTGGAACTTCAACAAACCCCACTAATGAAGTATGGTCATCCATACCCTTGCAAATCATATCTTCATTGAAATTGCATCTATAAGTTGAAATCAAGTGAGAAAACAACTTTTGAATCCTACAAGGGTCGACCTAGTACATTGATGATGATCTATTTGGAGTCAATAGGAGCAAGTTCCAATGGTTTTTGGGACACAAAATGCCCTAGCAAGATGGAGACATTTTGGTGCGTCGGGAGAGTCCAAGTCTGTGAATGACCTCAGAACTTCCACTTGAGTGGATAGGAGTTGGGAGTAGGTCAAGAATCAAAAGGAAAAAATAAATTCCAAATTACTATCAAGAATGAGGAAGGCTAGGAATCAACTCCCGAGAGGGACCGTGGACCTATTACTTAAGAAAACAAGAGGGAGTCAAGATTTAGGATCAATTCTAGATTAGGACTTGGAACTAAGGGTGAATCAAGCACAATTTGAGGATCAAGTCAAGATAAATATATAGAAATAATATGGGGACCAACTGTAGTGTGGAGATTTTGTCTTGGTGAGGATCAAGAATCAAGGATGAAGGGTAGTTACATCAAGTCAAAGGTTTGAAGTTATATATGGAACTAGAAGCTAGAAATAAGGGAAAGAGGAACTATGAAAAATAGGGATTAAGGTGGACCTAGCACTAGAATATAAATGCTTGAGTTTAGGATTCCTATAAAGGTCTAAGCACCAAGGAAAAAGGAAAAAGAAATGGGATTAAGTGTCTCTAGGTTGTAGGGATTTCTAGAACTTTAGAAAAAAAATCATGGTGGGGACCAGGACCCATGAGGACTTGGGACCTAATCAGTTGGTCCCAAGTCCATCCAAAAAACTAATACCTACAAGAATACACAATATTGAAGGGTATACGTGGGAATGTTGGATAGACTTAGCACTGTAGAATTAGATGCTAAATTCCAAGGTTCCTTTGTGAGCCCAAGGCTTAATGGGGAGGAACAAAGCATGGGGGCTAGATCCCAGAAGGGAATTGGAAGTAACATTGGCCAAAAAAGAGCACAAAATCTAGGGTTTTGAGGGAAATTGGAATCCTAGGGCCTTGTGCAATGTGCACAACCACCACAAAAGCCTAAAAACTCACCAAGGGAAAACACACACAAACACCATAGAATAAAGATACAAATTCACCATAAGAACACCCCCAACATAAGATTCACTAAATATATTTCATAAAACACATTAATTGAGCATCCTTGGGGACAATCTCAACATGAGGAATTCACCTAAATAATTCTTTGATTAGTGATTAACTATGGGTGAAGGAGATTCAAAGTAAAAACACAAATAAGGTAGGGATAAGGGGAAACTTGATAGTGTCAAATTGAGTCCTAATACTAGATTTGATTAGGGACATGTTTCTCTTGAAGGCACAATGAGGACCTAAATCTTTGAGAGAAAACCAACAATAAACTAGGATGAACACACTTCATCATGATAAAATAGGGATCATGATTGTATAACACACAAAAAACATGGTATTTATAAGATATAACGTAATAAAACACATAGAACAATATAATATGTACAAGGTGTAACCAACATTACTTACATGAAGTGATACTTTAAGTGTTAACTATGGATAGGAAATTCCATCAAATTTCTTGTAAATTATCTAAGGTGGTACACATTATGATCATACTACTTTGCAACCCCATATCGACCAAGCTATAAGGGATTAAACTTCTCATGCTTACCTTTGTCCTTAGATCTAGCATTCCACATAATGACCAATTCTTTGACCTAGAATTTCCTTTGAATTATTTTCTTTTCAAATAGATGTTTCCTTATTTGTCTCTATGACAAATTTTTTTCATGTGCAATCCTCCTACTTTCATCCAATTCAATTAGCATCATTTATTTATGAGAGATTTTAGAATATTCATCTCCATCAACATCATGTAGCAACCACTATATAGGAAACCCCAACCTGATTGGCATCTTGGCATTCATCCCATAAACAAGTTCAAATGGGATCTTACGAATAGGAACATTGTAATTCACCCTATCAACCCTTAGTGTATATTTCAACTTTTTATCCCACCTTTTCTTATTCATGACCAACATCCTTCTATTTATTTTCATAAGGATCTTCTTGTTGGAATTATTTTTTCCATTTCCTGGGAAGACTAGTGGATTAGATCAATTTAATGTTTTATGCATAAGCTTGAAATATCATGTGATTTAAATAAATTAAATTATTTATATTGATTCTTGTAAGAATATCAAACCTAGTTATGGTGTTGTTCAATGGAAAATATATTACCACCTTTGATATAACATTATGGGTTGGAATTTCCTTGGCACGTATAATGAAACAATTGGTAGTCACAAGAATCCATTTCTATCTATTATTAGATTTTTGTTGAATTTATCCTATAAAATCAACTCCCTAATGTTAGAAGGGAGCCTCTACCATCATATACACAAGAAAGAGATCACTTACAAAAAACTCTGGAAGGTGTCACACATTCTCACTTTTCTAGCTACATCTTTGTATAAGGCAGGCCATGAAAAAACTATCCTAAGAATCTTGTAGACAATGGCCTTCACTTTGAAATGTCCATCACAAATTCCATGATGGAATTCATCCATCACCTTGTTGGATTTTTTTGTTAAGAAAATTGAGTAGAACCCTATTTAGATCTATCCATATCAAGAAATCATGTACTAAACATATTTCTAAGACTTAACTTGAGATTTCTTTGTTGATGTTTATTCATCCTAGAGGAAGATATCATGTTGTAAAGGTTAAGATGATATCCTTATACCAATAACATCCTTTAATGGGGAAAACATGTGTGTATAGTTAGTATCAATTTTATTGACTTCATCTGCTTCTAAATTTGCATTCACCATGAGTTTGTTCAAGGCTTAGATTTTGACTAGATTCATTATCTAAACCTTAATGACATATTATTGGATCTTCTTGATCCATTTGCATCTATTTCTTGAGGCTTCTTATAAATATGGACTATAGTCCTTGAAAAATTTGACTAATGCATAGGCATGCTTTTCTATTATTGAATTTGTTAATTTTTCTCATTGCAAAGACTTACTAAATAATGCAATAGGTTTCTCATATCCATCCTTATTCTTGTGGATAAACACAATGATAATATTATGGTAAGAGGAAAATGGAAACAAATTGAAGGGTTTGGAATAATATGGACTTACTGAGACTACCAGTTCTTTTATGTCTTTCTTGATTCTCACAAATGTATAAGTAGGTTCATCACCCCTCATTATTGATTGATCCTTTTTCAACATCTTGAAGATTGCTTTATTATTTTCAGTAAAGTTAGGTATGAGCCTCCTTAAGAAGTTGATTTATTTGAAAAATTATTGTGCTCTCTTGGCAATAGTAGACTTGGTAATAATTTCAATTTATTTGACTCTTTTTGGATCTATCCTTACCCCATCCTTGAATATAATTTTCCACAATTTTTTATCTTCATCTATACCAAATATATAGTTTTTTGGATTCAAATAAATCCTATATTCAAGGCATCCTTTAAAAATCTACCCCAAGTTCTTGTAATGATATTTTATGTCCTTGGAGTACGTTATAAGGTCATCGTGGTAAATAACCATGATTTTTTCTATGAACCTCAATGTCCATGGCACTTTGGAAGGTTGGCCTTCTAGTCTTTAGCCCTAACAACATTCTCACATATACATAAGTTCCCCTAGGATTCATGAGTGTTTTCTTCTTTTTTTTTTACTCCTTGAACATTACCTAGTTATACCTTGAGAACTTCTTCATCATGTACATTAGTTCAAATCTAGTGACCTTTTACAATAGGTGATCCACACTAGGGAGAGGGTGTTTCTCCTTGATGGAATTAACACTCAAATTCATGAAGTCCATGCATAATAAATTATGAACCCATTATTTTTCTTAACCAAAAGAATATTGGATACCTACTCTAGATTTTGGATAGGGTTGATAATTCCCCCCTCCTTTAGTTTCATTGATTGTTTCTACATCTCAAGGGAAAGTGTAAGATTAATTAGTTTTTCCTTTTCGAATAATTTTTTGTACCAAGATATAGAGGAATCATAAATAGAATATATCATCTCTATATGATTTCATCTCATCCTATGACTAGGAAAAATATTTCTTGAATGTTTTTAGCAATGTTATTATTGTCTTTTTCTCAACTAGCTTCAACTTCTTAGCAATGCAAACAATTTTAGATTAAATGCATCAATACCAATATTTACACCTTCAATGTTGCTTTTTTCAATTGAATAGCTTATTATAGCATCATAAATTATCAATACTATAATTTCACACTAAATTGACACCCTATTTTTCCTATGAACCCAAATATATTAATAATTTATTTATTTTAGGGCTAGATTGAGAAAATAAATTAAAATCCTCGACATCTCAACAAATTTGGGAAAAAACCACTTAGTCAAGGGTGAGGGTGCCCTTGACCTTAAAGGTAACCTATTTTAAATTTATTTTTTTGGTGTCAGTCTTTGGAGAGTTAAAAAGGGTCCCAAGTTAGCCTATAATCAAAACTATCAATCGAGACACACATAAACAAGTTTTCTTCTTACAAGAATGGTAGAAAGAGAGCATGATGAACAAGAAGCTATTGTGATGCACTTATTATGAAGATGTATTGAGTTATCCTCTACATGCTAGCTAAAAAAAATTATTGTGTTTTGTGGACTAACCTATTGCAAGTGTAAGCATTGGAATTGGAAAAAAATAAAACTCAAAACATTAAAAAAGAAATTAAATCTAAATTATATTCTTACAATCCCACTACAAACCTCAAATATAATGATGTTGATTCACCTTGAAGGTATGTGGATGCATGATCTCTATATCATAACACTAGGATTGATGATTCATCTATTTATGATTTTGATAGAGTTGATTTACATAAAATGTGAGATCTCAAAATGATGAAAGAATGATCTTATTTAGAGATTTTCCAAGAAAAAATCAAAGAGATAAGGATAATATTGAAAACTTTAGTTAAATAGAGAATTTTTTGAGTTAACTCAACTAATAAATAGATAATTGTCATTTCAAGACCAATAAATGATAATAATGAATTATTCATTTATTTGATGGATAAATGTGCACATAAAGTTTCTATTTACAAACTAAGTTAACTCATGGGAGGAGAAGAATTTTTTAAATTGAATGTGAAGTTAATTGATGAGGACTAAATAGTTACTAAATGAAGAGTTAGTTAACTGATGGAAGAAACAATTGAATGAAGAGATGAAAATGGAAATTAGATCACATTTAATTTCTTAGCTTTGTAATGGTAGCAATTGTTGCTTCTATATATTAATAAAAAAAGGAGTATTATAGTATTCCTGACCATCTTGGCCCATATTCTATTACAAACAACTCATTAAAACAAAAGGAGCTTACAATATTGATTATATTATAGCATACTTCATATGATATATACATATAAAAAAACCTTGCTAGAAAGTTATCAAATTCATAGATCCACTCGAAATCATCTATCGACTCTAGATTATTGACCTTTTTGAAATACTAGAACCCCTTCTTCATAATTTCTTGGTGTTGCATTAATGTCCTGGTCCAAAAATTAGCAATAAAGGGTATTCATTCAACCATTTCTCCCTCCTCCAACACCCATGCAATTTACTTTGGGCATGGTACACCTACACCATATCTCGCTGTTCTTAGAACCTCCTCCAAGCCACCCAAGTTGTGCTTCTTGAAAACCATGTAGGTGACTTCCCTTACCATTTCCTTCAATTATCCAAGGTCAAGTAGAGATACTTTGAAGTGGGAGGTGATATCAAAATTAACTCTATATCATCCATCCTCTACTAGGAAATTTTCACCTAGTATCATCCTAACTGCCTTCAATGACCTGCTGCTATGCTCCTTCGTAATCACTTTCAAACGATGGTCTGCAATTTCCCCCAAAAATTGTATTCTTCGCTACAATCTTGTCAACATTACTGGGGTTTCCATAGTTGGAAAGAACCAAAAGAATCAACTTACTATTCCTATAGTTGCTTTCTTTCTTGGTTGGGAAGGTATAGCCCTAGGCCAAGCCATCCCCACGCTTTCCATGGGGTGGAGATCTTACCAAACCTTTTCCTTACTCTTCCCTATTCTTTCTCATGCACCAACATTATTATACTTGAATGCTATAGTCATGCCAGTTCCTTCATGATGTACTTTATCACCATTTTGAATACAAGATGTACTTTGCACACATATGCTGCTCATCCAAGTGGTTGGAGCAGTAATTTCCTTATGCATGGAAACCTTGTGCCTTGATTTCTTAAGACATCATCACTATTGTGAGGTATTCAATTGCCTCGATTTCTAGATTATCAACTTCTTTATTCCCCTCCCTAAATATGTGGCAGATTTTGTAGTCTTCAAACCTGCTTAGGAGATCCAAGCATTCTATAAGCATTTTTTTCAACTTCCAATTAATTGTTCTACATTTGGCCAAGGAATTTATGACTAGTTGAGAGTCGCCCTTGATTTCCAATTTCCTTATATTATATCTATTGATCTGTAGATTTTTAAAGAGGTTTCGGGAATTCCAAATTTGGATCATGATATGGATGAGGAGTATTCTTCATTGATGAATAGTCACATGGGATTTGGTTTCTCTTCCTCTAGAGAGAAGGATGGTTTGATAAAATTGGGTGTATCACACCAAGTATGTAAATGATGGTTCTATTGAGTGATACAAGGAACCTCTTATTTCTAAGGTCTTATTCTAGGTTGAGGTTATTGACTACTCTAAGATACTTTGCCCTATGATTAGATATGGATTTTTCTCACCTTGTCATGTATCATATTGTATCTCAAGGATGACCTATTTATTAGATGGATGTGAAGAGTCCATTCTTACATAGTGATCTTCATGAGGAGATATACATGGAGCAACCTCCAAGATTCATGTAAGACTCTTCTCTTGTTTGTAGGATATGATATTCTTTATATGGTCTCAAACAAGCCCCTAGGGCTTGTATGAGAATATAGATCTAGTTTCCTATTTGCATCTAGTTTCACACATTGACACTCTAATCACATAGTCTATATTCAAAGACATGGATCTAATATTTTGATACTGGTATTTTACATAGATGATTTGATTCTCACTACTAGCTCTTTCATGCTTCAAAATATACAACATTCATAGATGGAATCCTTTTACATGATAGATATTGGGATTTTACATTTCTTTCTTGTTCTACAAGTTATTTAGTATATTGAGGGTATCTCCATATATTAGTAGAATTCTACCATTGATTTTCTTCATATTTTTAGCATGGATAATTGTAGGCCATCGCCTACACTATTTCAATCATGTATCACATTAACTACCACTTGCACTATACCTAGCATTGATGCTACTTTGTATAGATTGTTGGTGTACAGCCTCTTGTACTTGGAACACACTTGTCCTAATATCACCTTTGATGTTGGGTTTGTCTCTCATTTTTTCCATGATTCCCATTAGATTCATTACAAAGTAGTTAAGATCAATATGAGGTATATTAGGGGAACTACACACTTTGGAATTCAATATACACCAAGAGCTTTAAAGATAGTACGCTTCATTGAACTGGATTTGGTAGGTGATGTTGACTCATGGAAGTCCACTTTTAGGTTTTTTTGCCTTGGTTCAAGTCCATTTTCTTGGTCGTGAAAGAAGAAAAATATTATTGTATTATCATCCAATAAGGCTAAGTATTGAAGTGCAATCCTTTCCAACTAGGAGGTTTTGTGGCTTGGATAGATTATGAAAATTTGTGTTCTATCATATGATAGCCCTACACTTCTTTGGTGTGATAGACAAAGTGTCATTCACATTACATGCAACCCAATTCAGCATCAAAGGATGAAGCACATTGAGATAAACATGTATTTATTCTGACGACTCATCCATGATGGTCATCTCTCTTCAGAGTATTTTCCTATTGAGGAGTAGGTTGTAAACATCTTCACTAAACCTTTGGTGTTGCCTCTTTACCTTCAATTGTGATCAATGCTCCAAGGATTAAAGGAAGTTGTCCTTGGGGGGCTTCTTGAGTCCTCCTTTCTTCACATTTGTATGTTTATTTTCTAGAGAGGATTTTTTTCCCATGATGTTTTCTCCTTTTCTCTTTTTTGATACATAATAATAAGCATTTATATTAAAGTTCCAAAATGATTACAATTCTTCCATGAAATTTACAAGGCACCACCCATTCCAAAGACACACAACACCCACCCAAACTAATAAAAACACCACCGGACCCAGACAACAAGTCGCTCTACGATGAGGAAACAAAAACAAAAATTGGGGGTCAAAAACAAAACTCCACCCACCAAACTACTAACACCAACCAAAAAGCTGATTATATAGAAGACCACACAAGGAAACACAAAGACCCTAACCAAAATACCCATTCGAAGCAGCAAAGGCGTGGAAGAACCACATCACCGCCAAAGGAGTGCTCCACTTTAAACACCTTCAAGAGGTAGCTCGCACCAACTGTTGCAACCTGCTTGTGCTCAACCAAAGCCATCCCCTTCAAATCCAAGATGTATGGATAGTACTTCACCACCTCCACAAGTTTGTAGAAAGCCAAAAAATCATGGGGCTGAGGGATACCCATTCTCGAGATGGCCACTGTGAGCACCTCCTCCAGCCCAACCAATTGGTTAGCAATGAAAAGTCCACGCATTAGAGACTCAACATCCTTTTTACACATTCTAATCTCCAATAAGACAACGATGAATCGAGAGGTGACATGCATTCCAACCCACTTAAATTCACCATTTTGGATAAATCCCTTCCCCATAACCATTTTCATAGCCGTCATTATGAAAGAGTCATATTTCTTTAGAATTTGTTTCAAGCGTTGCTTCGTGACCTCACCATAAAAATCCATCTCCTAGATCGAGCTATCCAACTAGATAGGAGTATCGACACCCATACTGGTTAAAGATTCTACATACATTTTAACCACAATTTTTGAGCTCTCACCCATTGTAGTCAATCACCGCCACTACCACCCAAAGCACTTGAAACTACAATACGAGAAGTTGACTATGAATGCAGACCACCACCGCACCAACATAACCCAAACAAATGAACGCAAATAGGGAAATGAGCCATCACTAGGCAGATATGGAAGGATAGTGGAGGCGACGGTCACATAGAGAATAATTAGAGTGACATGAAGTTAAAGCTGGATGTACCAAGTTTTCACTTCAAACACATGAAGACGTCTAATTTGCATGATTATGATCAACCACCGGATCCCAAGGACAATCATGGTAGATAGCTCAAACACATAGAAAGTGGGATTTATAAAACCCCCACAATTATCATGATTGCACTGATAGCGAGGCCCACGAGGAGGAAGGATTAACCACATCTCCCAACACCCCAACCAAGTCACAGCCGCAACATCTAGTGTGGCACTAATTGCCAAAAAAAAACCTTGTCCTAGCTGGTGGTCGTCACCTTTATTCTTTCACCATCGGCCCCCAAGTTTGAGAGAGCATCCACTTCTGCATTCCCTTCCCTAAAGATATGATTCATGGTAACTAATTCAAACATGTCCGCCAACCACAAAGAAAAATCCAATTGCGCAACCAGTTTCCAGTTAATCGAGTTGCGAGTGTGCAAAGCATTGATAACAAATAGAGAGTCTCCTTCAATCATAACTTTTTCAATATTAAGCTCATGGCATAATCTTTGGCCCAAGATCAAGGCTTGCATCTCCGTCGTACTATTTGTGCCTAATGGAAGTTGTTCATCCAATTTCCCTACACATCTATCATCGCAATCCCAAACAATGCACCCCAAACCTGAAGTGTTGAGGTTGCCACGAGAGGCACCATCAAAATTTAATTTATACCACCCTAAATCCGAAGGGCTCCATTTAACCTGCTTCCTTTTAGCTTCAATTTCTAATCCGCCATCTTGACAAATTGTTGGAACATTTAGGCCATGCCAACTATGCCGCATGCACACATCCCAAGAGGTGAAAGTTGAGTTTCTGAGCGAAGAGGCTTCCAACCTAGCATTTACCAACTCAACTAGGCTGGCCTCAATCTTATTTTGAAGGGATTGGATAGGAAAATCCTTGTCCCTGAATAATCACCTATTGCACTCTTTCCAGATCTCCCATTGCACTCTTTCCAAATCTCCCAAATGAGCAGAGATGGACTGGACACCCAAAGAGTATGGAATGTGGCATGTTTATGGAGGGCAAGCCACCCTTTCATCCAGTTGAGTAGTTTGTTGGGCATTGGTGCTTGCCACTGCGGTTTGGCAATGAGCCAATACTAGCACTGCTATGAAAAGGGGCAATTTTGAGATAAATGGTCATTTGTTTCCTTTGCATTCCTGCACTAGTTGCACTTAAACAACCCATGGAAGCCCATTCAGACAAATCCGTCAATGGTAAGAGCTCGACCTTGCACACCAATCCAAGAGAAGATGTTTGCCTTGGGAAGGAAAGCAGCATTCCAACAAATATTTCTTGGTAGCTTTGGCTCCTCAACCCTCTGAGCCAGGAGTTGCTTGTATCCTTCCTTGACCGAGTAGTCCCCATCGGGAGATGCATTCCATCGAAGTACATCCTAACCATTCCTTAGACAAATTTGCGATCATCCAACAACCTTTCAAACTCCTCCACTTCCCGTTGTGGAGTAAAAGCACAAAGTTGTGTCACACTTTATAAAGGAAAGGGCCAACATTGATCCAAATTTTAAACTTGAATCACTAAAAAGTGGCATATATGTTTTGAATTTTGAAATGATGTAAACTAGTAAAATATGTATTTTTTAGTATATTTTATGTTTGTATTTTTTTTTTAAATAAAAAATTATTTTAAACTAGTTTTTAATAAATTAACATCATAATTTAGTTACTGATAAAATGCTGGAAAATGAAGTTGCATGAGACGTCAAACTTTTTATAGTAATTTTTTTTCTTTCAAAATTTTTGTGTGTATTCATAACTTGAAACTTTAATGCATGGATATATTTTTTTTCCAATATTGATAAATATATATTTTTAAATAAATATTAAAATGTGTAATCAAAAAATAATTGTTTCCATTGAACGCCAACTTTCATATTAAATATTTATCTAGAATGGAAAAAAAAATATACCATCTCAAAATAGATTCTTTCAGCTAGTGCATCATATTTTTTCCAATTTTTTTAATAAGTTTTAGTATTTTTCCGTGGCACAATAATAAACCTAATATTTTGTGTTGATAACCTACTTTTAGTAAAAATAAAATATAAAATATAAATAATAATTAAACTTTTAAAATAAATATATAAAACTACACTTATGGATCTACAAAAGGGTATTTTTATATTTTTTAAAAAAAATTATTTACATTAGTAGGAGTTATTGAAATCGCAAGTTTTTTAAATAATTTTTATTTTTTGGTAAATTGGACTCAAAGCGGTGCTCCATATATTTTTAGCCAACAATTTTAATTAAGAAATTTGTGGAAGTATCTAACTTAGCTAGAATGAATATTACTAGATCATATGTTTGACCAAAATTGATTTTTAGTTAGAAATACTTAAAATAAGTTGTGTTGGTAAGTTGGATGAAAGTGTGACACAACTTTGTGCTTTTACCTTGTGCCAACCCAAGATTTCCAGTACTCTTCCACTGAGTCATGTATCCACCATCCTCAAAAATAACTCTTAGATAGTCTCTTACCTTATCTCCCCATGACTGCTTTGTCGCTTCTTTGATATTGGGGAGTTTGGCTTTATTCGCTAGAATGGGATTACCCTCCCACGAGTCCTCTGAAAAATCAGCATCCTTACCATCCTTAACTTCCCAGGTTAGGTGATCCAAGATCAAGTCCCTGCAGCAACAAGTGAAGTTCTATATCCGAGAGCCTTTTGGCAGCACTCTGGAGGAAAAGATGATGTTCACGTTGTCATCAAGATATTTAGTTCTCAAGATTTTGACCCACTTGAGGTTTTGTTTTTGGTGAATTGCCTAAACAAGCTTTGCCCCAAGAGCCCAATTCTGAAGTAGAAGGTCCTTCAAATCAGTACCATCCCGCTCTTTACTCACACAAATTTGTTTCCATTTTACCCAAGGGTGTTTGTGTTGATCTGACATGCCCTGCCAAAAGAAGTTTTTCATCTTCCTATTCAATTCTTTGCAAGCACCAACTGACAAAGGTAAGCACGAGAGTAGGTGAGTTGGTATAGCGGATATAATAGATTTTAGCTTGGTCGGGTGGCTGACCAAAGAAAGCCAATGGTTCTTCCAAGATACAATTTTATTACTCACATTGTCCAGCAAGCCATCCCAAAGCTTCCCAGATTGCAAGCCTTTCATCAAAGGCAATCCCAAATATTTACAAGGGAGAGAAACTTTCTTGAATTTTAAAATCTTCATAATCTAATTTTCTGGCCTGAGAGAGGTGTTGAAGAAAAACACCTTTGACTTAGCTAAACTCACCTTCTGCCCTGAAGCCCTCGAGTAGTTGTTCAGAATTTCCTTGAAATGACACGCTTCTCTTTCCAAAGTCGAGCCCAAGAGCATAGTGTCATCCGCAAACTACTGGTGAGTAATTTTTGGCAGACTACCAGTCACTTGAATCCCATTGATCAGACCATTCAATCGAGCCCTTGAGATTGACCGACCAAGTGCCTCTTCCATCAGTATGAAAAGAAAAGGGGAGAGGGGATCCCCCTAGCAAAGACCCTGAGAAGAATTGAAGAAGCCTTTTGGGGAACTGTTAAGAAGCACAGAGAACCTGGGACAACCAATCCACCCAAATATTGCAAAATCCAAAGCCCTCCAAAACTTTAAATAAGAAGCACCAATTGACCCGATCATAAGCCTTCTTGATATCAATCTCGATGAGCATTGCCTCCTTTTTTAGTTTCTAAATGGAATGAATAGCTTCTTGAACAATGATTACTTCGTTGAAAAATGATCTGCTTGGTACAAAACCATTTTTCTCTTCAGAGATTAGATCTGGTGGGACCTTCTTGAGTCTATTCATCACAGCCTTCGCCAGATTTTTGTAAATGGTATTGCATAGGGAAATAGGCCTATAATCATCCATTGACTCAGGATTCTCTTTTTTTGGAATAAGAAAATAAAGGTGTTGTTGAGTTCTTTGAGGATTTGTTCGGTCGATCTTGCTTCCTCAATTGCCTCAGTGATATCAAACCCCATGAAATCCCAACATTTTTGAAAACAAATGATGGGAAAATTGTTCAGCCCCAGGGCTTTGTCTGGATGGAGCTGAAAGAGATCCATCTTTATTTACTGCTCAGAGAATCTTCTATTCAACATCTCATTATGTGCTTCAAAGACCAACTGTGGTATGCTTTCCAAAAGGTCGTGTTGAGCCTCAAGGTTGGAACTTGACCAATCATTCAATAGGTTCTGAAAATACTCCACAACTGCGAGCTTGACATCCTCAACCTTCTCCAAGGTCCTATCGTCATTTGTCTTAATGCAAGTAATTATGTTAACTTCCCTACGAATATTTTTGGAGTTGTGAAAGAATTTAGTGTTTTTGTCTCCAGCATTGAGCCAAACTTCCCTTGATTTATGTCTCCAGAAGACCTCCTCTTTTTCCGAGAGGTCATTCATCTCCTTCAAAATCTCCTTCTCCTCCAGATACAGTTGGTTGTCCATACTGTCCGCAATTATCCTCTCTGAGATCCCCTTCAAAGCCTACTCACACCTATACTTCTCTTCAAAGATGTTTTTGAAAGTTTCCTTGTTCCACCTTTTCAAGTTTTGTTTGATAAGCTTCAATCTAGACACAATCCCAAATAGCTTCAAACCACCCGATTGACATCCAACCCACCAAGACTTTATCAAATGAAGGAAGTTCAGAATCCCTATACCACATTTTCTCAAACTTGAAGGGGCATCTGGCAAGTCCCCTTTCTCCCAAAATTTTCAGCACCACAAGAAGGTGGTCAGAACCATAGCTAGGCAGAATCCTACAATCCATTGTATATGGAAAGAGTCTGAGATCACCCCTATATAGAAATCTGTCAAGTTTCTCTGCAATGTTGCAAAAGTCGAACCTCTTTTTTGTCCATGTGAAATGGCCATTCGCAGTTTGAATGTCCATTAACAAGTTTCGCTCCACAAATTGTTCAAAATCCACCAGTGATTGCAATTTCCTGCTCACTCCACCTCTTTTGTCTGAAGAATTCAAGATTGCGTTGAAATCCCATCCCAGAATACATAATTCAAAGGTAGGGTAGCAACAAATGGTATCCAATGCCCTCCACACATTCTTTTTTTGAATACAATTGATGGGGCCATAGACATTAATTAACAAGAAACACAAGTTTGAGGCTAAACTTCTTACCTTACACGCAATCTAGCACCGGCTTGAAGCCACCTCTTCTATGATAACCGTTTGTGGCTTCCATAAGATCAACAGCCCGCTAGAGGGCCCATCTACATCGACCCCAATCCAATTCCAAGACTTCATTTTATTACCAAATTTTGACTTTTCTTGTTCTCCTAGTTTAGTCTCTTGAAGCAAGAAAATATTAGACTACATAGAGTTTACTTGATGCCTGATTAGGCACCGTCTGTTAGGGGCATTAAGGCCCCTAACATTCCAAGTTAATATTTTCATGGTTGTTCAGGAAGGGGCTCCCCCTTCCCTACTTTGAGCATAGAGTTTATTTTCAGCTAGTCACTAGCTTCCCCGTCCCATTTCAGTTTCTCCTAGTTAGGGATTATGCCTCTCTACTTGCTTTCCCCGCAAGCTAGTGATACCTTAAGGGAATCTTTTTGACAGATGCCTAGCTTTCCCTTCTCTGTAGGCCCCGGTGAAGTTGTCCTCTGCCTTTTGTTCAAAATTTTCCCAAGATCAACCATCGCAAAGTTGGAATTCAAGTTTTCTTGGTTCTAATCATTGATCCAATCTTCAAGCCCTTCCTCAGTTTCCAAGTTGAAGCATTCATTTTTGGCAACTTTCGCCAAATCTGCAAGTTCATTGCCAACCTCGATTAGCGAGTTTAGCTCTTCCTCGCTAGCCTTATTTCCCACCATTTCATCCCTTATAGTGGTACTAATCATGTCTATTGCTTCAAAGAGATTTTGATCCAAAGAGTTAGCTCTTCCTTGGACACCCGAGTTATCCGCCATCTCTTCCTCTCCCTAAGGATCGGCCTCCAAATCCTTATCCAATGCCCTTGCCTCGTTGGGCTCCTATTGTGATAGATCGCAAGCGGAAGTTTGTGAGACGCAATCTCGTCTTCCACCGCCTTGAGGCGATGATCGCCAACCCATAATTTTGACCAGGGGATTAGTAGTAAAAGGGTCCTTAGAAAGGATTTGCATCCATTCACCATGCTTCGAAGCCAGCCCAATTTCCTTCCATACCACACGATTCGGATCATTTTCCACACAGATCCTAATGTGGGTGCCCAAGCCATCCTGATCACGCCTTTCTTCCGCACAAAGGAAGGATCCTAAGTTGTTTTTTATTTCCTCCAAAACATTAGGTTCCCAATATTCCAGCGGTAGATTTGGAAGGGTATACCAATCCTGCACACTACCCACCCGATGGTGAAGTGGATCAAAGCCCGCCTTCCAGCAACACAGATAAAAACCGTAACCATCCATCATCCAAATTCCATTCATTATCTTCCCTTGAATGTCCATGGTCAGGCATATCACCACAAAAAAACCATTAGCCAGAGATTTGAATTCAAGATCCGACCCCCATTTGCCCTGCCACCAACCTTTCAGGCTTTCCCAATTTAGGGTTCTTTCATACCATTTAGCAACCAGGGCAACATTTTCCAATCTAGCAATCTCCGCTTGGAGCTTGGGCGAGCTCAATTTTATTGTTTTCTTATTGTTTCCATCCAAGACTAGACCCTCCACGTTCATTTCTTCATGCATCTGCACAGGATTCCATGACGGAGGATGCCGCCAACCATTCTGACTCATATTTCTTCCCCTCCTAAGGATCAGACCCCCTCTATGAACCCCGACACCACCACCGAACCCTTGATGGTTTCATTGCCTTTGATCTTGATGTTTGGGATGTCGAAATTCAGGGTTGGCGTATCACTGCTGGTTCTGGCACCCGCGTGCACTAGGATTTCTCCTTTCCTGAGGATGCCTCCCATGACCAGACCATTGCTCATTGTTCGCCCACTGTTGGATTCCTCCCATTGGAATGGCAGCCTCCGCATTCCTTGCCCATATCCCTTGATGCCAAATTCCTGTGATGTTCGCCTGTCAAGGGGCACACCCTAGCACACCATGCATATCACCATCGATCGTCTGTTAATCGTCCCTTCGCCGCTGCTCTGCTTCTGCTCGCGCCATTATAAAGTTTATAATTTAATTAAAATTGATACTATTACACTTGTTTTTTCCTTTATTTTGATTGTGAGATTTTTTTCATTTGTACATGGATACCTCATTAGGTCTAATTATCGAGACTAATTTCTTGCTTTTTTATTTATTGATTTAGTTCCTCCCTAAATTGCACATAAGGGAGGTTATTGGTGTGAACAGGGTACTTTATCTAACCACTTATACTTTAGAACCTATTCACACCTTAGTTTTAAGTCTACTTTGATTTCTTTTTTTGTCTCAATTCATAGGATTAAGATACTTGGCACAATATTGTTAGCTTTAGGGCTTTTTCCATTGCTAATAAAGCAAGGTTATTTTCATTCATTGTATTATTATGTAATACTTTTTTCAAGAAATATAGTAATTTATCTTTGCAAATCTCAATCATGAAAGGTTTTTTGGCATTTGTTGGTAGATTTTTGTACTTGGGTTTTCATCAATTCTCCAACAATCTTGACCTCATGCATGTTATCTACATTGAAGTTCTCATGCACCCTACAATACAAAGGAATGACCACCACATGCAAACACTTGTAAGAAGCATAATGTTTAATAATATTTATATTATGGAATAAGTAATTATTGTTCCTAATAAATTTCATTATTATGTTGCCAATATTCTCTTGAAATAATGTTATTCATAGCTCTTAATAGCCCAAGGTCCACTTAATATAAAAATGTGATATAGAACCATGAGAATAAATATTAATTATGCTATAGACCTTTGGTATCACAATCAGCCATAAAAGCATATTTGAATACAATAGATAAATAATTAAATTTAGTTACATATATATAGAAATCTTTGTAAAATAAATTTATTACTCCATCTTCTGCACATACCTGAAAAGTATTGATTCCAAATAAAATTAACACAATAATCCTCTCCTTGAATATGAATTCTCATAATATTTTCTCTTTTTAGTGCTATATAATAAGCACAAAAGTAACTTCAAATAAAACACAAATGTCTACTCATTGATTTTCTCTTCCAGTTATGGAACAATAGCTTATAAACTAAAATAAAAATAATGTCTATATACACTTTCAATCAATTATACAATCATAGAGACTTTACACTTATAACAAGTAAACCAAATGAAAATTAGATTGTAGTTACAAAGGAGATTATTTTGTATTTCAATACCTTCCATTAGTTCATGTCTAAACCAAGAACCCCATTTATCAAATAATCTATTATTATAGAAAACAAAGTAGTGAGGACTATTTTACTATGAAGAAAGAAATGAACCACATTCTTACTGAATCCAATTAACATTTTCCCTTGAGCAAGAATTAAAACAAGTGAAAAATTGCTACAACCATAATAGTTTTAGAGTAACAATGAAGGAATCCATTCTAGATTGAAATAAGAATTACTATATAGAAAATCTAGTTAAAGCCCTTCTAATAAAGGCCAAATCATATATAGAAATTTTAGAACATGGATAAATAAACCCTTAATTGATTTCTCCTAACTAGTGGACCGAGTATTCTTTACATAATATGCATATAAGCAAGTCCTCATTTAGTAATAGTAGATGTATATACATTAACAATGAAATGACATTGATTTGTATTGCCTTTGAAACCCTTCCCTGAGCTAAGTAGTATAACATAAGTGTTTGGACAAATAAATTAGAGTTTTCTATCCTAAGTTGAAATTGTTATATCCCTAATAATTGTGAATACCTTAAAATGAACATAGGGCATCTTACAACCAGCAAGTGAAGTTCAAAAAAATTGAGACTTAACACTCCCTTACAAGAACTAAACAAAATAATAGTTTGAGGCTTTTCAACTCACTTAACAATGCAAAACAATACTACCATATGTTATATCTAGCTATTCTCACAAAACACACATATTCCTTTCAAATGCTATGCAACATAGGATATATATTATGATTTACATGCATAAGACTATAAATATATTAACATACCCATGATTTGATGAATCATTTCCTTATTTCCTTTTCTTCCAACTCTTTTTCCACCCCTTTTGGTCTCTTTCTTTTCTTTTTCTCCTCCTCTACTAATCAATCCCTTCTCCCTTATGAAATTTGATAATATCACCATAAGAATCCACCCCACTATGTGGTTATTGTTCCCACAAGGGACTCCATGCTCACCAAAACACAATTTATGCCACCAATCTCTCCAACCTCCTGCACCATTTTCTCCATGTTTCCATGAACTCCCTCAACTCTATAATCTAGGGTTTCTTAGGTGTCAATTCCCCCTTTTTCTTGTTTCTCATTTTTGAATTTTAAATCTTTTTATTATATAATAGTTTTTCAAATCATTTTATTAAATACAAAAAAAATGAGCGAGTCTAGGTAATAAAGGTTATGTAAACAAGGTTAATTATCAACATTGTTGATATCACAATGATTAAAAAACAACTCAAATCAAGAGACAAATACATAACTACTTAAAACCACAAGCAAACGGGGATTCAAAAACAATAAGTCCTCAACAAAAACCTTCACTAGTGACTATAACATTCAAATGCACAATTATATGCTAAACAATGATAATGGTATTACAACATTTAAACAACCAACTCCCATTAGCTATTATTAGCCTCCATAATGGAAATGTGCCATAATGGTTCTATTACTACGAGGAGTGCACCATAATGGCGCCACTCACCCATTCCCAATAGAGGTTATCATAGAGGAGTTTAAAAATAAAAATAAAAGCACACCAAGACTAATAATATTTTTGCAATAAAATCATGTAATTAAACTCATATTAGATAATTTGATCAATGAGAGTGATGCTAAGCTAAGAGTGACGCCTAACTATATCACACTATTGACATAATAAGCAACTAATAATAAATAAATTATGGCAATTATCTTTCAATGACACCTAACATGCTCCTAAGCAACTACCATGCATCAACATATAGCCATATTATTGACCCATGTAGGAGTGTGAGGTTCTTGGTAAATTGGATTTGACTACCATATCGTCGCCATTTGTTATCCTCTCCTTGATGTTGTCAAAGGGGGAAAATATTGTCTTGCATCCAGCTCGGATTGATACAAATGGTAATCAATATGTTATTACATCATAATTCCCAAATCATTTAAGATAATAAATCTAGATTTTGTACAGATAATATAATGTAACATTTAAAATATTGGTTTTGCTCACCCTAAATAATATTTAATCATTAAAATATATCTGAAATAAGTGATTAAAAATGGGATGTAACATATATGAAGTGTATTATATGATGTTTTTCTACTGTTAATTTGTTGCCTCTGATCTATTTTGGACTGTGTGGTTGGTCTTACTGCTTTGAACTTTTTCCCTGGTGATCTTTTGTGTAAAGGATACAGCACCCTGTAAATATTGTTTATCTTATCAAAAACATATATGAAATGTATACTACTCTTCACCTTTCAAAAATAAAAAACACATTCTATAATTTAAACTAAACTTGTAATATAAGAGTTCAATTTGTTAACAATCAATTATCTTTTTAACTTATTGCAGGTGCATCAGTAATGTTATTACTGATTTCTAGGCCAGAAGTTTTTATGTATTTATTCAGGCTCCCTAGCAGTTATGCAAATTGTTTTCCAAATGGTTAAAGCCTATATAGATCCATGTGTAGAACTATTTCCAATCTATAATCAATTGATCACAGATAAATAGCAGATTACTTTATAGTCTTGTCTGCCATGCCTAAAAGTGTGTTACTTTTTACTGTATATATTTGTGGAAAGTAACCAAGGATAAAGCACCAGAAAACATTGGAAAATGGAGCTTCCCTTCATTTACGGAACTGAAATATTTTGGTAGTGTTCATTTAGGAGACAGTAAATTTTAAGACAACTGAAAACCAAGGTGTTAAATCTTGTGAGCTAATCTGTGTATCTCAGAGAGAAAATGATGTCTGCCCTTTCTCATACTTAAAATACAGTTCCAAGAACTGTTTTAACAATTAAAAAAGAAGGAAAGAAGTTAAGGTACATGCAATGATCCATTCTCGTAATAAGCACCCACTCATGAAATCTCTTTAATAGAAAAATCGAGAGCTCGTCACAGTTTTAAGAAATCATGCTCAAACTTTTCTTTAAAAAACTAAAATAGAATCTGCTTATAAATTAAAATTGTGACTTCATTTTGTGATTATTTAGGGCCCAATTAGGGCTTTAAAATATACTATTCTTTGCCACTTTTATGAGTGAACAGTCTCTCTTGAAAACAGTAGATCTGGTGGTCAAATCTCTATCTTTTGCATATTTAAAATATTGTATAAAGGGTGAAGTGGGTGCAGGTAAAGCAGAGCTCTCAATTATAGGTCCCACCCTTTTAAAAAGTTTAAGCTCTTGTTCTCAAGTGTATATGATCTAACTGGTATTTTTCATAGGGATCTAATTTTGCAGATTTTACTATTTTAATATTAATATTGTGATATTGCTATTCTAATAGCAATATCACAATTTGACACGCTGTAGAAAATAACTCTTACTTATTTTAATATTTTCAGTTGGAAAATACCAGCCGAAAATATGCTATAGCTGGACAATAACAGCCGAAAATATGCTATAGCTGGACAATGGGTATTTTTTAATGGTACGTGACAGCCAGCAGGCAGTCCAAATTTTGAAAAAAATCAACTACAAATCAGAAATTTTGAAGTTAAAAACGAGTGTTGCACCATAGTTCATCAACTCTTAATTAAAGACGGGAATAGATGAGGTGTAAAAGATGTAATATCCAAGGGACCATAATTCTGAACTGTGTTTACTTTGCTTCAGAACATTTAAGAAGCCCAGTTCTCCAATGGACCAGATTAGTATGACCATATCTGAAAACAGCACACAAACTAGAAGATATTCAGTTGTTTTAGTATCGTACACAACGAAACCCTGGGGTACAAGAATATTGGATAGCGATTTTCATATACAGAATGTTGTACAAATCACACTAAAAGCCATCGTGAATGTTATGTACAACAGAATTTACATATAAATCAATGGAATTTTGCAACTAATTCTGAATGCCATCAAGAACAATATGAAAACATTTTTTAAGATAAATGAATAGAAGATTAGATAAATCACTTTGAAAAGGACTGATGACCGAACACAAGAATGTTGATCCTTAAGGGTGGTGATAAACAATTTCTTTACAACCCAAAAGTTCGACAAAATTCAGGCATCTCTTCTTCCATCATGCAGGTACTATTGATGTTTCCTCTTCATCAACACCTGAATCTTCATGGTTACTGTCTCTAGCTGATTTCCTTACTCCCGCAGGTTTTCTATTTTTTTCGTCAGGGGAATGGTACATCTGCCAATGGCTGTCATTGTTGCTCATCTGTAAACTTTGTAGTGTGAGGCCATCAAGCTTCCAAGGTTGCCCTAAAGTTTCTTGCCTAAGTTACACTCCCCTTGGACTTCACAGGGCCACACTCACAAGATCAATCCTGCTTCAAAATAGTAGGGGCTTTGGAGTGACAGCATTTGGATAATTTGGGCGGTTTGATACAATGCCCACATATCCCACGAATCCATAAGCTATCTTATCTATTCAACAGTGTTCAAAATATACAAGTTTTCTGATTAAAAGAATTCAGAATAGAGGGCAGAGCAACAACATTGTATGCAGATTGAACAAGATGGAAAATAGATGTTTTCTTCAGTGGACTAAACCCACAATCTGAAAGGTGAAAGCTTTTTATTTTCTTGTATATTTTACCCTAGCAAAGATAAAAAGCAGTAAGCATTATATCCCAGTCTAAAAGATCAAAACTGCTAAGTCCTTCTAGCATGGATAGGTTAATTGATAGTTCCACAGATTGAAAAAATAATAATTTGATAGAGGATGCAAAATTACAAGAAGGTACAAGATCATATACACAATATAAGTCACAAAGAGAATTAAGCTTACATCCTCAGATCTTTCAAAAGACAGAATTAGTACATAAACTCTTCCCTTATCGAGTGCCAAACTCAACTGCTTATGTCTTCTTGGTGACAGCTTCAGCACTCCTCTCCAATGGACAAAATTTGAGCTCTTTTATTTATCTTCACACTCACCTTGCTGCTGCGCCTTCAGTTTCAAGAGTCATCAATCTTCAGGGCAATTCTTCACTTAAAACTCACAAGTTTCCTGCATTCGTCCTACGCATAATCAAATTTCTCTTTATGCCAATTCTCTACTTAGTACTGCCCCGATCAGTAATCCATTCGCCTTATACTGTTCTCATCAGGGCAGCCTACTTCTCTAACTCAACCTCCACTCTCTGATACGGCTTGATGGAGAAAGATTCAGTAGAGGCTTCTTCATTCTGCATCAAGTGGTGTCAAAGCATATTGATCTTCTTTCGTCAATATTGAACAAGCAGTCATCGCCCGATTCATGGCTTATTCTATTACATACATATATTAAACGGCAGCATACCAAAGAATTAACCCAAATTTAAACACCCAAATTATAAGTTTGAATTCAACATACCTGTAACATTGCCTGTAGGATCGGCACACTACGTTGTGAATAGTTCCCTATAATAAGCCCCATACACATTACCACTTTGATTTGGGTTTATCTCTGACACCCCTAACAGCCGCTATCCCCATTACAAACCCCTTGTGTGTGATCATATACATGGGTGACTCAAATCTAATTACAGAAAAATAAAACAATCCAAAGAAATAAGAGGGTTATCGAGGTCAATAGGCGGCAAGGTCGAATCAAACTCTGACTCCGTTACACTAGCAATTTCAGCAGGCAATTCACATACATTTTTGGGCTTTTCTGCAACTTCTTCCTCCATTTTTTGTGGCTCAAAACAAGCTATATCCTTACCCCTGATCTGACTAGTCCTTCTCGAAGAATTAACCCTCTTCAAAGGATCCCCATTTTTCATGGCACTGCTTGTACAGCCCTTGGTGGCTCTGAATGACGGCGACCCAGATCTCAATTCCCCAAAATTCTGTCTCTTGACAGGGACCTTCTGAGGCTTCGGTTCGACAGAATCAAGCTTCCTGGAGCTCGTGGGTTCGATTCCTCTAGCAGGAGAAGCAGCAGTTCTACAAGGTCGAGGCCTAGTAGGAGTTGCTTCCTGACTCCGTCTACCAACGTGAATTTGTCTGTCGATGGGCTTGCCAGAAAATGTCCTGGTTGGCTTGGCACTCTGCGATGATAAATTAACATTCTTGTTTTCCTTGAGCGATCTAACGGGGGCCCGAGCAGGGGAGCTGTGAGCATCCCGCACAGTCTCATGAACAACTACCCGCTTCTCTTCAGTAAAATCCGGAGATTCTGCTTCAACATTGGGCTTCTGTAGAGAAAGACCCTGCGATTTCATAACTTTGTCCTTGCTTGGATTTGGCTCGTGTGAAGGTGTAGGGCAATTGAATGAAGTGCCCTTGGGAGTGGCAGTGTCCTTAGAATGGGGGACACTGTTTCTGCCCCTGCTCCTTTTGCAGCTAGTACTGATACAGCTGCCCATCACATGAATGCTCCTCCATGCTCATGCTCACCACACAAGATAAAGACAAGGAGAGTAACGACAGCACAGAAATTTCTGTCTCTGTTTACGTTAGGACACGAGATTTTTGAAATTTTGAAAAATGGGCGGCGTAATGAATAGTTTAACGGATAAAACAAACAGAAGATAGTGGGTAGGGTCTCCACACAAAAGCCTTGTCCCCCTCTACTTATGTATTAAGGTCTGAACTCTTGAAGGGCTTATGTCTAATGCTCTATTACAGTTGGCTTTTTTCTTCTTATAATCATTATTTTTTACAGTTGTAAACTATCATGGGATTTTCAGACAGACAATTTAAAAGTGGATCCCTGTGATAGTACAGAAAATTTAAAAGACGTTACCAAAAGTCATATCTTGATGTTTATTTAGCATTGGTATTTTTTTTATCTTAAAAAGATTTTTTTTAATCATTGAGGAAGGTTTATTGAT
This sequence comes from Sequoiadendron giganteum, assembly GCA_007115665.2. NCBI lineage: Eukaryota > Viridiplantae > Streptophyta > Pinopsida > Cupressales > Cupressaceae > Sequoiadendron > Sequoiadendron giganteum. Next base: position 208,857,691 of record CM021106.1, read on the forward strand.
CCTCCTTTTCTTCCAACATATTCAATTTGGAAGTCATTTATTTGTTGTAATAAATTTAAAAGTCGTTATGGAAGTTCAAGTGCTATCTACTTGAAATTCTAATGTAAATCTAACTTTACGGATTCAAACATGGATCTTCATCTTGAAAAACTTATGGTCATGGATTTCCATCTTAAGAACTATATGACCTTGTCTTTTAAGCACTAACCCCATTGATAATGTTAAGAAACATTATTACAATGTTTAAGATTATAATTTTTTTAACAAATTAGCTTGTAAGCTCAAGTGTAAAATGTAGAATTTATTTTGAATCTTTGTCTAAATATTAATTTTTAGTATTTTTTTAATGATAATTTTAGAATAATTAACTTTTCCTTATTAAAATGTCTATAACTTTTTGACTTCTTTATAATTGAAGTGCTTATAGAAAAGTTAGAATCTTAGAAATGTATCATAAACAAATGGTGTTTTTGGTATTGTATGAAATATTTTTTCTATTAATTATATAGTTACAATTAATAAAGGTTAATTAAAATTTATCAATTATGTAGATAAATATTAAATTTAAAATGAAGTAAAATTAAAAGAATTGTTTTTAACACTTGAATTTATGGAGAGAAAAATCACAATTATCAAAAATTTGTTTATTTTAGATAATATGAAATATTTTCTATAAAACAAAAATAGTTTTCATAAAATTTTAAAAATGTATTTAAGATATAGGTATTCAAATATGTTGGATCTATAACTGGTTTCAAATTTTCAAATCATATTTATTAAAAACACATAAAAATTATAAGAATATTTAAAATAACTTAATCAATTCCAAATAAAAATAAATAGATGTAAATTATTTGTGAGAATTTAAATAATATTGTGAAAAATCTACCTCGTTATATTTAATAAACTAATTATTTACAGTAAGGTGCATTTACATGTATTTTTTGGTAAATTACTATCATGGGATAGCTCCCTTTCTATTAGAACTAGAATAAAAACATAGTAGGTTGTGTAGAGAGATATGACATGAACCTTATGCATTATAATGCAATAAGACATGTAATTGAAAGGTCATCTCCTACATTATTTATGTTTGTGTCAAAGATATCTCCTACATTATTTCTATTTGTGTTAGAGATAGTAGATTTACTTGATAAGCCATGAAAAAGGTGAAGGTTTCCATATTGTTTCTAGTTACTCCATCTCCAAGAACAAAGTAATCACTTGACGTAGATCATCATTTCCCCTGACCATTGAAATGTAGATTGCTATCAACAATAAGACTCAATGTCAAGTATTGGCTCAAAGCACATATAGCATTTGTCACCTCCATTTTGAGCCTCGATACTATGAAGTGGTTGATGAGTACAATTCCCAAACTCAAATCTCCCATCATCTATACCATATAATACAAAAACATCTCCAACAATGAGTTATCATGTGTGTGGGCTTGTTTCAGATGATTCTCCCATTGTTTCAGATGATTCGATCTCATTCCATGGCATTAAGAATATCATCTAGAGTTGCATCTCCAAGCTTTCCTAGTTGCATCTGCATATGTAGCTCAAGAAAACTATTCTCTCTGTCATCATCATGCTCTATGTGTTAGATAATGACAACAAAGAATAGAAATAAAGCAAAATCTTATCTTTGAAAAAGATAAAGGAATAAAACAATAAAAAAAAATTTAAAAATTAAAGCAATAAAATAAAGTTAGTTTTTTTTAAGTTTAGCAGAGGTTGTTATCTTAAAGATATCATATATACATTGTTGCCTTGAAGGAAAAATAAATGTAATGAATTGTAAATAAATAGCAACATTTTTGTGAAGATTGTAATCAGTTTCTCTGAGCAATAAGAATATTGATACTTTGCCTCGTGGATGTTTCCTTGACATATTGTCAAGGTTTTACCAAGTAAATTTGTGTCTTGTCTATTATTTTGTTATTACATTTCATTTTCTTTGTTATTTCTTTTCAACTAACTTGTGTTGCAATATTATTTGGTTTGTGAGTTTTACATTTTCGTTTCCACAACAAGTGGCATCAAAGCAATTATTGTGCAGCATCTATATTAGGATTTGGTGTTTGTTTTGCAACATCAAATGGCTAAGGTTTCAAATGCAAGGTTCGAGATGGAGAAATTTAATAAAAAGAATAACTAAGCTGTGGAAGCTCAAGATGGGTGATTTGTTAGTGCAACAAGGATTGCACAAGGCATTGGTAGGAAATTCAAAGAAATCTACAAATATGACTAATGAGAATTGGGAGGATCTAGATAGAAGAGATCTCTTAGCACAATTCAGTTGTGTTTAGAAAATGATGTTATTTTCAATATTGTTGGAGAGGAAGCAATAGTAGGTTTATGGAGTAGAATGGAGAATCTTTATATGACAAAATCCTTTACAAATCAGATCTACTTCAAGAGGTATTTGTATAGTTTACAAATAAAAGAAGGTATTAAAATTGTTGATCATTTAAATATTTTCAATACTCTTATATGCCAATTAGCTATTATGGGTGTAAAAGTCGAAGCTGGAGATAAGGCAGCTACGTTATTGTGTTCATTTCCCAAATCTTAGAATCACTTAGTACTTCCATTAGTTTTAGCACAATTGACCCCCTTAAATTTGATTTTATTGTGGGGGCTTTGTTTTCTAAAGAGATGTAGAGGAAATCTAGCATATAAACCTCCACATTAGAAGCAATGATGGTTAGGGGTTGATCCATATAAAAAGGGGAAGATTCAAGAGGTACATCTAGATCTAAGTCGAAAGGCAAAAAGGGTAAGGAAAAATGTTGGTACTACAATAAATTGGGGCATCTCAAGAAAGATTGTTGGAAGATGAAAGAAGACAATGATGACTCCAAAAAGGAAGAAAAATTGATTGAGACAAGTTCAAGTACAGTTGATGAAGTATTATTTGTTTGTAATTGTTAACCTATTTTCACCTCTAGGCTCAAATATTCACTATAAGCTTCTTTGTCCATTTTGTGAGACTATACCTTGTAAGATTGAAGGTAGTGACACTTTTATAGGCACGTGCATATCGACACACATGAATTCCATAATTTCTAAGGTTACCAATGTTAAGATGGGTAGACCACTTGTATATTGATGGGACACTAATTGTACTAATATATGGAGGGATAGGGTAACCTTATGAGGCCATTAATAGATTTTTTATCATTTAACAAATGAAGACATTATCTAGAGGTCATACAAGAAGATGATCTACATGATGCATATGATAGGTTTAGCTTGGATGTATGAGGATATCATGGTAGTTTTTGAGGAAATAAACCATTGTGATAGAGATATTTCACTACAAGCATGTCTCAAGATAGTTTAGGGTTCAACAAGCCACACCCCGACACTAGTCATTTGTTGTAAACATCAAATATCTCATTTCTAGCTTGGGGAAGCAGATAGGCCACCCATCAATGACTATATCCCCATATATGATGATGAGATCAGTAAGTTTGTTCAATTTTTGGATGAGGATGATGTCGATAGTGTAAGAATAAATGTTTGTATCACTTTTAAGCCATGTGCTAATTTAATAATTTATGTAAAGTAGTATACCCAGATCTTGGGATAAAAGGGCAATAAGTTAACTTCATTTTAGATGAAATCCTTGACATGTATATGTATGTCCTTTAAAAATTATATGTGGTGTGCTTTTCCCTCGAAGCCACATGGAAGGATTTTATTAGATGTGAATTATCAAATTCATAACCTATTTTTATGATCAAATAAATTCATCATATTTGTACAAAAGAAGCCCTCACAATATTTTGGTGAAAAATATATATTATGTTATATTTGTTTTCTATTTTCTAACCAACATAGGATCATTATAAAAAAATAAAAAATATCTACTTGACACATGAAGAAAAATAGAAAATAACAAAAACTTGTCTTTATTTATTAATGTATTTCTTCTAGCAAATATAATAAAATAATACTTCAAGCATAGATATGTGTGATTTTACCCCATCAACAAAATTTGGATTGAGAAACAATATCAAATTTGGTTTTTCTTATTCTCTGCTCTATGTGCGCTCCTTTTTTTTTTTTTTATCTTCTATAGCTTGATGAATCAGACTAGCGGGGGCCCCATCAAGGCTCCCCCGCCTATGTACTCTACTCCTTCCCAGGATGGCGTGCCTTCACCTTCTGGGGGAACTAAAAGTGCTTCTAGTGCTTCACATGCTCCTTTGCCTGGTGGTTTGAATGAGGCCATTTCTTCTCTTGAAGGTAAGGACATTCTATTAACTAGTGAAAACTCTACGTCTTATGTGGAAAAGCTCGTTGGAGGAAGGGCTTTGACAAAGGTGCCTCAGGATTCTTTGTCTACTTTTTTTATTGTTGTGGGGGATGAGGTGGACGTCCCAAATGTAATCTTGAATGATGCTTTGGAGGGCCTGAATTTGTCCTTGGTTGGGAAGTTCTTTGTTGGTCGTCCTAATATTGACTAGGTATTCAAGTGGGCCACTGACACTTGAAATCTCAAGGGCACTGTTTCTATATGTGTTATGCCTAAAGGTCTTTTTTGTTTACCTTTTTTATCCTTAAGGATATGATAATGGTTCTTTTGGGTGGCCCATGGGCTTTTGATAGAAGTTTTAAGAATATTTTTTCTTTGTGCAAGTGGAAACCAAGTTTTTATGCCTTTGCTGACTTAGGGAGAGTCGCCCCTACCTGGGTAAGTCTCCCTGGTTTGCCACTAGAATTTTGGCACCAAAATGTCTTTAAATGAATTATTGATCCCTTCAAAACCTTGGTAATGGTGGATAAGGTAACCCTTCTTAAGTCTCGATTGGTTTATGCTATAATGTGTGTGAAGGTTGTTGTCAACATAGTCCTACCCACCTCTATGACTTTAAAATCAAAATTTGGATGATGGGTTCAACCGTTGGAGTATGAAAAAGCTATGGTTTTCTACCAAGGATGTAATAAGTTTAGGCATTTATAGGATTTATGCAATAAATTCCCTCTGGAACCTAAGAATCCACTAATTGAAACCCAACAGAGTTCCCCCTTTGAAAAATGGGGTTCCTATGAACCTGATAAAGGATCTTGATACCCCTACTCCTAATAAGGCGTTGATGCTATCAGATAAGGTAAGGACACCTCTTCTAAAGGTGCAAGACGTGGAAGGTCTGACCTTGAATGAGGGTGTTTCAAAGGAAAATGTGGTTGGGATATTTTTGGAGGAGGCTACTAATGGGCTCACCTCCCCACCTTCCTTGGGCAAATATCTTGAATCATAGACTGGTAAGGTGGACAATAAGAAAAACTTATCTCAAGATATGATGGGTGGTGATTAGCATTGTCAGCTCTTTGAGGAGGGTGAGATTGTCAGTCATATGGAAAAACTTTTGAATTCCTCTCCTAAGCTCCCAACAACATACCTAAATTTGGGAGAGAATCACACGCCAGAAGATAAAAATGGGAAGGACAGTAAGGATGGAACCAATAAAAGTCAGATAAAGTCTTGTTCTCCCCAAAAAGAGGGTTTGGTAGATGAATATTGGATAAACACAAAATCAAGGAAAAAGAAGAAATCAGACTTGGGAGGAAATAAAAAGTGGGCATACCTCAATTAAAAGAGTCAAGGATCAAAGAAACAACAAGGGATGTGGTTGCGGGTAAGCAGAGAACTCTTGACTCCCTAGCAAGGAGAAAATCTATAAAGAAGTAAGGGGAGTTCTTCTCCCACCTTGAGTAGTATCAAGTGATACTGCTTTTCCTATTTTACTCTCATGCATTTTTTGTCTTGGAATGTGAGGGGAATTAATGGCCCCTATAAACAACATTTGTTAAAAGCTTGTTTGGCTAATGTGAAACTGGATGTTTTACTGATTCAAGAAACTAAAATGAAAAAAGAAAGCTTTGAGAAAGTGTTAAAATGGCTCCAGACTGGGGTTGGTTTTGAATTTAGTGATGTTGAGGGAGCCTCGGGAGGGATTACAACTTGTTGGAACCCTTCTAGGCTTACTAGAAGATTGAATTTAAGTAATAAAAATAGTCTCTTAGTCAATATGGAAGATAGTGTTACCTCGGTCAAATGGAATATGATCAATATTTATGATCCCAACTCAAGATTAGATAAGATGGACTTATGGAACATGCTGGAAGGAATCATTTCCAATAGAAAAGATGAGTTATGGATGCTTGGGGGGGATTTTAACTCCCTGTTATACCCCTCATAAAAAACTAAAATGGCCCCTATAAACAACATTTGTTAAAAGCTTGTTTGGCTAATGTGAAATTGGATGTTTTACTGATTCAAGAAACTAAAATGAAAAAAGAAAGCTTTGAGAAAGTGCTAAAATGGCTCCAGACTGGGGTTGGTTTTGAATTTAGTGATGTTGAGGGAGCCTCGGGAGGGATTGCAACTTGTTGGAACCCTTCTAGGCTTACTAGAAGATTGAATTTAAGTAATAAAAATAGTCTCTTAGTCAGTATGGAAGATAGTGTTACCTCGGTCAAATGGAATATGATCAATATTTATGATCCCAACTCAAGATTAGACAAGATGGACTTATGTAACATGCTGGAAGGAATCATTTCCAATAGAAAAGATGAGTTATGGATGCTTGGGGGGGATTTTAACTCCCTGTTATACCCCTCATAAAAAAGTGGAGGTCCTACTGATTTTTCTGATAGTATGATGGACCTATCTGGTTTCCTTAACTCAATGGGGCTAATGGACATTCCTTTGAATGGATTTCTATTTACCTAGTCTAATAGACGATAGGTCAGTCATCTTATCCAGGTCAAATTGGACATATTTCTTGTTTCCTCTAATTAGAACATACTACAGAATCTCTCTCTTACCGCTTTCCCAAGAACAGTTTTAGGTCATAGTGCCCTCCTCTTGGAATTGGATGATAAAATGACTAAAAGGCCTTTCCCTTTTAGGTATGAAATAATGTGATCGCTTCATCCAAACTTCAAATCTTTGGTTGAGGAGTAGTGGAATTTACCTTGTGATGGCACTCCTATGTGTAGATTAGCTCAAAAATCGAAAAGAGTCAAAGATAAGGTCAAGGGGTGGAACAAGTATTGATTTTTGAACATTTTTGCCACTAAGAAAGACTTAAACTCAAAAATTAATGCGATTCAAGACCTAATGGAGTTGGGAATTATGGATGATGAGACCTGTAATAAAGAAAGGGAGTTGAGATCCCAATGGTATAAAATAAACAAAAAGGAAGAATTTTTTTGGAAACAGAAATCAAGAATTCAATGGTTAAGGGAAGGGGATAGAAAAACAAATTTTTTCCACCAATCCACCTTGAAACACAGAGGAATAAATAGGATCAGATTTTAATTACTTCTAATGGGACAAAAATTGATAAGGAAGAGGACATTGCTAGGGAGGTTGTCTCCTTTTTTTCTGACTTTCCTAAATTGCCAAAGGTTGACAATTCTAAATTGGATGATTTTTTGTAAGTCATTCCCCATGTTATCACATAGTAGGATTTAAAAGAATTGTCTGAAGTTGTTTCAATGAATGAGGTGAAGGAGGTTGTTTTCTCCTTTGGCACTTTTAAAGTGCCAGGACCAAATGGATTTCCCCCAAAAAATTTCCAAGTCTATTGGGATATAGTCTCTCCTGACTTGTTTAATGCAGTCAGGGATTTCTTCATATCAAGAAGGATTTTAAATCAGATGAATACCACTTTTATAGCTCTAATTCTAAAGACTAATGATGTTGCCTCTATGAATGACTATAGACCTATCGGTTTGTGCAACACCACCTATAAGATTTGTTCTAAAATTATGCTTAATAGGTTGAAATTAGTCTTGAATAAAATGATTGTTGTCAATCAGAAGGTATTTGTCCAAGGAAGACAAATATTGGATGCAACTATTTACACCCATGAGGTGTTGCATTCTATGGATCACAACAAAAAATAGGGTATGGCATTGAAACTGGATATCTCTAAAGCATATGATCGATTATCTTGGAATTTTCTATTTGTTGTTCTTGAAAATTTTGGTTTCAATGATAAATTCCTCAATCTTATTAGATCTTGTGTCACTACTTCGAAGTACTCTATCTTGATCAATGGGGTTCCTGATGGTTTCTTCTCTTTAGGCTGAGGTTTGAGATAGGGGGGCCCATTGTCACCTTACTTGCTTGTCATTATTGTTGAAGCTTTGAGCTATAATATCCAGAAACAGCTTGTTAACAAATCTTTAAAAGATTTTTGTGTTGTTTCCTCCCTTCCCCCTAATTCACACCAATAGTTCGTTGATGACACTATCCTCATGGGGGAAGCATCTATTTTAGAAGAAAAATAATGGAAATTAATCCTTGACCAATATGCTAAAATATATGGTCAATACATCAATTATTAGAAAAGTAAAATCTTTTTTTTCAATACTAGCCAGATTGTTAAGGACAAAGTTATAAATATTTTAGGATGCCAGGAGGCGGACTTGCTAGCTACTTATTTGGGCTTACATTTAATTTATAGGAATCCCAACAGTAACTACTGGAATTACATTGTGGAAAATATCCAAAAGAAACTGGCTAGGTGGAAAGGAAAATTGTTGAGCTTTGTTGGGAAGGTTCAACTTTTAAAGGCTTCCCTGCAAAATATACATGTCTATTACCTATCTCAACATCCTTGCTTATATTGCTAAGAAAATTAAAATGATTCAAAGGAGATTCTTATGGTCAAGTGTGGAAGAAAGGAAAAGAATGGCACTCATTAAATGGGAAATGTTTGCACTCCGAAGACGGAAGGAGGTATGGGAATCAAAAGAATAAAAATGTTTAACAAAGTTCTTGTGACAAAAATGGGTTGGTTTCTTTTGGAAGGTGAAAAGGATTGCATTCAGATTCTGAGGGCTAAATACCTAAATAATAAGGATTCTTGTTGCTTTCTCAGGAGAAAGGAGCTTCCTTACGACTTTGTCTTTTGGAATAACTTGCTAAAAGTTAGAGGAACCTTGATTAAAGGAGCAAAATTGAGAATTGGAAATGGGCTCAAAACTTATTTTTTGGTGCTCCTTTATCGACTAGGGACAACCTTCAGCAAATAAGAATTAGACTAAAAATAAGTATTGGCAAGAAGGTCTCTAATTATTTAATTTGGGATGGATTGAGACCAAAATGGATTGACTTCAAGAACTATTTGAATAATGTTGTTCTCAGGGGTGGGAGACAACCTAATTGAGATGCTTCTTTGGACACTCTATTGAGACTAATTGAGAATCCTAGCCTTTTTTCAAGAAATAGAAAGGATGAATGGATATGGACAAAAAATGCTTCAAGGAGGTTCTTTATCAAATCTGCCTATGAGACTATGGAATTGCAACCTCTTAACCTTGGAGACTTTGATTGGAACATGGTGTGGAGAAAAAACTTAATCCCCAAGATTAATTGCTTTTGGTGGGTTGTGATACATGGTAAGATTCTCGCAATTGATAGCCTTAAGAAAAGAGGTTGGTATTTAGTCAGTAAATGTTATCTTTGCAATGAAGCTAAAGAAACTATTATGCATTTTCTCTTTCAATGCCCCTATGTTCAAGAAGTTTGGGCCTTTTTTCTAAAAAATATTATGGTGGAGTGGGTTTTCCTTGCTTCAATCAAAATGTTTGTTAAAGGGTGGATATTATGTGCTTACTCTCATAAAATAATTTTGGACCTTTAGAGACAAGTTCTCTCATTCCTCACTTGGAGATTGTGGAAAGAGATAAATAATAGGATCTTTAGGGATGTTTCTAAAAGTAGTAAGGAGCTAAGTATGGTTATAAGGAAACATATTCAAGAAGACATTGAAATCTGTAAGTACACCTAGTCAAGGAAAGGGCCTTCCTACCAAGAATTGAGAATTAAGCAACAATGGTGGATTTCCCATGACCTTAATAATGTCAACTGGGCTAAACATATTATCAGAAACAACATTGTCTGGATTCCCCCAGATCTAGGATTGGTGAAATGCAATTTTGATGGATGTTCAAAAGGAAATCTGGGACTAGTGGGAGCAGGTGGTGTGGTTAGAGATGATTGTGGTATCTATGTGGCTGGATACAGCAAGGGACTGGGAACAACGACTAATAATTTTGTTGAAGCTTTTGTTGTTTGGGCAGGAATAGTTTATCTCAAAGATAAAGGGTACATGAAGGTTATTGTGGAAGGCGACTCCAAGCTTATTATTAATTATTTAAAAACTTTAGTTGAGGCACCTTGGGAAATAAAATACCTATTAGATGATTGTAAAAATATGTTATGGAAAACTTTGGCCTTAGACAGGAGGTATTAAAATACTGGGATTTCTCCAATCTATCTAACCAAATAAAAGAAATAATGGCTAAGGATAGATTGGGAGCGAGGGATAGATTGGAAGTGATGGATAGACTGGGACATTGGAGTAATTATGGAAAAAATAACAATAATTAAAAGAAAAGGCTTGATTTGTCATCCAACTATCAAGTGGGTTTCTCCAAGGTGGCAACTGGGCAAGCTGACAAGATGGATCGGGTGGTATGTGCGTAGAGATACGCCAAATCCCAAAGATATTAAAAGGATGAGATGGAAAGGATAGGTTATTTGGGTAACCTTGTGCTTCAAAAAGAAATTTTTTAATGAGGATATTGGGAGCACCATTTGCACCGCTAAAAATATTGAGTTTGATTTTGGAAATGACACTTTGACATGTGTTAATGTTGACGGGAAAGAGAGTAATAAAATAAGAATAATCATGACTAATAAAGGTGGTGGAGTTGTCAGATTTCATAATGACGGGGCTCGAAAAGGTGAAAACTGGCTTTGTTTCAAGAGTGATTATTTTTAAAAACCTACCAAAAGTTTTGATCCATTATCTTCTCAAATGAAAAACCACAAGGTCTCAATCAACACTAAGATTTTTGAATTGTCGGTCACCACAGTCATGAATAAAGAAGGACAAAAAGACAAGTTTCTTCTCCTTCCTAAGAATTACTCTAGCAAGGATAACACCATGGGAGGCCCCAGAAAGAGGACGGAGTCATGTCAGTATGATTCTCTGTGAAATAATTCAGAGTTGTGAGGTCTATTTGAGAAGGTTGGCTTTACCCCGTATTTTGTAGCCATGGAAGGATACAATGAGCAGTTGAACTACAAGTTTGTGAATGCCTAGAAGGACGAAGAAGTGGAGTTGGGTGGTTTTTATTTTACGGTGGATGCTAAGCTCATAGTGAAGGTGACGGGATTGGCTTATGAAGGGAAGAAGGTGACAAAGGTAAGTAATGGAAAATACCAAGATTATATTGAGAAATGTTTTGAGGATAAAGAAAAAGTTGAGAGATTCCAGAATGGTTATTCTAGGGTTTTGCTTCCTCCCCCACACCACAATGTGTGATTTTTTGTTATGAAATACTTTATGCTTGAAGGTCAGTTTCAATCTGTTCATGGCTACCACTTCCTAATACTAAATCATATCTGACACCTTGAGAAGATAAATATGTCTTTCTTCCTCTTTTCATCCATGAGCCAGAGCCTAACCAATGGCACAAACCCACTTTTACACCAAGGGATGATTCACGTTATCTACAAATATGTTTTAGCTACTTCTCTGCAAAGAAATTTGTTACTTAATTTGATTGAAAACCCTACCCCCAATAGCTCTGTGAAAATTGAGCTTATAGAAAGTCATCCCCACACCTCGACCAAAAAATCTGCTAAGACTTCTCCCAACCCTGTTGACCCTTCATGGTCGGAACTACTTAAAATTACTCCAGAAAAATGGAGTGTTGCACCTATTGTCCCTACTATGAATAAAAAAAGAAAAATTTTGATCTTTGAGTTAGGGGTTAATCCTAACACTATCACGATTTCAAATGACATGGATAACAACCCTAAATGTTCTACTCTGGTGGGTAGAAGGTCCAGCAGGTTTGCGTTGGCAGCGTCAAAAGGTTCTGATAGCAAAAAAAATTCTAAATGTTCAAAAGAAAAGTGTGCTACTAGGTCCCAAGATAGTAAGGGGAAGAAGGTGGTTAGGGAAGATAAAGCCTCCTCGTCTGAGGAAATCCTGGATAGACTTGGGGGTGGGTCTACTGAGGTGGAGGAGGAGTCGAAAGATGAGGAAGATGCTAGCAATGAGGATGAGGATGGGGATTCGCAGCAAGAGGAGATGTAGGAGGATGAAGACAACAATGATAGGGCTGAGGAAAAAGAAGATGCTACCAATGACACGAAGGTTCTGGAGATCAATAACCTTGGCAAAGAGAACGTGTCAGGTTCTGACATTGCTAGAATTCAAAGGGTGGAGGAAAGGATGGAGATGTTGGAAAAATTGATGCAAGAGGAAGGTAAGGAAATCAGATTCTTGGCTCTTGAAAATATTGTTAAGAGCTTGTGCAGGGTGGTGGATGCAGTAATGAAAAAAAAATTGATGGCCACAGTTTCAGGTCAAGGCAAAATTAATAAGCAGCAAAGAAAAAAGGTGATGGATGATGAAGCGGACTTGTCTGGAAAGATGGAGCCCAAAGAGAAGTTTGAAGACTTTGTTGAAGACCTGTTGAAAGCTTGGAATTTGATTGAGGATGCTTAATCCTTGGCCTCTAGTCCTCTTTTTTTTTCTTTTTTGCTACTTTGGTCTTTTTTGTTAATCTGGGATGTTATAATGTTGATATTGGTCGTTGGTGCCTAGACTTTAATATATCTAGTTGTATCTATATTAGGAATTTTGGTTTTAGATTGGAAACTATCTTAAGGTTATGTGGTTATAACCAGCTTTTGTGGTGGGATTTTAAGTTGGATTGGTTATACTTTTTTGTTATGATTGATAAGGCTATAATGTTTGATGTGGAGGGCATAGGTTAGTTTTTTGGTTGATTGGTGGGGGAAGTGTTTCTCTAGTATGCTTCTTCCTTGTTTTGTTTTGAATGGATTTTGTTCTATAGTCTATTGTACTAATTTGTAAGGGTTAGGGCCCTTTTCCCTGCTTAATCAATCAAAAACAAGTTATGTGTGATGAGAAGGTATGTCTTTAAATTATAGTTATTCTCATTAAAAAATGATAATAAACAAAATGTGTTACTTATAAAAAGATCTTATATCTAGTTCAAGTTATACATTATAGGAAAATATTGCTCATTAAAATAGAAGTATAACACTTTATTAATAATTATTTAAAAATGATTAAAAATATTTTTTCATTTAAAAATAATAAAAATAGAATCCGCATAGAAAATCTCACAAATCATTAGTTCATATTATCTTTAAACTCTTAATATTGTTCTTGCTATAATTGAGAGACAATGAAACTTTAAAGAATGTTAATTCTTATGGCCTCCTTAGGCCCAAAAGTAAGATAAACTATTGTGTTGTCATCTTGGACCTAATAGATGAATATAAAGCATTATGGGATAGGGAGAGATGGACACCATTTATCCTCTAGATGTACCCATAGTAACAACAAATCAATCACGTTGAGGCCGAAGTTGCTTACATCAGCATCAAAGCTACGTTGGAGAGGGGTGTTTATAAAGTGTGGGTTGAGGGTGACTCCCTAAATATTGTCAAGTGTTTGAATGCCATCCAAAATCCAATCTATACGATCGAGTCTCTCATTAATGATTCTATGATGTTGAGGTCTTTTGAAGAGACCCGTGTTTCTCATACTTATAGGGAAGGAAATTATCAAGTTGATTTCTTTACAAATGAGGTTGTTAGTCTTATTAGCTTTAAGTCATGGGATGAGTACTCTTCCCTTCCCAAGAGGCCTAAACTATTATTACGAGATGACAAATAGACTTGAGTTTTTGATAGGAGGTGATCATGTAATTATTTCTCCCTCGCATGCCACACATTTTATGGGTTGTGTTTGGCCCAATCTTGAGATCATTTGCATTCTTAGAAGTGTTGTTGGGCTCTGGTTTCTGCTTTTGTTCAACATTATTGAAATGGCCAGGGATAGGAGCAGGCTCGAACCCATCTCCTACGACAAATGGAAGAACAAACACAAATCAAGTCGATTCTAAAACATGGTAATTTCATGCATTATTTGGAGAGGCTTCATGGTTTTGACCATGAAGCCTCTATTAAATTAATTTTCTACTAGCATAACAGGTGCTTGAAGGTGTATGGGATTGAGTTTAACATCACTAAAGACTTCATTGCCTTTATTACTAGCTTATCGATGGAGAGGGGCAAATTCTACAAAGAAAGGAAAAGTAATGAAGATGCAATGGATCAATTCTTTAAGGGCAATGAGAAAGAGGACCTAGTGAAACTTCCCTCTTGGGGTTATGACCATATTTCACTTAAGTGTATTTGAGCTGATGTTTTGGAAGTTATAATGAGGTATATAACCCTTGATGATCAATTTTTTGCTATCTTAGGCCATCATTTCACTCTGCTCAATCACTTCAGACATAATTTGCATGTTTCATTTCTATTTTTCCTTCTCTTCTCTCTGAAGGTTTTGGTCTATGCTCACCTCAAGGATCATAGGAATCTTGTGCTCCATGAAACACTCATCTTGCTCATCATGGATCTTGTGAGAGCTAGCACTCTAGCCGATTTTGTCAAGGGTAAAGATAAAACCATTAGTGTTGATTCCTATTCTACTGGTTCATATTATAATGGTTATGGGGATGACGAGTGGAAGGTAGACGAAGACAACATTGTTGTGGTCTCCCTATACCCTATCGACTCTCCCACTAAAAAAGGGAAGAAGGTGACATTAAAGAAGAAGGGTCTCACCAAGAAACTGGTAATTCGGGGTATGGATTCTAGTGGGTCATTATCTGGAGAGGATGATTTTGCATAGGAAAAGGTTGGGCCTGAATAACAAGCAACCAAAAAGAAGTTTGAGTTGCATGGTTCAGATTCTTAAGATTATGGGAAGGGTGAGGAAGAGCATTCGGTTTATTTGGGGACTAATGGGATTTGGGGCTTCCCTAAAGCATTTCTGAGAGACTAGTTAAGATGCACATGTCAAAGTCAAAAGGGTATGGGAAGGGTGAGCAAGAGGAACCAAAATAGGTGAAGGAAACTGTAGACAATGTTGTAGTTGCAGAAGATTCTCCTAATCAAAAGACACCTCCTCATGGTGCAAATGATGATGGATAAAAGGTTATTGAGGATGGTTTAGTTGAGAAGGGTGCAAGGGAGGTTGTGGGTAAGAATCCAGCCCTAGACAAGCCAAAAATAACAAATGTTCATCCTCTTTCTGAGGATTTCTCCTATCTTGATGATGATAACACCTCTATGTTGGATTTGTTGGACATGGATAGAATTGGCACCACATGTACCTTCAAATGTGCCAAATGGGTAATGAAGGAGTTTAATAGGTTAAACATTAAAATTAGAATCTCAAAGGAGAATTTGGCTAATCAGCCAAAAGGGTCATCTTCGGATCTGCTCATAGAGAGGATGGTGGATTTGGAATGCTCTTTTTCTTATTTCAAAGCTAAGTGTGAAAGTCGCCTTTGTGAGTTGGAGGGAAAGATCAAGGAAACTAATGAGGATATCAAAAATCTCTTGTAGATTAGCCATATGTCTGTCAAAAATAGTGCAAACTTTCTCAAGGTACTCCATGACAAAAATAGTGCAGATTTTCTCAAGGTACTCATTGACAAAATCAGCTAACTATGAGAGGATTAAATACATTTTGTAGAGATGTATGAGAAGGATTTGACTTCCAAGGGGAAGGGTAAGAAGAGTGTCAAAGAAGAGGCTAAAGGCCCATTCACAAGAATGAGGGGTAGACTGAAGAAGTCTTTTAAAGAAAAAAATAGGAATTTATGGATATGGTAAACTTGCACTACAATCAGGAGATTGAGGTGGAGAATACTAAAAAATCTAAAGTAATTCTCTTATGTTTGGTTTGTTTTAGCTCTTTTTTTTCACTATTTTTCTGCTATTTTTTGGATTTTTTTGGCTGTTGGTTGTTGCTAGTGCTTTAATTGTTCATTTCTCTACTCGATAGCATTTTTATCTAACTTGATGTAAAGGGTTTTGGGTCACTTCAAAAAAAAAATTTCCCATATAATCAAAACAACAAATCAATCCATGAGTGGGGAAGAGAAGCATAGGAAGGAGAAGATAGAAGATATGATGGACATATACATGTGCCCATAAAATCCATGTGATAGATGACAATAGATAAGGAGTAGATGTGTGCATATCATTTGAAATGAAAGGAAAATGGGGATCCTAGGCCCTTAATGCAATGAACCTAAGATCCAAGGGGCCTTTTCTCAAATTTCATTAGAATACCAACCACAAAGCCAAGAGGTTGACTTTCAACCTCAATGGTGATTCAATCGGACCTGTGTTGGTAATTATTTAGGGATTTAGGATGATTAGGAATGATTTGAAATAATGAAACTAAATGAATTATATGACCTAATATGTAAAATTTATATTCTCGAAGATGCGCAGACTGTAACAACACTTTGCAGGTAGATCTAGGAGATATCAAAGGGCATGTACATGTCACCAAAAGTTGATTTTGATGTGTGCAGAGGGATTGGTTTTCCCTTGAGTGAATGGGTCTTTGTGATCCTTCCTAAAACTTCAAAATTTGATGTTATAGTCCTCTATCTACACTTTGTTCCTATACCTACAAATCTTCATCTTTGAATCTGAACCTAGTGCAACAAATTTGTAATTTAAGAAATTGTTTATTTATTTGTATGGGGTTTGCCTCAGTCAAACCCTAGTTTGGTAATTAAACCTTGATAAAAAGATAATGATATGATAAAATACAGTGTGTGAGCCCTAAGTTTATGTGTGTCTAAGGTTGTTATGAGCTAAGATGAAAAAAACCCTACTCAAGTGCATTAGAATATGATTCCTACATGATAATGATGATATCCACTTAGGCAGAATTCAAAACACCCTAAATAAATCTGAAACACAATGATACCTTGTTGTAGCTTGCAATTAGAATGAAGCTTGAAGATGAGAACACTAGGAAACAAGTCATTAGGTTAAGGGGAATGGTTAATGCATCTCTCAAACCTAGAATCCATCATACTCTTCTATTGGTATCAACCTTCAATTGTTTTGGTGTGGAGCCTAATTAGTCTCCAAGTGGGAGATTGTTGGTATATGTCGATTAATCATGCAAATACTTTACACTCTTCATGCATCCTTGTCAAGGTTTTGGGTCAGGTCGGGCCCCAAGCAAGGGTTTAGGGACACAGCCCCCAAATTGTTTTTCCCTTTTTTGCATGTCAAGGGGTCAGTAGTTAATTCTTGTTAATCGACAAATGAAAAATGACTTTGTAAAACCCTAATTCTAGAAGCTTCCAAAAATCTTGTTATAAGCGATTGGGATATAAGTTGCAATATTGTGGGTGGGGGCCCTAGCTCAGTTGGCTAAATATTTCCTATTGCAGGAGGTTGGTCACGAGGTCTAGTCTCCCCCACCCCCTGGTACCAAAGGGCGTGCCACGCTAACACCACCGATCATGTTAAAAATTTTACCAAGTGCACTATAGTTTATAGGGGGTTGTGCTACCCGATTCCTGCAGTCTAATAAAAAAAAGTTGCAATATTGTATTCTTGAGATTATAATTTGTTTTGCACTAGATAATAAAATCATTGGATGGTTGAGTTTTTGTGGATGTAGCCCATATTGGGTGAACCACGTTCAAATTATGTGTTGATCTCTTTTGTATTATTCTTCATTGTTATGTATGGGTTATTTAATCTGCATATAATTGCTATTTTTTATTGCTCCAATCTGGTTGAACCCTAACATCAATCATGTGATAAACTTGATCAAATATGCAAATGGGCTTGAAGACCTACAATTTCAAAAAATGTTGCTCCAAAACTCTAATTTTTTCTTGCTTCAATGTACTTGCTTGTGTTCTCTTTTCTATCTCTTTTTCATCTAGTTTGAAATGGTGAAAGACTAGGCTTTTATAGGCATTTCTCTAATTTATCAAAAATTAGATCGTGATAGGTGGCATTTGCAAGTTGAATTTTGAATGTCAAAATGTCACCAAGAAGCTATTAAAAATTAGGTCTTGTCTAATGAAGGGGACCCATTCACCCATGGGTGAATGGGTCTTGGCCCAAATTTCGAGGACACGTACACTTGTTTCAAGGCAATTTAATGATAGGTCGCATTTGTTCAATGGTTTTTTCAGTGTCAAAAAATGATAAAAATAGGCCTCAGGATGCATAATAAAGGGAATTAGGGCATATTTAGAAAGGGTTAAAATGTATAAATGCAAGGTCACTAGAAATAGGTCTAAACTAAGTGTGAAATTGTACTATCACCTACAAGGTAGTACAATTTTTGACACTACATTTAGCCCCCACTTTAGCGACCATATGACATTATGTGCATATGCAAGCTAAAGTATTGAAAGTAAATTATACTTCATAAAAGGATTCTCATATGGATATTTAATTTTTATTTGTGAACAACGAGAATGAAGCCCTAGTGTAGTTATCTGCAAAACCACAATGTTAGGAACTGCATCCTGCAAAACTAATTTGTTAGCTATTTAAAATCATCTTATTCTTTTAAAAAGAAATATCAAACTTCTACAAAGAATCAAATTTGAGGGTAGATGTATGCCCCTTGATTCTACTTGCTTATGGAGGTGGAATTAGGGTAGAAATATAACCTCGTCAAATTTGTAGGCTTTGTGATGGAAATTCTTATGATAGGGTCATGATACCACAACAACATATATCAATAAACATCATATAATATTTCAGATGGAAATATGAATCCAACACAACAATTGGCATCAAAAAAGGAGTTCTCTAGCCCCCATTATGGTGATTTGAGTGAAATGTACTACTAAGAAATTTTACTATATGTTAGTGCAAAATCATGTTTTTCGCTATCATTTTGACATTAACCATTGAGAGAGATACCTTGTTGTAGAGGAGTGAAGATTATGAGCCAACAATTGTACGAGCCCCTGAGACTAGAGGTCTTTTGAGTTGAGGTTGCAAGAGGCACCATCACAACAGAGGTGAGTCCCTTGTACCTTCTCCTTGTGGTTTACCTTTATATTTTTCACTATTTTTGAGCTTTTTCAAAAATTATGATGACCTTGTCCTAGATCCCTTGTCCCAAAATGGCGAACCTATCCCATTTTGGCCACAATATCCAAGAGTGGTTTTACTTTACTTTTAATTATTTGGTTAACTATTTTTTCTATGTTACTGATATGATTTCCTTTGCTTCTTTCAAAGTCCATCACACACCCATCAACGTTTAGGAGGATGAATATTTACCCTTCTCCATGCGAGTAGGTTACTTGGACGATTGAGGAGGAGGAGGAGACTCTTTGTATTACTGGATTGTTTTAGATATGCATCATTCCACCCATGAGGTATCATGATGTTATGTTTATGGTGTTGGTTGAGCAATGGGATGCAGATACTTGCACATTTTGTTTCCCAACATGGGAGATGACAGTGACGTTGGAGGACATCCACCATATTCTTAAAATACCTATCTGGGGTGAGACTATTCACCTTGAGGAGGATCACACACCTTGATAGATGAGGCATGATATTTAGTATTGCATCGACTACCATAGAGATGTTATATCACACATCGATCTCAAGAGGCTTTTGTATGCTTGTATTCCTTTGATTTGGTGAATTATGTGTGTGATTGTTGTTTTGCATCTTGTACCTAATGTATGAGGCATGCAATTTGAGGGAGGCATTATACATACTATACATGAGATGAAGCAGTATCAAATAGTTTATGTATAGGGATGGAGCATGATGTCTCACCTTTATTATGATCTTGGTCAGTTTGTTTATCGAGAGCTTCACAACATAGTACATTGTACACTTCGTCAAGTGTGATCCTTCAAGTATATCACATATACTAGGTCGACTGGATATCCCACTATAGCAGTCATTTGTTATCCATGAGCCTATAGCTATTTTTAGAAGATCCTAGCAATGTGAAGATCTATAACACTAGAGTTTCATGTTTGATTATCTTGAGGAGGATGGCATAGTATGGAGACCATACAAGACTCTCCCATAGTGTCTAGACCTTACATGATAGTTGGCCAGGATGCAGGAGGATAGATTGTTTGTTAGAAAACATGACTATATTTTGATGTCATTCTATTATGATGAAATGAAAGGAAAAGTGGGATCCTAGGCCCTTAATGCAAGGAACCTAAGATTCAAGAGGCCTTTTCCCAAATTTCATTAGAATACCAATCACAAATCGAAGAGATTAACTTTCAACCTTAATGGTGAGTTAATCAAACCTAGATTGGTAATTCTTTATGGGATTGGGATGATTAGGAATGATTTGAAATAATGAAACTAAATAAATTATATGACCTTTAATGTAAAATGAAAATTCTTGAAGATGTGCAGACTGTAACAACACTTTGTAGGCAGATCTAGGAAATATCAGAGGGCATGTACCTATCACGAAAGGTTGATTCTGATGTGTGCAAAGGGATTGGTTCACCCCTAGGTGAATGGGTCTTTGTGATCCTTTCTAAAAATTTAAAATATTATGTTGTAGTTCTTTGTGTGTACTTTATTCTTATACCTACAAATCTTTGTCTTTGGATATGAAGTTACAATAAATTTGTAAAAGAAATTGTTTGTTTGTTTGTATGGGGGTTTACCTCAGTCAAATCCCAATTTGGTAATTAAACCTTGATAAAAAGATAATAATATTATAAAAGAGAGTGTGTGATCCATAACCTTATGTGTGTCTAAGGTTGTTATGAGCTAAGAAGCAAATAAACCCTACTCAAGTGTATTAGAGTATGATTCCTATATGATAGTGATGAGATCCACTTACCTAGAGAAGTCAAAACACCCTAAATAAATCTAAAACACAATGATACCTTGTTGTATTCTTCTATTATAATGAAGCTTGAAGATGAGAACACTAGGAAACAAGTCATTAGGTTAAGGGGAATGGCCAAATTCATCTCCCAAACCTAGAATCCATCATGCTCTTCTATTGCATCAACCTTCAATCATGTGACAAAATTGATCAAATCTACAAATGATCTTGAAGACCTATATTTTCAAATAATGTTGGTCCAAGAATTTTAATTTTTCTTGCTTGGATGTACTCTCTTGTGTTCTCTTTTCTATATCTTTTTCATCTATTTTGAAATGATGAAAAGACTAGGCTTTTATAGGCATTTCTTTAATTTCCCAAAAATTCATATCTTGATAGCTAACATTTGCAAGTTGAGTTTTTAATGTTAAAATACCACCAAGAAGCTATTAAAAATTGGGTCTTAGATAATTAATGGGACCCATTCGCCCATGGTAAAATGGGTCTTGGCCCAGATTTCCAGGGCACACTGGTTTCAAGGAAATTTAATGATAGGTTGCTTTCATTCAATGCTTGTTTCAATGTCACAAAATTATAAAAATAGGCCTTAGGATGCATAATAAAGGGAATTTGGACCTATTTAGAAAGGTTTAAAATGTATAAACGTAAGGTCACTAAAAATAGGTCCAAACTAAGTGTGAAATTGTACTATCACCTACAAGGGAGTACAATTCCCTACACTACATCATTATATTGGTATGTGAGTAACTATAAATATATAATGATTATTTCTATTATTATAGTCCCCATTGTTCATTTAATGGTTCTCCTTTATTTTCCTCCATTATTGATTTATAGTTTGGTTGGATGCCATTGTTGGAAAAGGTTGGTGATGGGACTAGTGTATCTTCAAAAAAGATACAAGGTTCAAGAGATTTCACCTCTACTAAGGGTCCTACTAGCACTTCAAGGTTGGATAAGGAATCCACAACTCCTTTATATGATTTAGGTATAGGTAAATCCAATCACTTTTATTTTTTACCTTAAACCATTCATAAATTTGACTATGTCCCTCTTATGATCATGAGATTTGAATTCCTTAAAGATATTGATCATTATTTAGGGTTTACTTTAGATTTTAAGTTCTATAATCTTAAACCAAGTTTAGTGGAGATCCATATAAGGGTCGATAATTTGTGACAACCCTTGTTGTTGTATGTTTTATTACCCTATAATGTATGCAATGTTACTTTGTTACTATTTCTAAATCCAATGAAGATATCCAAATTCTTGGAGAAGAGTCCTTGGTATTGGGTTTTTCTTTGCTTTGCATGAAACCAATATTCCTATATTGTCTTCTTTTGTATACCTCCTTTTCTTTACCTCTTGCTTAGATTCATTTTCCTAACCTTCTACTACATTTTTAGTAGCATGTTAGTTTTTCAACTATAGGTTTTAGCTCTAGTAGACTCATTCATATCACCCTTAAAATGACATCATTATTTGACCATGTATGCTATTTTACTAGTTGAGTTAGATATATTTGGTAGATTCCTTGAATTTGTTAATCTACAGGTAGGAGACAAGGTGTGGCAAAAATAGGTCTCGGATTATGGAAATGTAATTTTTTAGTGTTAGTCTTGCTTCACCTATGGGCACTTGGAAAATAATTGTTTTAACATATGGTTGAGAAGGGGTACTTCATCTACTTAGTGGAGGGGTATGAATCTTGATTATAATTTAGTTAGGTTTGAATCTTGTGAGGCTAATAATTATGAGGATTTTGTAGGTTCTATGGAATAACCTTCTTCATCTCCTCCTTTCAAGGTTTTCCTAGTGAAAATCACTACAACAATACCCCACTTGTCCTCCTCCTTTGGAGTAGACTCACATAGAGTTAGATTGGGTACCTCTTGTTCACTTTCCTCCTTATTCTCCAATCTGGTTGTAATATTTTCTAAATAGCCTACCCAAGATACAAATGATTGAAGAAAAGTAAATATAAAAATAAGAGATGAGAAAAAATAAACTATATTCCTCTCAAGAAAATGCAAAGCTTCTATGAGCTTGAGAATTGGAATGAATGGTGTAATATTACAAAGGGAACCCATTGGTTATATAGGCTAAGGGGAGATAGAGGATGTAAAAATATTATGACAAGTGTTGTCAGCATGTGAGGTGTGACAACTCAAGGTCATTAAAGCTCAACAACCTTATCCCTATGTAAATTTAAGCTAGTGTGAAGAGGACCTAAGTGGAGAACTAGCTAGGAAATGAACTATTTATATAGAGTACCCATTTAACACTAACCCCCCTCTTAAGTGCAACTTAGGGAGAAATATGAAATGAAAATATGCAAAGATGGGTCTCGACTACTAGGCCTAATGAAGTACCTATGTACATATAAATCTCTCACAAATGGAGAAGAGGAGAAAATCCAATGGGACAAGAGTCCTCTCCAAAAGAGAGAAAAAATAGTGAAAATTCTCTCAATAGAATGTGAAGGACAAAACCCCATGTGAGGAAAAAGTCCCCCATAAGAGAGAATGAACAAAGAAGGTCAAGTGAACCCTCTTGAATATACAATATCTTGAACTGATGGTGGATGCCTGACATAAAAATCTAAATATGGTCTAAGATCGTCGAACATAATTCATCCCCTTAGGAAGAAAATGATACATGTAGGATATATTCTCATTCTTGAAAGGAATAAGTCTTTGGAATTGCTTAAATGTCACAATGTCAGGAGTCCCAATCTTAATTGAAGAAGGGGATGATTTAGAGCAATGTGAAGACTGGTGTATATATATCAACGACCAAATATGATGATAAGTCCTTCGAATGCTACTCCAAAACATGCCAAATGATGACAAGCACTGATATGAAGAATTAGGTACCACTGCAAAAGATGTCAACAGGAATGGAGACTGAGTTGAAACTATTAACTCATGAGTATTTGTAGAATCTGTCACTGTGGAAGCATATAAATGTGAAGATGGAGCAAGAGGATTTGAATGTACCCATTTACAAAAATAGGAAATCAAAAATCCCATTGGGAACAAAACTCCTAACCATTGATGTCCAAACTCCAAAAATAGATGAAGAAGTTGTAGCTATCAATGAAGAGTTGAGGATGAATCCCACATTGCAATAGGAATAAGATTATAATCAAAGAGACCACTACATGAGTATCAAAAAGATACTCTTGAATGCTCAAAATTACAAATTTAGTACATAGTCTATATTAGTATCACTAATTTTGGACTGTACTCAACTAAATATTAGTTAAAAATACAGGTACCAAGTCTTTGGATGTAGAACCCGACCCTCTAAATACAAGGAGATTGCTTCCATGACATGGTTGTCTATATTGTATCTAGTCCATCACACCTAAATGCATGGGTAACTAGTCGTTGCATTCGTTGTGTATATAGGAACTGACACTTGATACATAGATCAATCCTAAGAAGCTTGCAATATGAAAGATTTGGCAGATTACACTGAAGTGACAATATTTTGGCACACTTTATTTTAGTGCATTTACAACATCTTTTACATACAGGAGTTATTTGGACAACATTAATAATGCAAATTTGGAAACTCTAATGAAGAAGCCAAGCAGAAATCAACTTTGGATGTGACTGGTAAATAATCCCTCAAATTGGGATGTTGTCATAATGTTAGGAACAATTGGCCCTTGTTGACTGACAGATAGAAGAATGCCACAAATGGTACAATAAAAAGCTCGACGGTCAATCAAAAAAAAGTTTTCCAATTTTTCTTATTAAAGAAAAATTATGTTTATTAAAAAAACTTAATAAAAAATTATATTATAAAATATTATAAAAAACTTTATTAAAATTAAAATATATATATTTTAAAACTTTATTAAAAATTAATAAAGAAAAATATAATTTTAATTTTTTAAAAAATATTAAAATACTAATAACAAAGTTTATTGAAAATATTAAAGAAAAAATATTTTAAAAAGTTTTATTGAAAAATTTTAATTAATTATTTTTATTAAAACTTAATAACAAGTTTCCTTTTAAAAAAAATATCTAAAAAGAAGTTAATAGTGGGGGTCATAGCCTCCCCCATGCTGGTTATTTTCTTAAGAACCAAACTTATCTCCAGAAATACCTATGGACTTTACCATTTCCAATAATCAGTACTCAAAAGGGATTGGCCAACAAACAAGTGGAAGTTGCAAAACTTCTACTCCTACACTTTGGGCTCTGTAAAACCCAGGAGGGTTATCCCACAATGCATACTTCTGAATTCATACAATTATAATCAAATACATCGCCAATAATAGATACTTCTCATTGAGTTGAGCTTAAGATCCTAATACATTAAATAAGTTGGTGGCTCATTCATCAACGTATTATACTTAAAACATGAGAAGGTGGGACCGTAACATGAAACAACTACAATAGTGACCACAAGAATTTGTAAACTAAATTTGATCAGTTGACGAATCAACACAGAAAATGAATCATGAATACTTTACATGAACCAGTGCCTTCATCTCGAACACAGAGTCATAACCAGCCTATATGATCAGATAACAATTCATGAATAGCAAGATATAATTTCAAGAGATATTGCATTACAACATTCTCTTATCACATTCATGACTAATATTACTTATCAATATCTTAGCACTTGATTCTTGTGACTTATTAATCTCATCCAAGCATTTACATTAATTCATTGAATCAATAAGCAAGAATGAAATCAAACATCCACTAGTAAACAATGGAGACAAATAAAAGACATCTTGGATTACTTTCATTCATAACTCACAAAATAAACACAAGGAGAGACAATAGCCATGAAATTGGTATTTCTTAGTCTATATTTTTCTTTTCTATTATCCAAACTACATATGTAATTATGAACTCTCAAACTTAAGACAAAAACTTTAAAAATATACTTAGTATTCCTCTTACAATTCACTATGTCAATTGCATAAAACAATGAACCCCTACTTCCTGGCCCTGAATTCCTTCTTCTGGAAACAAAGGAGCAAAAAAAAGCCTCGAGCCAAAAAGTACACATGTCAAAACCTTATTGGACCACTATATCAAAGATTCTCCCATTCAGTTACAACACACTCCCAAGAGGTGGGAGACATGTGAAGAAATGAATGTAGTCCTCATTCATTGTAGGAGATTAGGTCCAATCTTCAAAATGGGTTTAACCGAACAATTACCTCAAAACTTGTGCCCACGCATCAAAAGTGAAAAGAATGAAAAGCATGAGGAAAACAGAAAAAGACAAAAGGTAAGACCATGTCTGCAGCCTTGTCATCAAATCAACCTTGAATAAGATGCACTATTTTCCATACTTCAACATAAGCCTAATCTGTACTAAATCCAAGCTATGTAGTGCATTCTCATCTGTTTGTTATTCATCATGGTTGCAGACCTCAAACTTTCAAATCATTAACTTTCCATCCTTAGTGTAAAACCCCCACCCCTTCCAAATATCTTCCTTTCCATGCTAGGAATTCTTCTTTTGTAGGCCAATCAAAATTCATTACTTCATCAACCCTTTGTCTATAAGGTACATATTTGGTGAAAATATAGTTAGCTTCCTTATCAAATTCTAGCAACACAGTCTCAGCATGGACTAACATATCCATATTCACTGTCAATGTGTTCATATCAAATTTTTGACAAATTTTTATAGCTTGATCTGAAATAACACGATTTACTTCACTTCTCCATTCTTGCAAACTCTTAATGCTACCATCACTCCTTAAGATAGATGGGACAAGACCATGATGAGATTCATGGAAATATTTCACCAATTCCTTTATCATGTTCTCCAATGTTTCAACATTCCCTTTGTATTCCTCAATCTTATTTACTAGAAGCACAGTAGGCTTAAACCTCTCTGGTGGATTAGGATCCTACTTAACCTCAATTCCCATCAATATCAATTTTTTTTCTAAGGATCCAAACCTCCATAAATGGAATGATTTTTTCTCTGTCGATATCAAACATTTGTATGGCATCAACCATGGATGAATAGCTATAGTGAATACTATTTATTTTGTTGTTCACTTTTCTATTCAGATGCTTTAGGATTGTTGTGGCAATCCTCATGTTGCTCTTAAAAGTATCTTCATCATGACTTTGACATCTTTCTTTGTATTCACTTAATTGTCTAAGCAACTCTTCCCTTTTGACATCCTCTTCATCATGTGATCCCTCTGATATACTGGGTTCTACTGTTGAAATGGGAACATTTCCCATATTATATGACACAATTTCCCATGAAGTACTCACATCAGCTATAATTTTAGGGGATATATCCTCTTGTATAGTAGTGGGAGAGTCAACATCATCTTGTTTGAGTTTTCCAGGTTGTAGATTTTGCAATACATCCTCTAACAATGCTATTTTTGTATGTAATTGCATATTATTTCTCTCAAGATTTCCATACTTGACCAAAAAATTGTTCAATTTTGTTCTAAGTTTATCCTTCTCAACTGTCATAGACTCCACAGTAGCCCTAGTGAATTGTGCAACATGAACAGAAAAAATTGCAGCTTCTAAGGCCGATATTTTTGACACACTCTTGATTATTAGGCCTCCCTTGTAATTAGGTGGAGGCTCATCAATGTCCGATTTTCTTGTGCTTGGGGCTAAATACCAAATAGCTAAGGCTTCCCACTCTTCACTAAAAGCATACCCTTGTAATGTAAGTGCAACTTCTTCCTCTGTATCATAGAGTGGTCTGTCATATTTTTTTATTGTGTCAAAAGAAATGGTTGAAGCTAGATCCCATTTTGGTAGCAACAAGATACCACTTGTTCTCACCAATTCTTGACTTTCCTTTGCAGTCATGTTTTGAAACCTGGCTCTCATCTCATTTAACACCTTTTTCTGAATGACAACAGTAGGAAATTCTGGATGAAGGCTCCTCTCTATAGCTAGGCTTTTTACATACTCATCTTGTTTAGCCCTATAGGAAAACTCCAAAAAATCTTGAGTTTTCACAAATGCGTCATCATCCAAGAATTTGGTACATGCCTCAACCCTCATGCATCACTTCCATTGATCCCTCTGAGATCAACATTACTCAATTTTTTTCCCAATTGACTAGTTGCCCTTACTACATATGTAGTTGGCACTCCTTCCTGTATTTCTTGCTCGGATACCCAAATATCATCATCAGAGCCTTGATCATCATAATCCACTAAACTAATGGCCACAATTTTTTATCTTTTCAATGGTGGATCCTTAGGTGGTACCTCACTAGGTGGTGGAGAATCAATATCCATATAAACATTTAGCACAACTAACTTTCCCATATCACAATTCCAAGGGTTTCCCACTGGGACACCCATATTTTTGTTCTTGAACCAACCGTAAAACAATTCCCATCCAGTATAGGGTAATTTAGCATCTTTGATAGAACCTCTTTTTCCAAACAGACCCTCTGCTATTTGTGGTCCCCTGGGAATCAATTGGCCTCTAGGTGTTTTGCTAGTGGAAGGCGGTAACTAATCCATAAGGTCTTTATTCAGAGGTCTCTTGGGAGTGGAAGCCTCCCCTTTAGATGAAGATGTTTTTGCTTTAGGGGCCATAATGCAAGAAGTATAACCAAACAAGGTTTTTTTGGTCTAACTGAGCAAGGTCTATGACTTTTGTAAGGGTTTTGTATGAATTATACAAATGCAAAATTAAGAAAATCCCCTTTTATAAACACCAAACATAACAGTCGAACCAAGAAAAAACCCTAACATACTTAAGCTTGAGAAAACATAACCTCTCATAATGCCAAAAGGAAAGTGTTAATTGAATTACAATTTTATCGCAGGTTGACATCCCTGGTTCCGATGTGAGAAAATGTTGAGCGACCACAATTTGATCTCTTGGAGTGTATTGAGTGTACTCGTAATACTCAATTATGCCTTTGAGATAAATATTAATAATCATGCAATTCCTTACTTTGGTAGCTCAATTTCCTTTCAGTTGTTAAGACTCTCTCACGTAAACCAGAACGGATTGCTTGCCATCAAATTTTATTTTGAATACCGACTATTGATTCATTCGACGAGTTGATTGATCCAAGATCCAGATTTAATCAGCTTATTATGAAACATTCGACTATGCACAGCTGCAACAATTGCCAAATGACAGAAGGCCACATGGAAAAAATTGTTCGTAACATGTGATCCCTACCATCTATTTCTCTTTTCAGCCACAATCCATGTGTCTTTCTTCCCTTACCCCCACAAGCCATACTTCACGTGCAACTTTCATCAACGGGAAGATGAGGAGCAGCTGAGATTAAATCTTGAGGCCTCATCATACACATTGCTTAGCTAGCTTCAATTCTATTTCTCGCACAATATCAAAGGCTCAGATTAAAAGATCTTTAGGCACATGTGATATATGGACTTTAGTAATGCACCCATTACTTTCCACGTCCTTAAATTTATTCCACGCAATAAACACCCGCTTCCCCACTGAGAAACTGGCAAGGAGGATGGGGCCCACATGGGATGGCAAGGAGTAGTCTAGGTTGATCCACATCACCCACAATCAATCGTTAACCAAGATTAAATTCCACAATACTAATTATTGAACCGATAATAGAGAAGACAAGTGGTAATCGCCCGCTACCCCATGTGGTTACTTCAATAACCAAGAAAAATAGACGGGTCAGCGGGGAACGATCCA
Organism: Sequoiadendron giganteum; assembly: GCA_007115665.2. Classification (NCBI taxonomy): domain Eukaryota; kingdom Viridiplantae; phylum Streptophyta; class Pinopsida; order Cupressales; family Cupressaceae; genus Sequoiadendron; species Sequoiadendron giganteum. The sequence goes on from CM021106.1 coordinate 208,887,163, forward strand.
GATGTGGCCACCTCAATTATCTCCAATCGTTGATCTATCTTTAGCAACCATCTACACACCTCTTCAATGATGTATGGCCCACCAATCATCAGGGACACATGTACTTCGCCTATGAGCCTAAATAAATAAAATAATTCAAGATAAAATAAAATAGGCAGGCAGGCGACGACTCAAATTTTCTTCATCGATCGCATGGCACTCAGGAGCTCCTAGACCTGCACATGTCAAAAATGTTAACCCTAAAAGGGACCCAACCTAGGACGATGAAGCCATGACAACAACATAAAGGACTTTAGATCTTCATTAGGGTGAATATTCAACTCGACTTAGGATAACTGTGGAATAATAATCCATCATGATTAACAAGTAGAACCAAACCAGAGGGCTAGTCACTCAACGAGATTTGATGTTGAAAGTCATAACTTTAACAGACCGGTGAATGACAGAAGGAGTCAACTGAAAAATAAAACAAAGGCCAAGATATAAACTCCAAGGGTTTTTCATATAAGACCAGAGTAAACCTAAAACCCTTTATATTAGCAGGAAACAGAAACCCACAACTCCTTAGACTCATCAAGATTTTAGATATGGAACAAAAAATTTAGGGGTTCCATCACCCCACACCCCACACATTAAATAATTATTTTTTTAAAAGTTATATTGGTGCTTTAAATGCCTTAAAAAGATGCACATAATAATTAAAACTTAATTAAAGTTAGTGGGAGGCTCATTAAGGCACGAGGCCCTATGGGTCCCCATGTTTATGGGGGCACAAGACCCTATGTGGGTACCCATGCACCCATAAATTATGGGGTGGCCTCAATAATTTTTTTTTTTAACTTACATTTTAATAATAAAATGCAAAATATTGAAAAAAAATTGAAGCTTAGCCTATTATGTTCATGGAGACTTTTAAAAAATTGTTTTTTTTCAAACTCAACTAAAATTGACAAATTAATAGTCAATTTTAACTTTTTTGAACCATCTGAACGCGATGACATGGTCGGATTTGACCTAGAATGCTCTGAAATGGTAGCTCCTTGTTGGATTTGGAAATGAACCTTCTACTTCAAATTCCTACAAATTTGGCCTCCAATATCCAACTTGGACAAAATAAAAGGAAAATTTAACTTTCTTGGCTGCTCTAAACTCAATGGTGAGCTCAATTTTTTTCAGAAAGCTTTAGAAAACCTATAATTATAAATTTAATGTATGAACCCCTCCAAAAATGGTATTTTCTTCATACTTTTTTTATTCTCCAGATCATCCAAGGATGCAAGAGAAGAGCATACTTAGTGCTTTGAAAAAAATAGCTCTACACTACCAAATTTCCTAAAATATTATTAACCCACAACTCATTCTTGCTCTAATACCATGTAAGACTTGATAAATAGCCTAACCAAGATACAAATGACTAAAGGAAATCAAATACAGAAATAAGAGATGAGAAAGAATAAACTATATTCCTCTCAAGAAAATGCAAAGCTTCTATGATCTTGAGAATTGGAATGAATGGTGTGAGATTACAAAGAGAACCCATTGGTTATATAGGCCAAGGGGAGATAGAGGATGTAATAATATTAAATGAAAAGTGTTGTCATCCTATGAGGTGTTACAACTTAGGGTCATTGAAGCTCAACAACATTTCCCTATGTAAAGTTAAGCTAGTGTGAAGAGGACCTAAGTGGAGAAATAGCTAGTAAATGAACTAGTTAGATAAAGTACCCATTTCACACTAACACCAGTGATAATTTCACCACATCCTATTATAACTCCTCTCTCTTCTATAAAAGATACTTTTGTAGACTACTCCCTATTGTAAGTTATAAAAACCCCTCCAAAATATTTGCTTGACCTCCTTTCTACTCTCTGTATACTTATAGAACCTTTTGATGAGGTGGTCCCTACAACTTTATGAGAACTTTATGAAGGATTTATGAATAATATGCGTCAATGGTCTTCAATACTTAGGTGGATAGAATTTCACCTTAGAACTCCCATATGATTTATGAGGATTGTATAGGGGCCTCAACCCAAGAAAGATACAAATTGGATAAATAATATTTCTTTTAAAAATAAAGGCAAAAAGGCTTCAACTATAGAAAACAAGAAGACAAAAAAGAGATAGCTAAAAACTAAATTTTAAAAAACACGAGACTAAGAAAAATACTAAACCAAAAAAATGTGTCATTTTAAAATCATTTCTTGTGGGAATAAATGTCATGTAGTTAGTTAAATATATCCTAAAGGAATTCATATTGGAAATAGGAGTTTAAACAATAAACACATCATCATCAAAGATCATCTTACATTTATCACACCATATCTTACTATAGTACAGAGCAATAGACTTAGGTTGGATATCAACATCATTAACTAATATGTTGCCACATTCCTTATATCTAGTATATTCAATAAATGAAGTCACGAGTTGTGGAGGAGTGTTAGGATTCAATTGTATCTTTAAAAAAAATGTATGGCCTCTTTAAATAAAATAATGAAGTGTATGGTAGATCCCAAGAAATATCTTAGCTCATGCATTCTTGAGTTGATCAATAATATCACATTACTTTGTATGGTTTCTTATAAGTGTGGGATTAGAAAGAATATTAAGTACATTAGATGGAAACGTAATTTTTTTAGTGTGAACATATTGGCCTCTAACCATCTTTTAATAAGTTACACAATAATAGTATAATTTATGAATAATGTGCAACATGAAAAGTAAGCTTATGTATGCTAGAACAGATATAAAAATGAAAGGTACGAAGAGTGTGCATATGTCATGATATGAATAAAAGGTGAGGAAGGAGGGAAAATAAAAAAAATCATGAGAAAGATCATCTAGGTATATACCATCCTTATGGGTGCTAGGTTTAGAAAAATAAGCAATAAAATAATGTGTCAAATATAGAAAAGAGGTGCAAAGAAAATAAGATAAATTAAACCATTGCAATACCCTACATTCAAGCATAGTATAAACTCACTAATCAATAGGATTTCATCACTAAATATTCATAATTAGTAAGAAAAAATAATTTAACATGTAACATCTTTAGTGTTCTCATAATCATCATGTAACAAACATCAATAAGAAGCATAATATTATCATGTACAAAGAACAAGGAGATAAGGAAACATGAATATCACATAGATTAGAATCAAAATACATAATAACATAAAGTATACCTTAATAATATCATTATAAGGTATGTTTTCATTATGTATTATAGGTTCAGCCATATCATCAATGAGCATCCATGAGGCCAATAGAAGAATACACATATAGTCCTAATGAATGGAAACCATAGTAATAGTTATATCATCCTCAAATGTATTAATAAAAGGTAGGTTCGTGTCACCTATTAGCTATCACATGAGGTGAATTATATATTAGGGCATAAAAAATAAATGATAGACAAAGACAAATCATCATGCTTCCATGAACCACTATCATTATATATAGGAATAATAAACGTATCATGAAGTTCATGGACAAATAAAGTGCATCTAAAAGAGAAGGGGAAGTAAGAACAAACTATATGAAGGATGGATTAACATGTAGATCGTGAAGAAATTCCCCCATAGAGAAGACATCCCCATCCATAGAAAATAAATATGTGAGAATATCAAAGATGGAAGGCTCAAATATAACAAAGAATATGAACATGTCAAAATTGACAAGACATGCTTGGCTATGTGGGAGAGACAATGGCCTAAGAAGATCCTTAACATAAAAGTAGGGCATAAATGAAGATATAAGGACACACTCAAAGCCTAGGAATATATAATATGAAAGATAATAAATAAGAAAGATCAAATTAGAAAACCTAATGAAGGAGAAGAAACCCTAGGTAGTGTAAGAAAATCTTAGGTTCATAAGAATGTAAGAATTTTAACTATACCTGCATAAATATCTAGGATAATTAAATAAATATAATCAAGTATAAAATAATTAACGTAGATAATATAACTGAAATAAACATAATAATGCAATAAAAGGATAGAGGAGCTTAGCTCTAGGATTGATGGTGGATAAATTTTTCTAGTGTTATTATGGAATGATCCACCACTATCATACCTCAATATGGTGAATATTTGAGTTTGAATTGGCACAAAAACTCTATAGACTGGTGTTGTGTCCTATGTAATTTTAACTTAATTCTTGTGAACCTAATTTGATGCATAAAATTGATCTGATTTGTGTGGGAATGATTTGAGATAAAATACCCTTGAGAATTTATTTGTCTTTACCTTCTATATATTTGAAAATGTTTTTGAAAAGATAAGTAGCATTTACAGGGTGTTGTACCCTTCACAATGAGCCATAAGGGCCAAAAAGGAGCAAGTCTAAAAAACTAATAGTAAACCAAAAAGGAACAGAGACAACACTTTAACAGCACATAAACCACAAAAATATAGCCAAACAACAGAACACCGGCGCAGGCAGTAGCTAACTGGCATTGTCCCAATTTTTGAACGGGAGGTCCATAGCATCATCACCGACCCAGTCTTGGTTCTCCTGGGCATTATTTCCCTCAAGCTCCTCCTTGATAACAGTGGATAGAGTGTTGGTAACGAAGTGGCCCAACTTCATTGTGAAGAGGGTCAATCCATGAAACCTTTTGTTGAGCGTGTCCATCTTCTTGTCCAAAGCACAGGGCTGCTCCCCAACATCCATAGTCCCCGGGATCTCGTCAGGCTCCGCAACCAGGGGGTGTGAAGAATGAGAGGCCGAGGTATCTTTCGGTAACTTGTTGTCTTCTGGGGTAAACAGGGCCCCTCCACGTTCTCATCCTCATATTCCTCGGTCTCCTCATCCTTATACTCCTTGTTGTCAGATTGCTCCTCCTCTGAGTCTTCAATAATTTGAAAATGTTAAGGTAGTGTCTAGATATACTTTTGAGTAGCTTGCAAAACATGCTAGGTGAATAGATTCTCTTAGGTCAAACCTCTTGGTGGACTAAATTAACATTGATGAGAAAAAATAAAGATAACACATATACATTCAACCTAATATGATAATATATAATATCAAAATTTGATGGCTCCCACTGCAACAACTTTCTCTGATCCTTTAGCTTTTTTGTGCCCTCTACCTCAATTCCTCCAACAACATGTTCAGAAATTGTCAATGGAGTGTGCGCCCATGATGGCATAGTAGAGGCAAAGCGTCCTTTCTCATGCCCTAATAAGAATGTGGTAAGGGCTTCTCATTTTTTGTAGGGTTCAACGAGGGGTGGGGAGGCTGGTTCTCCTTTCAAATCCAAGCCATACAAAATGGTTGTGGGTATAGATGCCTCAGAATCATTATAGGGAAGGAAGCATTTTCCAAAGGCCTCTTCCTAAGACCCTTATTATTCTCACCCCTCTACTCTGAAACCTCCTTTTTTCATTCGCAACTCGGAATCAGCCCCGAAAATATGCCTGAACAACATCGCTTTTAATAGAGAGGAGGTTCTGAAAGGTCACACCCTGATTTGTAGATTCATGTGAGCCTAGACAAAGTTGTCTGACCTCCATGCCTGGATAAGTGAAAACTGGAAAGAATACATGGAGGATGAAATCAACATTTATCCATGTGCAAAGGGTTTTTTTATTTTGGAATTTGAATCTCTGGAAGATAGAGAATTGATCCTCAACAAAGGTTTGTGGTTTTACCAGGGATAATTTTTATGCATGAAGCCTTGGTTCCCCTCTTTTGATCCTCGAACTGAGATGTGTTCTTCAGCATTCCTTTGGGTAAGATTGCCCTACCTTCCTCTGCAATTTTGGGAAATTGAATGCTTGATTGCAATTTCCAATGGTCTAGGTAAGTATCATATAATTTGGAAGGAAACTATCAATTATGAAAACTCTACTTGTGTACATTTATGTGTTGAATTTGATTTATCCAAAGGCCTACCGGCTGAAATCTCATTAAAAATTAAGAAAAGACATTAGCGTCAATTGGTAGATTATGAAAATATTTCTTTTAGATGTAGAGTGTTTCTTAACGGCCCATAGTACTCCACAATGTAATAAGCAACAAGCTAAGATGCAAGGAGAAGTCTCTTATCAACCTTCTTGGTGGGATGGGGTTGAATCCAGCCACTGTGTGATTGCTCCTCCAAAATCATTACAAGAAGTGTCCTCTCCCTCAATGGCTCCACAAAAAAATTCTCATGAGGTAGTTGGTGCCTCTACAGTTCCTATTGATTCTTCTACACAAGGTCAGTTTGATTTGCAGTCTCCTGAGTCTTTGGTGATCTCAACAAATTTAATTTATGAAGAAGTGACAAAGCAGGAAAAATTCATCAAACAGAATATCTTTTGCAAGCCAGAGCAGGAATGGACGGAAGTAAAAAGAAATAAATATTCTTCTTCAAGGGCCAAACATTCAATGACATTAAGATCAACAAAATCTGGGACGAATAATTAAGTATTGTAATCGAGGAATATGTAATCTTGTTTCCAAAGTAATAGAAAGAGTATTTTCCTCTCTGATAGCAATTTTCCAATATATATATATTATATATATATATATATGATGATATAAATTTAATTCCTTCTATAGACACCCTAAAATTCATTATTAACAACTAACTCGTCATTTTCTTCATTAATTAACTATCCTAGCAACCAACCACTTTTCTAAATTCTTGTTATTAATTAAATAATTATTATTTAATTAATCCTCATTCCCATAATTAATTAGATAGCTCATTATTTAATTATTACTCTTCCAATTCCTCTCTAAGGTTAATTAATTTAATTTAATTAATTAAATAGCCTTATCTCCTTTTAATTCTTCCTATCTTGATTAATTAATTAATTAAGCCACATTAGCCCGAGCACTAATATCTCGTCTATTTTTTTTTTTTTCTAATATTCCAAACTTTCCATCATGTGACAAGTTTCCTATCCATTCATCATGCTCTCACATGTGTGAGCATGTCACTTCAACCCACTCCCTTTCTCACATATGTGTGAGCATTCGAGCATTCGAGCTTGAAATCCTCCCAACCCTCCACCTCATCCTTGTCTTGTTTGGCCTTGACCCACTACCTTGCTCACACATGTGTGGTGTGATCTTCCAACATGTGTAGCCACCCTACCTCTTATACACATCATAGTGATCACACATGTGTGAACAAATCCACTCTTACATCTCATGGACACTTTTCACATAACTACACTCCCATTCCACATACTCACTCTCATGCAAAATCAGCCCTTCATCAACTTTATATCTTATCCCTCCATTTTCTCCACAAAAAATCTATAAATTGGATATCATTTCCTCTATTTTAATACAACATCATTATGCTAAATCATTCTACCCTTAACCAGTCATATCCTTATGCTATTATTATGTTGGTTTGTTGAGAAATCCTCATTATTCCATAGCAAGAAAATATACGTCTTAGTGAGAAAATCAAGTGGATATTTGGGTGCAACTCTCTTTATAGCTCAAATAGAGGAGTAAGGTAAATAAATTATAATGTTTTGTTTTTTTGTATTTGAGTCCTTATTTATGCTTTATTTTTCTGTTTCCTTTATTCTACCATGTCCAATGGGACCCACATCCCTGTTTTGAACTTTTATTTGAGTTTGTTGTGAGTTTCACATATAGATTTCTATTTTAGCATATTTAACCTATGTTCTAGCACTTTTGTGACCCAATCAATGCAAATACATCTCATTGCGCACTCAATTTTTTGGATTTTCTTTTCTTTTTGTGTCATTTTTCTAACTTTGGTTTCCTATTTTTCTAACTTTGTGTTGCCTATTATGAATGACATTTGCCTTATTTTATCATTTTCATCATTTCTAACTCTTTATTTCATAGGAATAATATATTTTTCTTGTAGTTGTTTTTTCCTAGCATAGTTTAGTGCTTGTTTACTATAAATTGACACTTTTTTGGTTCATCACTTCCACCAATGTTTCAACACTTTTGCATTTAGAGCATTTATTTCCTATTTTCTACCATTTTTTATTTTTTATTTATTTTTCTATTTTATATTATTTGTGGGTGTGCTTATTTATTATTTCCATTATTTTAAGAATTCCACTTTAAAGTCCTTTTCTATTTTTCTAAAAAGAAAACTAACATAGGTGGCATATATTCTATGTAGGCTCCTAAATTAATGCTTACACTCAATGTTTTAATGCCTACACAACTCAATACATCCACATAATTGACACTTGTATTTTGGTATAGCCTTTATTCTCAATTTCTTTTTTTTTTTTTTAGCACTTTCATTCCTATTTTAACATTAAGTCGTTTTAATTTATATGTTGTTTCAACATATTCATTGCTTTAACATATTTTCTACTTCAATTCTTTCAGTATTTTTTATTTTTTTTACTACTTTCTCAACTTTAATGTTAACCCTATTAGGTCTCAAAATTACCACTCCACCTCCCAAAACAATATTCTACTCACAACGCCAACATTGTCAATAGGTGAGCAAAATTAGTCCATCTACAAAGTTATGGACAACTCTGAGCTAACTTAAGGAGAGTAAGTTGTATCTCCTACACTTTGAGCTCAATTGATCTAAATTTATATGAGGATTTAGGTAACAACACCTAGTGTATGAGAACCTACGATATTGTAAAATTGGACAATATATCAAAACTCATAAAAATGAGTTGTGGGCCTTTAAAACTCACCTTTATTTGATTTTAAAAATAAAATATATGCATTTGTATGAATATGAAAGGTAACCACATCCTTTGGAATCTGAAATGACTAGTTGGATATGGAAAAAAACCAACAAAACTAAAATTTATATAAAAACATGTCTTTTTGTACCCCAACTTGGTGAGGTCATACCTTCTAGCCAATATGTCAAAATATAGACTTATTTACACTGTTGGAAATATCTCCAAGAAATAAAGTTGCAATCCCTTGAAATGAAGCCAATAATAAATATTTCAAAAGGTCGATGACAATATTTACCCTAAATTCCACTTCGAACGCCTTTGAAAATGTGATTTATTACAACGTGGAAAATATTGATTTTTTTTATATTTTCTATTTGTGGTTGTGCAAATGCCTCCTAATTGCTTCAGATTATTCCTTCCCCCTTGAGAGGTAATGTTCCAAATTGCATCAACACTCTACAACAAATGAGGAAAATATTCAATAATGTGATCTTTGGTAAACCACTTGCTTTGATGAAGTAGTTGTCATGTTTGAACCACACGAGAGAGAGGGGCCTATTTTATTTTCAAAGTCTTCACATGAACATAAATAATTTGATCATTTACCACTAGAACACCAGCCTCAATATTCAAGTCTACATTCTAAATCTTCTAAGCAACATTCAAGGTATTCAACAAAGGTGGAAAGTATGGGCAGAGTAAATCAACATTAAAAACATGATGAATTCCTAGAAATGGTGGAATATTTACTTCAAAATAATTCTCACCAATTTGATTGAGGATAGTGTATGGCCCATACCAAAGAGGAAAAAGCTTCTTATGTAGTCCCTGAAATCTCTCCTTTTCAAGATGAAGCCAAAATTTATCACCAACATGAAAGTGATGAGGTGTATGATGTTGGTAATGTCACTCCTTGTACTTCTAGTTGGCGTGTTGCAATATCTCATGAAATTATTTTTGTATATGACAAATCTTCTCAAAAAAATTATTCTTAAATTCTATCTCCCTCTCCACATGTGGTTATATCACATTCCTCATTGTTGGGAGTACAACATCTAAAGGAGCTAATGGTTGGTATCCCAAACATACTTCAAATGGATTGTGCCTTATGGATTCATGTATTGCATGAATGTAGCTATGTTGTACATATGAAACTCTCATACCATGTTTGAGGATGTTGAGAATGATACATCCCCAAATGATGAATTATCATTTTATTTACCACCTCAATTTTTCCATCAATTTTTGGATGGAATGCAATAGACTTAGTGAGCTTGGTGTTCACTGACCAAAGTGAAAACCAAAAATTATTGATGAAAATTGTATCTTTGTTAGAAATAATACTCTATGGTAGTCCAAAGTGAATCTAGACGGTTGTAATGAAAAGTTTCAAAGTGTCTTATACTGAGACCCCCTTCTTGCAAGCTACCATGATGGCCATTTTCAAAAAATTGTCCACCACTACATAGACACAATCATGATCAATTTTATAGTAGGTTTCTAACTCCATTTTTGTCCAATAAATTGATGTAGAAAATCCATACATGCAACTCAATGGACCAAGGGATCCCTTATTAATAAATTCGTTGATGTAGATGTGCTACATTTAATTTATCAACCAAAGGTTCATATTTTCTTGGATGGTGCTGGTATTGTATGATCTGTAATTAAAGGTTTACAAATTAACTTGCTCTTAATTATAATTATATATTTTTCTTGATCACAAAATAGAATTGTGTGGTTATTTTCTTTAACCGTTGAAATTATAACATTGTGTTCACTTAACTCTTTACCCAAATTAATGAAAAATTAACTAATTACTTAAGTATCATAATTAAAATTCAAAGGAGTTAAAAACTCAAATAAATAAGAGAGAATAGAGAGATGATAGAGAATTTGTTAACGAAGTTCACCCATATATTTGGGCTACGTCTCTAGGTCTGCTTCATAATGTAGGACCACTTTATTAATGACGCCAAGCTTTAATTGCCTGTGTACATCATCCAAGATTCAAACCTATATTAAAACTCCTCGCACAGTCTCTCTCAACACCTAAAGACTCTCTCTTGTACTCTCCTTCTCTTGCGTTCAAGGGTTAGGCTTCAAATGCCTTATAACCCAATTACACTAAAAAGATTTATACAATTTACGTCTTTGTGCTTACATTAATCTCTAAGATTCCTCTTTCTAATTTCCTCACAACATGAAAACTCATTGCCCCTTCAAAAGCAATAATACCCCCTTATATACATTTTCAAATACTATTTGGGGGTTAACAAAATTATTCCCTAAATCACCTATATTAAGCCCTTAAAACCCATAAAATCTTTTAAAAATCCTTTAAAATTTTTAGACTTAATATTTTATGGCCCTCATATAACTGATCCCCTTTAAAATATTTATGTATTTTATTTTAAAGGTTTCACGTGATTTAAGCCTTTATATAGGCTTTGGCCCCCTTATATCATTACCAAAATCCTTTAAAATCATCTTGTCCACTTTAAATAGTAACTCTTCCATTTATAATCCCATGAATCACACATGATGCAATGGTGGAGCGTACTTTATGGTGTTTGGGAGGTCGTGGGTTCAACTCACCCGACCCCCTCTTATGAGATTGCCATCATTTATATAATAAATAGCATTTAGCTCCATGTATATAGCAAGATAGTTGTGTGGTGTAGTGGTAGTGCTTGAGAGTAGGGATAGAGAGGTTGGGGGATTTGCCAAATTTTAGACCAATATCATTATGAAACTAGAGGTTGTTGGGGTGCCACATGGAATTCATTCATTGGGCCACGTGGCTATTTCTTATTTACAAATATTTGGACACATGGCAGTACTTGATTGGTCCATGTTGTCAAACTATGCCACATCACCCTATGCCATGTCAGCCACATCATCTACCACATGTCACTTTTTTAACCTGCCATGTGTCAAGCTTTGATGATGCCATGTCATCATGCAGGCATCATCATATGTACGTGGTCAACCTTTTTTTCTTCACAACTTTGACCACCCATAACTTTTGTGTGTGGACTCTGATTGACATGATTCAAGTAGTGTTGAAATTGTCTCGACGAGCTCTTAGACTTGGCATTGTTTTTATCTAATTTGGAGATGATCAATTTTTTGGTCTTGAGTCAACATCTAGAATCTCTAACCCCACCAAACTTTGACCAAGCATAACTTTTGCATCTGATCTCCCTTTGACTCGATTCAAGTTGCACCAAGATTGTGTTAGAGAGCTCTATTCAACAATACTATTTTCGTCAGATTCTGAGACTATGAAATTTTAGGTCTTCTAGATCCTCCTAGATCATTCCTCCCAATTGAGAAGCTTTTAGACCACCAAAAGTTTATTTTATGTAGAATTGAAGTGACAACATTATTGCCTCACTTGCTCAATATCATTTGTCCACCTTGTTGGAATTATGGCCATCTGACCCATCACAAACAAGATGAAAAATGCAATAGCATTGCTGATACAATCAATAGAGTACTCATCAATATTCATTGTCGCATCCACTAGCCACATAGAACTATCTAGTAGAATAACAAGCAACAATACTGAATAAATTGATGTGAAAGAAAAAAAATTGAGAAATGGTGCCTCAAACATACTGGTGTTCAGGCATCTGCATTGTTGAACAAATAGTTGAATATCACTAGGACAAAGTTACTAGTCTAATTGAAATCATGTTGGTGGGAAATGGTTTGTTGGTTAAGTTATTGGATTTCAAGTTTTCCTAACTTAAGTCACGGGTTCTAAAGTTTCATAACCTCTCGACTTAGTGACTTTGAGGTTCTCTTTGTTATCGTTATGTCACGAGTTTTGAGAAATTCATAACCTTCAAGAGAGATTCTGAAGTTTGGTTTTCGAGCGAAATAGCGATCCTCTTGCTATCAGTGAGTCACAGGTTCTGGGAAATTCATAACCTCTGATAGAGGTTCTAAAGTTCAATTTTCTAGCGACATAGTGACATTGTACGGGCGTTGGCTTGTTAGTGGTGACTTTGATGTCACAAAGGTAGTGGGGACCATGGCGAAGTGTTGATATTGTTGATCGATAATTGCGGTTATATTAATCTAACAATGCTCGTTTATTTTGTGCTCCTTTGTGGTGAGCACTGACAAAATCTTATGAAGCAAGCATAATTGACTAAGTGTTTGACACCTGTTGGATTGATCAACAATGTCAAATCCACGGTGCCCATTAGCCCCATGCCTCTTGTGGTGGGTCTTGAGTGAATCCCATGGCATGTGTGGGCTTCAGACACATGTCATGGTGGACCTGAATAGTGCCAACTTGTTATGTGGTATGATGGTTGTCTTGATAACTTATGAAGATTACTTAGGTGGGACCTGATGGAGCCGAGCTATGTAATATGAGAGCGGCAGTTACCTGGGGTCTGGTTGAAAGGTTGGGCAACGGACTGGTCGAGAGGCTGGGTGTAGGCCAAGAGGCTGGAGGTGGGGCTGAGAGGCTGGGTAGCTGAGAGGGTGTGGCGATAACCAGAGATGGCCCGAGAAGTTGGCTTGTCGTGAGCCGAGAGATGAATCTTGTAGAAGGTGAAGGCCGAGTGGCTATGTGACAGTGAGATCGAGAGGTTGGTGGTCAAGTTGTGAGGCTATGTAGCCGAACAAGATGTCTCTTGCTAAGAGGTGAGATTGAAGAGGGGTTATGCTGTCAGATTCTCTCCAGATGGAACAAGATGTAAACTTTGTAAAGGTCGTGAGCCTGATATTGTATTGTAACTATATTTTGTTGTTGAATAATGCAATGGCAATCTGGGATTTTGGAGTGTGGGGTTATTTTTACCCGAAAGGGTTTTCCCCACGTAAATCTGTGTGTTCATGTTTTTTGTTCCATCTTTCATGTTTAATGGTTCTACGTGATTGAATCTATTTAATGGTGTTGTTTGGAATTGGTTTAATAAGCATTTATTTTTCTCTAAGGGTCAATGTGGGAAATGAACTATGTCTGATACCGCCTTGTGGCATATTATTTTGTGTCTTTGAGGCAATCTAATGAAATAAAAGCTACAAAAGGCACTTTTGATCTTAGATGTTTCTTTCTGAGATGACCCATATTTTCCAACAAGTGGTATCAAAGCCTTCTTCTGGGTATTGTTCCCCCCTAGAGATGTTGGTTTTGGGTATTCCTTATGTTAAGATTTCTTAGTATGTCAGGCTTGTGGAAATCTAGAGGAATGAGCTAATGTATTGATCCTTTGATGAGTGGAAGTTCTTGCTTTTCTATTTAAGTCTATGTAACAACAAGCAGCATGGAAGATGGAGAAGATGGAGAAACTTAAGTTGGTCATATTGAAATGATGTGACCTGAATCTCATGAGGTGGCAGCGGTAGAACCCTCATGCATGGGGTGGAATATTATTTTCTCTAAGGTTGTGTTGCAGCTAGGCTTTCATATTGGGTGTCTATGTGAGAGGTTCCCTGGTGATATGGAGAAGTTTGGGTTGTTGTTCAGTCATGAAGTAATGTGCTTATGCTGGGTGTTTTTCTTGGTATTGGAAGGCACAGTTTTTTTGGTACCCCGATTGAATGTAGGCTATGGAGTTGATCATTGGATGATCTGGAAGCTTCTAAAATAGCTTGTCTCTCTCATATGCAAGTGCATGTTGGTGGTTTTGGAGTTGGCTTGAAATGGGCCTAGAATTCCTGAACTATTTTTTCCTTTTAAGGATGGTTTATACTTGCATGGCTCTGTGGTTTTGCAATTTTTTCACGATCAAGAAAAACTTGTGGTTATGTGGAGTTGTTGTTAATCTATTTTCTAGACCCTAGCTTTTGGGGTGTAACTAGATGCGATAGTTGCAATTCGACATGGTTTTGAGGAGGTGTGATATCTTATCTGCATGGGAGTGTTGTTATGTGATTTGTCACTCAACATTCTTGTGGTGTTGCTTGTTGGGTTCCTTGACTATGGCGCTCAGTGTGGACATGATTGGAAAATTGAATCTGAACTTGATTTGGTGTTTGATTCATGTTGTCTACGTGCTTATTCTCTTTGAGATCTTAGTGTTGTTTCTAGTGGTATGATGGGTTTGCATGTTTGTTGTGATTGATCTTCAAGTTATGCGGTTGGTGTATTAGCTACCCATTGGTTGTAGTTAGATAACTTGGAAGTGGACTATCTATATCCACGAGGTTGATTCAGAGTTGGTGCATACTTGTTAGTTGGCCTTGTTTTTGGTTAGTTGTGCATTGGTGAAGCTACTTTGAGATGCAAGGATGAATGGTTTTGAGTACCTAAATAGTCGGTTATGGGGACCTGTAGCATGTGTATCACAATTTCATGGATAGATTGGATACACATGTTTGTGTAAGCTTTTGACAGTGATGGTTTTGTCTGCTTGGCTTGGACATCTTGGTGCCACTTGGTATTTTTTTCAAAAGGACATGTTACTATGTGGACCTAAAGGATTTCTAGATTAACATATGTTTGGTCATGATGCTTGGAAAGCTCGATTGTCACGATTCAGTGGGAGATTTTAGCAATGACTGTGGATTCATCACTTGTTGGTGAATGATCTTCTTTATTGTTGCAGATGCTACTAGGAGGGACTCTTAGATCTAGTTGTTGTAGAAGGGTTCTTTTGCATTTTCATGGACGCTATTTGAATATGTGCAACATCCTGGAGCCATGGAGGACTCTTGTGAGTCTTTGGTTGAGGTTTTGGTGGTGCTTGATAGGTGATGTTGGTTTAGAGTTGTTTCATGTCATGTTATACTCTTGTGTGTGCATCAGAGTTTAGGCATGAGGCATTTCTCTTGAGACCATATTATATTCACCTGGAGCATGGGATCTCCTAAGGGGGATGGGTAGATCATGATGTCAAAATAAGTTACTAATTTTGGTGATTGGAGCATTGATAGTGGTCTAATAATTCTTTGTGTATTGGGTGCATTGGTCATATGCTTGAGAACTTCATGATGGTGCAGTGATGCATTTGGAGTTTAGCATGAGATGATCAGTTGCAGGTGCTCATGGATACATGAAGAATAAGGTGAGGCTTCATTTCTCTTGAGAGGAGATAAGTGTTGATGGCTACTCTTGATGAAGATTTCAGCATAAATTTTGAGGAGCCTACACCTTGGTTGGACGTGAGTTCAATAGAGACCAATGAGGAGATTTCTCTTGGAGAATTCATGATGACTTGGTTACACTGGAGGAGAATTCTCATTCCCTACTCTTGGTCTACTCGGTAGTTTATCATTTGAAAGGTGTGGAGAACTTAGGAGAGTTGTGAAGACTTGTTGTGAGAGTTGTTCTTATAGGTTATTTAATTATAGGTTGTGCATATCATTGTGGATGATTCCTTGAAACTACATGTTTACACTCTCTATATTTTTGTATTAGTAGACTTGGTATGCCTTGATCTTGTCAAGTTTGAAATTACCCATGCAATGGGAGTTCCTAGATGTGTTTTGTCTTCTTCGATTGGTTGGCACATGGAGCTTGTATTTGTTGTTGATGGGTTGGTTATGGAGTGGCATGAGTCTGCTGGTGTGGATACCTTGGAGGTATGTGTGATTGGATGGAGTATCACTTATTGTGTGTGTTATTTTCAGTCACGTGGGTTAATCAATTGGATAGGATCAGTCAGTGTTCTATCTTGTTTTCTGGAGGATGGCTTCACATATGTGTTCTAGTTTGGAGCTTTGAAGTTGATATTACTTTTGTATAGCATGTGAGAATAGTGGAGTGGTGGGAGTGTGTTAAATCCCTTGTTGTTAGTTATCTCTAATGTTGGTTCTCAGATTAGACTAGTGAATTTATGCCATGGATTTTTTCTTTTCTTTGGAGGATGGTTGGAACTGTAGCCTGAGATGGCGAACATTATAGATGTTGTTGTAGGTGTTCTAGGTGATACAGAGGATTCATGTATTAATTGTTAGGAAGTGCATTCTTGGGCAAGTGGGATAATGTTGAGAAATGGTGCCTCATACGTACTGGTGTTCGAGCCTCTGCATTGTCAAATAGACAGTTGAATATCACCAGGACAAAGTTACTAGTCTGATCGAAATCATGTTAGCGGGAAATGGTTTGTTGGTTAAGTCATTGGATTTCAAGTTTTCCTAACTTAAGTCGCAAGGTTCTAAAGTTACATAACCTCCCGACTTAGTGACTTTGAGGTTCTCTTTGTTATCAGCATGTCATGGGTTTTGAGAAATTCATAACCTCTGAGAGAGGTTTTGAAGTTCGGTTTTCAAGCGACATAGCGATCCCCTTGTTGTCGTCGAGTCACGAGTTTTGGGAAATTCATAACCTCCGATAGAGGTTCTGAAGTTTATTTTTCTAGTGACATAGCGACATTATACGGGATTTGGCTTGTCAGTGGTGACTTGGATGTCACAGAGGCAATGGGGACCATGACGAAGTGTTGATTTTGTTGATCGATGGTTGTGGTTATATTAATCTAACGGTGCTCATTTATTTTGTGCTCCTTTGTGGTGAGGACTAACAGACTCTTATGAAGCAAGCGGAATTGACTGGGCATTTGACACCTATCAGCTTGATCAACGATGTCAAATAAATGATTCTCACTAGCCCTGCACCTCTTATGGTGGGTCTCGAGTGACTCCTGTGGGGTGTGCGAGCTTTGGACACATGTCGTGGTGGAACCAACCAATGCCAAGTTGGTATGTGGTACGATGGTTGTCTTGGTAACTTATGAAGAGTACTTAGGTGGGACCTGATGGAGCTGAGCCGTGTAATCTAAGAGAGTGAAAATTACCTAGGGTTTGGCTGAGAGGCTGGGCAGCAGACTGGCTGAGAGGCTGGGTGCAGGCCAAGAGGCTAGAGGTCAGGTTGAGAGGTTGGGTAGCTGAGAGAGCACGGTGGTGACCAGAGATGGGTCGAGCGGTTGGGTTTTCGTGAGCTGAGAGATGAATCTTGCAGAAGGTGAAGGTCGAGCGGCTGTGTGATTGTGAGGCCAATAGGTCAGTGGTCAAGTTGTGAAGCTATGTAGTCAAATGAGATGTCTCTTCCTGAGAGGTGAGATTGAAGAGGGGTTCTATTGTAACTATATTTTGTTGTTGAATAATACAATGGCGATATGGGCTTTTAGAGTGTGGGGTTTTTTTACCCAAAAGGGTTTTCCCCACGTAAATTTGTGTGTTCATGTTTTTTGTTCCATCTTTCATGTTTAATGGTTCTGCGTGATTGAATTTGTTTAATGGTGTTGTTTGGAACTGGTTTAATGAGCATTTATTTTTCTCTAAGGATTAATGTGGGAAATGAACTATGTCTGATTCTGCCTTGTGGCATAGTAGTTTGTGTCTTTGAGGTAATCTGATGAAATAAAAGCTACCAAAGGCATTTTTGATCTTAGATGTTTATTTCTGAGATGAGCCATATTTCCCAACAAAAGTATCATCATGTTGGATCTCTTGAATAGGAACATTATCAGAAAATGAATCATTCAAACCCTCTTTTATCACTTTTGGATGAAGGCTTAAATGTGTTGGTGCCTTATCCTCACACTGTGTTTTCTATGACATCTTATCATGATTAGAATCTTTATGCTTAACATCACTACCTATTACTGACATGAGGGTTAAAGTATTGCTTGCATTTATAATCATTTTCAAATGCCTTGTGTTTACAACAGATCTATCATTCTTCATGTGATAAGCTTTCATAATGATTTAAATTCCATCCTTAAACAAATGATACATGTTATGTTCCTTGTAGAAAATGGTCTTTTTGTTATACAAGTAAGGACTTCCTAAAACCATCCCACAGATGTCAAGTGGAATTACATCTAACTCTACCTCATCTACAAACTTGGATGTGATTGAAAATTGAATTTTACATTGTCTTGACACATGTAATCGAGCATTATCATGCACCCAACCCAATGGATATGGTTTTGGATGAGGCGTTATTTTTAATCCCAATTTCTTAACAACTTGTTCAAAGATTAAGTTCACTTGTCATCCACTATCTATGAGTGTATCAATTTTACTTTGTTTTGCAAAATTCCTTATATGAAATAATTCATTATTTTTGTTTTTAATAGGGACCTCATTATTCTTTATAGAAGAAGCATGGGAACTAGTACTAGCAACAAGAATGATACCTTTTATACCCACAACCATTATCTTGGTTTCATCATCAAAACCTAATCCAAGTTCCTGCACGATAGCTTCCATCTTTTGCTTACCCTTTCGATCCTTGAATCACTTTGGAATTTGATCAGGATGTAATTTCCAACATTTTGTATCTTTGTGCTCTTTCTTTTTGTAGTGTGAGCAATAAGGATTTTCCTCCTCATTCTTCATGGAAGTGTTCCTCTGCATTTCCCTCTTCCCTTTCTTATTTTCTTTTTACTTATTGAATTCCATTAAGAAACTATTCTTCATGCATGTTTCAAGATGAATGGCTTGCACACTAAATTCTTCAAGGTTAGTTGGATTGAACATGAGTATTGTATGCCTCAAATTTTCGTGCAATCCACCTATATACTTCAACAAAGTTTCTTGTGTGTATAATTGAATGCCAAAAATCAAAGCTCTTTTCCTAAATTCAAGTGTATATTCCTGTACACTTTGTCCTTTCTCTTGCCTTAATGATTTCCAATTCATTACTACTTTTTGCATGTCACCTAATGGATAAAACTGTTTCTTAAGTGCAACTATAAACTCAAACCAAGAATAAATAATTTTACCATATCAGCTTAGATCTTCCCAAGTTTTGCTCTCCCAACAGATTAAGGCTATTCCTCCTAGGCGAAGAGTGGCTAATTGGATCTTGAAAGTATCACCAGTTAACTTTTGAATCTTGCAATAAACTTCAATCTACTTTATCCAATTATCAAGTTTCTCTACATCTAGTTCTTCATTATAAGTTGGCAATTCAAATTTAACATCAAGCTTTAACAAAGGTGTATTAGATTTAGGTTGCATGGTTTGTTTCATCTTTGAAGATGAAGTAGGCGAAGACGATGAAGAAGATGAAGATGAAGAAGATGGAGAAGATGGATATGGATGTTCAAGAGCTTCACCACCTCCTACTCCTTTACTTTTGTCATCTTTTGAAGAGGATTCTCCTTTCTCCTTCTTCTTTTCTTTGTTCTTGTATAGCTCTTCCACCATCATCTTCATGTCTAGGAATGCTTTGCGAAATTGTTTTTCATTCTCAAAGATTTCAGAACTAGGATATTTTCCTTCTTCTAGTTGTTCCATGGTTTGTCTTTGAGTAACTCGCCTTCATCTTTGGATTAATCTCCTCAAGTGCACCTTCTCCCCGCTTTAATTTCAACCTAGTTAACATCCACCACTTGTAATTTTTCTTGTTAAACTAATTTGATACCAAACTTGATCTGTAATTAAAGGTTTACAAATTAACTTGCTCTTAATTATAATTACAGATTTTTCCCAATCGCAAAACATAATTATGTGGTTATGTTCTTTAATCGTTGAAATTACAACATTGTGTTCACTTAACTCTTTAGCCAAATTAATGAAAAATTAACTAATTAATTAAATATCATAATTAAAATTCAAATAAGGAACTAAAAACTAAAATAAATAAGAGAGAATAGAGAGACGATAAAGAATTTGTTAACAGAGTTCACCCATATATTCGGACTACGTCTTCGGGTCCACTTCTCAATATAGGACCACTTTATTAATGATGCCAAGCTTTAATTACCTTTATACATCATCCAAGATTTAGACTTGTATTAAAAATCCTCACACGATCTCTCTCAACACCTAAAGACTCTCTCTTGTACTCCCCTTCTCTTGCGTTCAAGGGTTAGGCTTCAAATGCCTTATAAACCAATTACACTGAAAAGAAATATAATTTGCGTCTTTGTGCTTACATTAATCTCCAAGATTCCTCTTCCTAATTTCCTCACAACATGAAAATTCATTGCCCCTTCAAAATAAATAATACCCCCTTATATACATTTTCAAATACTATTTAGGGGTTAACAAAATTATTCCCCAAATCACCTATATTAAGCCCTTAAAACCCATAAAATCTTTTAAAAATCCTTTTTAAAAGTTTTGGACTTAATGTTCTATGACCCTCTTATAATTGAGCCCCTTTAAAATCTTTATGCATTTTATTTTAAAGGTTTCACGTGATTTAAGCCTTTATATACGCTTCGACCCCCTTATATCATTACCAAAGTCCTTTAAAATCGGCTTGTTCACTTTAAATAGTAACTCTTCCATTTATAATCCCATGAATCATGCATGGTGTAGTGGTGGAGTGCACTTTATGGTGTTCAGGAGGTTAGGGGTTCAAACCACTTGACCCCTTTTTATGGGATTTTCCATCGTTTATATAATAAATAACATTTAGCTTTGTGTATATAGCAAGGTAGTTATGTGGTGTAGTGGTAGGGCATGAGATTAGGGATAGAGAGGTTGGGGATTTGCCAACTTTTAGACCAATATTGCCATGAAACTGGAGGTTGTTAGGGTGCCACATGGCATTCATTCATTAGGTCATGTGGATTTTTTTATTTACCAATATTTGGACACGTGTCAATACTTGATTAGTCCATGTTGTCAAACTATGCCATGTCACCCTGTGCCATGTCAGCCACATCATTTTCCATGTGTCACTTTTTGAACCTACCAAATGTCAAGATCTAGTGATGCCATGTCATCATGTTGATGTCATCATTTATACCTAGTCAACCTTTTTTTCTTCACAACATTGATCGCCTATAACTTTTGTGTACGAACTTCGATTGATGCAATTCAAGCAGCATCAGAATCATCTCAATGAGCTCTTCAACTTAGCATTGTTTTCATCTAATTTGGAGATGATCAATTTTTTGGCCTTGAGACAACATCTAGAATCTCTGACCCCATTGAACTTTGACCAAGAATAACTTTTGCATCCAACCCCCCTTTGACGTGATTCAAGTTGCATTAAGATCATGTCAGTGAGCTCTATTCAATAATGTTGGATTTGTCAAATTTTGAGACTAAAATTTTTAGGTCTTTTGGATCTTCCTAGATCACTGTATGTGTAATTAAGAATTATAGGTTATCCTAATCAATTTCAATAAAATATTTAAACAAAAGAAACTTTATTTAGAAACAAACTTAACTAAAAATAACTTTATTTAGAAGAAAACCTAACCACATAATAATTTATACAGGTAAATGATCTTGGAAGGATAGTGATTTAGCAACTCAGTTGTGGTGTAACTACTTTAAACAATTGTTGATAACAATTAATTACCACTTGATAATTCAATTAAACTTTAAATCAAGAAATATAGCTTAACAATTTATTCGATTACCAATGATAATCTAAACTACAAGGAATATTGCAATTACCTTAAGTGGCCCTTTCTTGAGTAGTTACAATCCCTCAATACCTCTATCAAATTTTAACATAAATTTTTTATGTAATTGACTTAATCTATCTTTATTACAATTCAAAAAGATAACACAAATTGATAATAGAGTATTGAATAACAAAAATTTCTTATAACCAGAATCTATTAACACTTTTCTAGATCCTCAACCTCTCACAAGATCTAAGATATATACAATATCCTAAGAGTCTGATTATTCTTGGACTCAAAACAACTTGTAAATAAATGTCGACTCCCCCAAAAACATAGGAAGAGGAATCAATCTTATTCTAAACAATAATGGAAAACTAATCACGCAAAGGTGAGAGTGTCATAATCTCATTAAGACTCTACATCATAAAGAAGATATTTATAACTAGAAAAGTGCACAACGGGGCATGAATATTTATGAACCATGATGTGTCATTATTAAAAATATCTTCTTTCATCCATAATTATATTTATTCTAGTGACAACATTAGTAAAAATAGAATGATCTATAAATAAAATATTTTTCACAATCTTCAAGCACTGCCTCCATCAACTACAAAAGATTGCATGTGTTTCATCCCCTTGGCTACAGGTTGAAAGATCCTTTGATGCGGGTTGACAAGTATCATTTGTTGCGGGTTGATAGCTCCTTTGTTGTAGGTTGATAAATCCTTCACTGCAAGGGTTGGCTTATTTCAAAGTCATATCTTCATCATTAATAAACATAATCAACATAAAACTCTATCAAATTCCATAGACATTCATAGATGCACACAATCATTTAGTAATATAATATATATCATCCTTAATGCTTTAATACTTAAAATAAATAGTAAAGTCTGGGTAATATCTTTGAAGCCATCATAAGTATCATGACAGGTTTGAAACCTTGAACAAGGAAAAGGAGACAATTATAGGACTCACCACCCCCCAACCTAGCATATTACTTGTCTACAAGCAATTCAAGGCCTCTTGTTATAATATAGTGCAGTGATTTTGTAATCCATTAGGTCATTTACTTCATCTCCTTGCTTCAATTAGAATCTCTTCTTCTCGAACAATCTCTCCCATCTGACCTACTTTGTTGTCTCTCGTGCTTCCCTTCTTTTTGTCCAATGTGGAATTGGATACAAGAAAAGGGGAGGATGAAATTTTAGGGGAAACCAAGTAATTTTATGTACAAGGGATGCTTTTATGTATCAATGTTCCCTTGTGACTTACACTAAGTATTTGAAATAGAATGGGGATTTTTCCTTTTTAATTCTCGAGTTATATCATTTCATCTATCTTGGGAGAATCTAAGTGCCTCTCTTCCTACTCTAGAAACTAATTCTTTACATATTTTATAGTATTTTTCCTTGCATTCCAATATATTATTCTCTGTCCTAGGCTTATCTACTAGTTCAATTCATTCCTTGACCACCTCATTAGGGTCATTTTTCTATTCTCTAATGTTAAGGGGAAGTGGAATCTCCCTTCCATGATAATTTTGTTGTAATAGGCCTCTTTGATGTTCATTCTAAATGAATGAGGCTAATGATTTTATCTAAACATCTCCCACAAAAATTAGTGGGTTCCAGGTAGGATCATATGGAATGACCAAATCATGCAAATAAAATTTACATAGCTAATCTTGCATGTTTGGGTTGGCAAGTCCTAATAAGATTAAAAAAAAATGTTGTTGATAATGAAACAATAAAATCACTAATTAGCTGGCTAAATTGAAAATTCATTTTTTTTCCTGCAAGAATAGGGCATAAACCCTAGTAGGTGACCTATTTCTCATGAGCCGAGTAGTCATATTATCCATTTGGTCAATTTTAAGCACTAATTTCTTAATTTTTCTTCTCAATTTCTCTATCATACTTCACTATCATTTATTTTCTTTCTTTAAGAAATTTGTTCCATTTTATTCCACAAATTTAACCCAAGAGTAACTAGAGTTGGGGTTCTAGGTATTATTGGAGAATCATTCTATTGATCAATATTTGGGGCTTTCTTATTTATTTTGATGATGGCCTTTTGAGCCAATTTTTCTAAACCTATCCCTTACTACTAATAAGTCTATAGCTAATTTTCTAACTCTTTGACTTTATTGTCCAACCCTATTTCTTTACATGTTGGTACCCTTATAATTTCTCTTCTAATTCTTTGGTTTTCTAAATATTTGTTTATAGATCATTAACTTCCTCTTTATCTCTTATAAGTAATTCCTTTTCATCCTCCAAAAATATGTCTTCATTTGACTCGATTGAGGAAACAAGTTCCTCTTGGTTTACTAGCTAGGGGGTTTAGTTTTCTTCCTTGTTGTAAAGAGATCCTCTTTAGATTCAGACTTTGAAATTGTGTCTAGACACATAAATTATAGGCACCTTGATTATTCTTTGTCAAGAGATAAATTCTCTTTTTTCAAGTTTGTTTCTAATTCTATAATAACAACTCTTTTTTTGTTAAGAATGGTCTTTTCCTCCTACAATGCCCTTTTCTTTTAAGTGGTGTGACTATCTTTTAGGCTGCATATGCCTTTTCTACTATTTTTTAGTTGCAAAGAAGGAAGGTGCATATTTTTTTATACATTTTAGGCATGAAAGGGTTTCTTGTGAAAACAAGAGCTTTAGATTTTAATAGTGATGTGGGTTGCACACCTCAGAGGCTACAGGTTGAGTTTCCTACATCTTTAGCTCTAGTCGAGTGTACCATTGTTGCGGATAGTTGAGGTAACTTGTGGGGGAGAGGTTGTATGATCCTCTTCCCCTTCTCCTAGTGAATCATTCACCTTTCGAGCCCTATTTTCTTTGGCTATCCTGGGCATCAAAGGTCTGCCATTTATGTTACTGTATGCTAGAAAATCTTCCCAAAAATATTTAGGAATTGGGCACTAAGGCTTCTCTTTATCAATAGAGTAACTAAACAATGATGAGGTAAAGCTGACTATTTTTTCTTTCTCTTATATTCAATTGACATTCATTTATGAAAATTATGCAAGAAATTGGAAACAATCACAAGCCTTTGATGATGAAGATGAGTTAATAGCTTAAAGTGTACTGTATACAACAATGATTTCCTACCATCACAACTCAAGTAATTAATTATGTCCACAACTATAGGTTCCCATAACTAGGGTAAGGAAAGATGTTAAGAACCTTGGGATGAGGAATCAAGTTCCTCTTCTGGTTGCACAAATTTGGTCCTAACTTAATGACATTTGCACTAGCTGGAAATTCCTCCCCAATTGTTGGCAACCCAATGACTTCTACAACTTTATCTTATGAGGAATCCACTCTTAGACCTCTCACCATAGCTTTATTATTTTGTAACATCCTAGAAAATTATTGTGTCATGGTCTCATTATATTTTTTTTAGTTGAAAGTTATCCAACCATAATGCTTGTTGAAAAATAGGCAAGCAATCTTGGTCTTCTAGAAATGATGAGTGGGTCATCAGTTCTCTCCTAATAATAGCTCCACCCATTTTGTATTTTTGCAACCTTCTTCTAATGAATTCCTCTTCACCGTTCTCATTTCTATGCCTTATTTTCTATATTTCTAAATATTTATGGTTCTTGTGTTTGTGACTTCACAATTCTTACTATCGGTGCCTTTTACTAGAGATTGCTCATGCCAATAAATTATTGGTATATGAAACTTAACCAGTTGCTCTTTAGCTTATGAAATTACAAGGATTAGCATGGTGTGTGCAAGGTAAAATATGTTCAAAATGAAAGGAAATTGCAATAGAAACCTAACAAACATAAGAAACCAAGAAAAAATCAAATAAGTGCAAGAAAGAGCTCATATCTTCATAGATTTCGATGAAAACAAAGTATGGTGTATCCATTGATGCATATATTTCCCTTGGTTTTATAATTTGGATGCATGCTCAATGGAAATATGATAACAAAACATTACTAAATTGCTCAAAGTTGTAAGATGAATACAAATGGCTAAGTTTTAGCATATGAAGTGACGGAAGATGGATGGAGAGTTGAGATTGATTGGGATAAGATCAATGGATAGGGATGGTTGAGACATCTCAACTCATGAGATGATGCCAAGTGGCATCATGAGAAGATATGTGAGGGAGGTGATCTCTCAAGCCTTGGGATTGTGATAAGTGTCACCATGTGGAGACTTGAGAGGGAGATTGTACCTTAAAAGGTACCATGGGGATATGGAGAGGATTAAGGCTATAAAGGCCTTACTTGTCCTACATTCCCAATGTATGACAAGGGGAATAAGGGAATTTAAAATTCCTTTTGGGTACTTTTGGAAGAAAGACCCATGTGCCTAAAGTAAATGGGTTCTTTCCCAAAAGGGAAAAATTAATAAGGAAGGTGTGTGAGGTGATTGACAATAAATCGAAAGGGATTAGCCCTTTCTTAATTCTAAGATTAGGAATGTGAAAATGACTAGGAGGAGATTAGGTGAAGATTAGGATTAAGGGTAGGTGATTAGCAAGCAAGTGGGAAAATTTGGAGGATTTGACACTTAGAGAGAGAAAAAGGGGAATTATATAAATTTTATTTAATTCATGTGAGGAAATGGGATGACTAAATTAAATAGCTAGAGGAATTTATTTAATTTATGGATGAAAGGGGACAAAGGTAAAAGGTAATTAATTAAATCAATCAATTACTTTAGGACCTTAGAAGAATTAAGGATATATTGGTGATAATAATTAAATTATTAAAATACTATTTAATTAATGTAGATGAAGGGGAATTAGATGAAATATAGAATGAAATTGACCAAATGTAAGTGGTCAATTCTAGGAGTCTAGATTTTTCCTCTCTTTGAAATAATGTTAAAATAATGATGTTTTGAAGAAAATAAAAATATAGTCAAATCGATGGAAGGACTAAGTCAGAAGATGCCTCAACATGGAGGAAATGGGAGAAATAGATGAAAAATAGATATAGATGTAGTGATGCCCCCTTAAGAGTATGGACGAGAAAAAGGGGCCTAGGTGGCCTCTCGAAAGATGCAAAAGAGGTATAAAAAAAGATACACAACAAAAAATAGGAAATAATGGCAAAGGAACGAAAGAAAATAGAGATGTCGAGAAGAAATGAGAGCAAAAATGGTGATTAGGATTTGATATAAATAATAATTAGGGGTTAATTACTATTCATTTGTTCCCTAATTATCTAAGTGATCAAGCAAAGATATGAGAAAGAAGATGGCATATGGATGAGCATCAAGACACTGCATAGACAAACTGAGGACACTGGCACAATAAGTAGGATGAGGTGGCTAGGTACATTGACTCAACTTGGCTTGTACTTTGTGGTTTATAGCATTTATTACATGTTAAAATTATACTATGGGTGGATGCACCCAAACTAATATGGAAGATCCGCCCAAGTAGAAAAGAGAGGTGGATATGCCTAAGTTTGGGTAGATGTGCCATAACTAAGGTGACTGTGCTAATAGGCGGATCCATCGAAAGACAAGTGGATATTATTAGAATTGTGAAACAAGCACAAAACCATGAGCCACAAGATCAAACAACAAACTACTACACCTTCCATGCAAGAGATCTGTAAACAATATGTGAAATATTCTTCAACAAGAAAAAGCTACAGAAGCAAGAGACTCTCAAGAAGATATGAAAGCTCAAGATAATTACAATGAGGGTTGAGTTCTTATAAGAGAAAAACCCTAAATTAGAAAGGGATTTGATCATGACAAGTGTCAATATCACATGAGATAAGACATAATGATCTAATACTAACTCAATTAATAAAGCATAAAACACTCCTAAGTTTATCTTAAGTGCACGAGAATAAATTAGACTAATAATCAATTAAAGATTAACTAATTATCAGCTGATGCATGATAACTCTAACACCCCCCCTTAAGATGAACTTAGGGAGTAGTTAAAAACCCTAAAAAATAATGCATGATGGGTCACGACAAACAAGGCCAAATAAGGTACCCATGTACAAACCGAAGATCTCTATAATGTGGAGAAATAGAGAAAACCACATGGGAAAAACTCCACTCCAAAAAGAGATGAAAGCCAAGTGAAGGACTAAAGAAGCCTCCAAACAAGACAATGCTGTCCCAAAATATAGGAACAAAGGATGAACAAAAAGAACACCATTGAAGCATGAAGAAGTTGCAAACACTATTGAAGAATGATTGCTATAATGTCGAAAATAGGAATGCAAGAGTGTCCATATGATAAGTGATCCATCTCATTGAAATGCATGTAACCAACCATTGATGTACACTACATCTGAAAGTACATAGGAACAAATACTATATACATAGCTCACTCCAATGTGAAACTAAAGAAGCATTAACACCGACAGTAGAACCCCCATAATGTTGAAAAGGGAGAGGTGTGATAGGTACACTGAAACTGAATGCCAAAAAGAAGTGCATGAAGAAGAATTAGGAACATTTGAATGTGCAAACATGAAAGTACCCACATATAAAGGGTGTGAAAACAAAATTCACACACACATGAGGTTGTTGTCATGGAAAGGACACTCACTTGACAAAGGTATGATGGAAAATAAAGGAAAAACATCAAACCCCCTCATGACACTTTATAACATAGTGTGAGTAAAATAAGGTACAAAGTGATGTGCAAGATCTTATAAAAGATACACCTGTTGTGGCACTTTATTTCAGTGTGTTTACATAATGAAAAATTTATACAATGGGAGCCCCTAATGTCTAAAAAAGGACTACATATTGAAAATACAATTCTCTGATAGAAAAAGAGGAAATTGGTAGTACCATGATGAAGTACATGAAAAAGCATGCACTCTCAAAAAAAGGGCATCCAAAAATGTGTTCGGATGCAGAAGATATGGCCCATCAAAGTCTCCAAAATGAGAATTGAACAACAACACTGAGAAAATAGAATCTAGAAAAACCTAGAAGCCCAAATTGAAAAATACTTGCACCTTTGTGAAGAGATTGAAATTTTACGCCATTTCAAAAAAAATTGCACTGGAAAAGGCCATTGTACAACAAAGATATGGCCTTTGGAATGTGAGGTGCAAAACTAAAAATCCCAACGAAGAGGGGCTGAGTAGGGCAAAAGAACATCTCTGCCAAATTTGTCAAAAAACCACCAAAAATAGAGGTCCAACAATTTTAGAGGTGCTAGAAAAAAATCTCCAGGTACAGTGCATTTATTTTGCAAAAAAATTGCACGATTTGACTATTTTTTTTTTGTTTAAAAAAAGTCAAAAAACTATTATATTTTTTTTTAAATAAAGATTAATTAATTTGTAGCTAATGCATGATAACTCTAACACCCCCCCTTAATATGAACTTAGGGAGTAGCTAAAAACTCTAAAAAGGAATGCATGATGGGTCCCAACAAACAAGGCCAAATAAGGTACCCATGTACAAACAAAAGATCTCTATAATGTGGAGAAATAGAGAAAACCAAATGGGAAAAACTCCACTCCAAAAAGAGATGAAAGCCAAGTGAAGGAATGAAGAAGCCTCCAAACAATACAATGTTGTCCCAAAAGATAGGAACAAATGATGAACAAAAAGAACACCACTAAAGCATGAAGAAGCTACAAACATTGTCGAAGAATGACTATTGTAATGTCAAAAAGAAGAATGCAATAGTGTCCATATGGCAAGTGATTCATCTCATAGAAATGCATGTAACTAGCCATTGATGTACATTTCATTTGAAGGTACATAGGAACAAATACTGTATACATAGCTCACTCCAATGCGAAACCAAAGAAGCATTAACACCAACAGTAGAAACCTCCCCATAATGCTAAAAAGGGAGAGGCGTGATAGGTACACTGAAACTGAATTCCAAAAAGAAGTGCATGAAGAAGAATCAAGAACATCTGGAAATGTACAAACATGATAGTACCCACATATAAAGGGTGTGAAAATAAAAGTCACACACACATGATCTCTTGCGTGGAAGGTGTACTTGTTTGTTATTTGATCCTGTGGCTCATGGTTTTGTGCTTTTTCACAATTCTAACAAATTTGTCTAATGGGAAGTTCAAGAGAGGATGGAATAATATGTCATAGACAAGTGGATCCACCATAGGATAGGCGAATATGCACAAGGGGTGGATCCACATAAAAGATTCAAATGCATTATGAAAGGTTGAATCCACCAAAGGATAAGTGGATTCATTGAAGGGAAAATCCACAAGGGATATGCAGATGTAGAAGAAGGCCAGGTATGCCTAATGAGTAGATCTACAAAGAAATGGCAGATGCACCATGAACAAGAAGATCCGCCAAAAGATGGGCAGATGCGCCCGAAGGGAGGAATTACTAGAGGAGGGGTGGATGTTCCAAAAGGGCAGATCCACGAGGGATAGAAGGATGTGTCCAAGGGGAAAATATGCTAAAAGAGTTAGAAGGAAAACTAACAAAGAAATAAAAAATAGAAAATTGACATGTTGGTTGGATGATGCAGGTCGTGATGAGCCTACAAACTAGGGAGAGATGACTAGTGGTGCTATAGTTGATTGCAAGATTTAATGAGGATGTATGGGAATGCCTCACTGCATGTGGATTAGGGTACATTACAAAAAATCCCACCATTAGAGCACATAAGCCATTGCTAATGGCGTTGGCAGAAAGATGGTGGTTTGAAACTATCACCTTTCATCTCCTGACAAGGGCGATGATCGTGACTATAGAGGACATTTGGAGGATATTGCGGCTACCAATCAAGGATTCATGAGTGATGAGGTATAAATAACCTCATAAATATAGTAAGTTAGAAACCCTTTGTTATTCTTACCAATCACTTTAACCCCGCCAATTATTTATTTTTAAGATTAATAATTGCTTAATTTTTGTAAAAAGATGTATAAATCACATTAAAATTAGCTGACTATCATTGTTATAATGATATAGTTTTAAGTTATTGTATAGGACATTATGCACAATCGAGTGGACTTAAGCGGACTTCAAAGCAGTTGAAGATAAAGTGTTGGAAGTCTAGGCGTCAGAAATTCAGGAGTGCATAGTGGAACAAGTCCTTTAATTTTTGTTTAAAAACTTTATGGCTCACTCTGAGCCTTTAATATGTTTTATGTTATGGGCCTCAGTCTGTTGGTTAGTTGAAATTCTTTTAAAAGACTTTTTCAATGGTAATCTTCCACCATCTAAAATATAGGATTTTGTTAGTAGTTTAGTATATATGTTACCACCAAAAACAATGATATGATGATAATATTATTATGTTTTGATAGACCTTGAATATTGTTTAGTTATATCTATGTTACACTTTTATATGAATAAATAAGTATTGCCAATCCTATTCTAAGTCAATCATTTTGAGTAATGGAAATATCATGGATGGATTCATTTTGAAGATGTGAAAGTGCATGTGATATGAGTTAAGCGTAGGAACACCCAAGAGTTGGCCACTCAAGGGAATCTTGTAGAGTAGATAGATAAGTATTTTTACTTTCAATTTTGTTACTTTTATTTTGTATATGATAAATGTGGATGAATGTTATCTGTGTGTGTTGAGCTCTGTCAATTACTCCTACAGGTTGTAGTTCAAGTTTGTATTCTTTTAGTTATGTTTATTTGAAATTCTAGAGCACCCACTTTGGTTGTTAGTTATAGGTTGTCAAATTTACTTTCTGTCAACAGTTAGTTGTTAGCCATTAGTTGTTTTCATTTAAATTTTACAAGTTTTACTGCAAGTATTTCTTTTTAAGTAATTTATATGCTTTCTATTTTAAATTGTCTCATGCTTTCTAGTTTAATGGCCTTTTTAGTTTAAAATCAGTTTACAATTGTTTCAAACATTCAAAAAATCTAAGAGTTGGCCAAGATGTCCCCTATTGCATACAGCCTTCAAACACTACCCGGTCGATAAAATTGATGCATTTTCAATTGAAACAGTAGGACCTCACGACAACCTGTCACTTTTTGGTGTCGTTGTTGGGGACCCATTCCTTTTCTAGTGTTAGTAGGAGATTGCTTGAATACCTCTGTTAGAAAAAAAAATAGTTGTCTGGCTTGTTTTTCTGCATTGTCAGGAAACGAGGTCTGCTCGGATGATTCATACCAAAAAACCCCCCAAAAGACGTTCCAACCACAAGCAGGGAAGTAGAAGTCTCAACTAAAGAACTTATTGAACAATTGATCGAGCAGGATCAACATGAGACTGTGACTAAGGGAATTTTCCTAGGGTCAGCAAATCAAATGCAAAACATGAAAACCCAAAGTGATAATGAAGTGCAAAGGAATCAAATGAAAACAAATGAAACAATCTCACCAAAATGTCTTCATCCTCCATGGCTGACCTCCATTATACCTTCTCAACTTGCTGAAAATATGATGTTGCCCTCAGATTTATGATGAGCAATCTAATGACAATGACAAGCCCTAAGAAAATGTTGAAGGATTTAAATATAAAATTGCAAGAATGAAAGATGAAGAAGAAGAAGTTGATAAAATTAAGAGACTAAGAGATATCCCAAGATGAAGACAAAATTGGCATTTTATAGAAAATGCAATTTTGTATGGACGAATGAGATTAAAGATTGATAAGTGCCCTAGAATCTGTGGTCAAGATTCAAAATAACAACCCACAATTAGGGTTAGGGCAACATTAGATCAAATTTGAAATGAATGGGCAAGATTGATTTTTAGAAAATCAAATCAAGGGTTGATAATGCATGTGACAAGAAAATATTGGGCACATAAAACGAAGTTGTTGGAGAATCAAATAAGAATTTAAAATTATTTGATTCAAGAAGTGATGTTGACCTTTTGAATTAAAAATTAATGTAATTCAAAAGTGGTGGGGTCATGTGAGAGTAAATAATTAATTTGAATTATTTACTAAAAAGAGGGAAATTAGAAAGTGAGACTATTTTAAATAAATAACTTTATTTAAAATGAGCACAGAAAAAAAGGTGGGTGGAAAATCAAATAATCTTGATTTTTGGAGGAAAAAGAATATTTTGAATTAAAAATTAATTTTAATTCAAAAGGTGGGGTCACATGACAGTAAATAATTAATTTGAATTATTTACTAAAAAGAGGGAAATTAGAGAGTGGGACTATTTTAAATAAATAATTTTATTTAAAATGAGGGGAGTGTGAAGGTGGCAATAATTAAATAAATTAAAGAATTTATTTAATTATAAGAGGACTTTTTAAGAATTAGTGGCATATTAAATAAATAAATAAAATTTATTTATTTAATAATCAGGAAGACATAATGGACAAAAATAATTAAATAAATTAAGAGATTTATTTAATTATAAGAAGACATTAGACAATTAGTGACGCATTAAATAAATAAATAAAATTTATTTATTTAATAATCAAGAAGAATAAAGAGGACATGAATTAATTAAATAATTATGAATTATTTAATTAATAGTCGAAAGTGAATCAAGGACATAATTAAAATGTCTTAATTATGCTAGGAAGAAAAAGATTAAAAATAGAGCTTACAGGCCTAGGTCATTTTTATGTGTCTACATTTGCCCCTCTTTGTGATAATGCAGTCTGTCGCATTGTGGCAAAGAAAATAAGTCAAAAATATGCCCTAGTGCAAAATAGGATGAGGAAGAATGATGAGGAGGGTTGCGGTATGCCCCCTTTAGAGGACAGTTGGGTTCCGAGGACACGAGTGTGCTCTCGAAATGGATGAGAAGACTAGAAGATGAAAGACAAAAGAAATGTTAGTGTAAAAGATATGGATGATCATATGGATGCGATGCCTATATGAGATGAGTGAGAGAAGATGAAAAGATAGAAGGAGATGCATGTTAGTTCCTAAACCAAATCCTTCAACATATTACCATAGGACTTTAATATTTATTGCTCTTAATCATCATTGGGCGGTAAAAAAAAAGACACAAATGGACAAAAAACACCATGGTATGACATAGACCAAGGTGTGCAAGGTCATCCACTTGCAAAATAGACAGTCGCAGACAAAGAATGTCCTAACTCATACTAGAGGCCCATTTGCCCTAGTTTTTTTGTCAAGACAATCCATAGATAACAGTCAAAGAAAAACATAATATGTCATGAGACATCATCGCACCTCTAAATCCTTCATGGGACATCCTTGAGGTAGCTAGTAACATGACCAAAAGACAAGTCAATAAAAAGATAAGACAAAATAGCCAAAAATTAATAGCCATTTACTTGTATTGCCATTGTTTGTTTGTCGAAGATTAATTGTTTGATAGTTTGACAGTTTTGATGGTTTGATGGTGCCTAAGGTTAGGAAGGACACATCCTGAAAAGGCAAATGACATTTTGATGAGGTCCAAATCCAAGAAGGACACATCTTGAAGAGGACCAAAAATTGATGAGATTGACATTTTGACTAATGCTTTGGCAAGTTGACTGATTTTGACTGTATGATTGATTGGCTTATGTTGTCTGATTTTGACCAATTTTCACATTGACGTTTCAAATGACTGTCCTATGTCAAGTACGTCTATGTCTACCTATTTGATTGACACGACCATGTTTGACTTGTGATTTATATTTGGACAAACCTAGAAGGACTGACCTAATGTCTCAGGGATTCAAAGATGAATCTTGCCTACGTAGCAAATGCGCAGAGACAACGTAGTTTAGACCAATGACAAAGATTGATTGACGTGACAAATTGGATTGATAAGATAGACATTGACTCTATTTTTGGGATTCTGACATTCATTTGGATTTTTTTGTATTTTCTTCAACACATTTTTCAATTTTTAGGTCTTTTTTCAAGACTTTATACGATATTTAGGATTTTTTTCAAGACATTTTCCAATTTTTATGACTTTTTGATGTTTTAAGGGGATCGTGACAAATGCATGTAAAAGATGTAGATGCACATGAATCCAAGGAAAAACCATGATTTTTCTGCTAGTCAAGTTGAATACCAATTGATAGGTGACGATGACAATGACAATGTTGTTTGACGTGGGAAGGACACATCCTGAAACAACGTGAGGATGACAATGATATGATAAGAGGATAAAAGTCTGCAGCAAGACCAGGGACAAAGTCAATGAATGTTTTGGATGATGCGCCAGGTTTTCCATATTTTTGCATGTGGAATGACCTAAGTAGGACTAGATGGGATGACGAGGGATCTTTAGACCATTGAAAAGGGAAACCAAGATGGGTGATAGGTACGAAAGGACAATGGATGGCTTTGGTAAAAGATAGGAGACATGGATGGCTTGGACTAGGAGAATTATCATATGGTCTCCAAGGATGATGTTGCATAGCGAAAAGGAGGCTATGAAGGGAATGACATGATATTCAATGACTAAGGTATGACCAGAAGATAGACATATCAAAAAGTTTTCCAAAGCATGATTTGTGTTTTTGCCCCAGTCTTTGTCAAGATCAAAATAGGTGGGACAATGGATGGACACGATAAGGTTTAGATGGGTAGATGGAAATTTCATGCAAATGGAATGGGAGATGAGACGACTTGCCCCCAAGTGCAATGGTCCACATAGATGATTTATTCTACACATGATGCCTATTTGCCAGGTTTCCATCATGGTACTTATCCAAAGCGCCTGTTTGCCAGGTTTTCACTATTGGACGAAAGTTTTCTCTTTACTATTTTTGATATTTTCTGATTTTTTTGGTGTCACCAAGACGCTTGTTTTCCAGGTTTTCATCAAGGTGACGATTTTTTTTTTTTCATTTTTTTTTGTATTTTTGCATTTTTGTCGGATAGCCTTGATGCTTTAGATGACCACTGACTATGTTGAAGCCATTGACAGTGTCGATGTAGAGAATGGTGCCATGACATGCCAATAATGACCTTTCTGAAGTAGTTGCCTTGTTAGGATGATAGTGCTTACATACAACTGATTGATGTCATTGTGATCCTTGTTGATATTAGAGTTGACCTTATCAGAATACACACATCGCGATAGAGTACCATGAGAGTCCTTATAATAGAGATTTGTTGCCAAGATGCGATGGATTTGTGACATGGGATGTTTTTATTTTAAGGAGGATGTAGGATTATGATGGATGATGGTGGACGTGGATACGTTGGTTGGATGTTTAGATGTATTGGTTTTTATTCTCCAAACTTTAGGTGTCGGGTTAGGAAGTTGTTTGGAACCAACATTTTTATATGTCTTTTTTGATGGCCATTTTGACGGAGGTGGACATGTATTATATGTGGGATTTCGCTTGTGCGGTGACTCCACATTTTGATTGACCTTTGGCATATTTTCTTTGCCTAATTCATTATTTTCTTGACTTGACCCATTTTGTTTTGGGACCCATTTTAGCTTTATTTGTCCACTTGACTTTTTGTCTGATTTCCTGGCCTTTGACATTGATTTTGGATTTTGGATTTGTAAGACTTTTGTTGGTTCCATGTGGAAGGTTTATTCATGATGGAATGATGGTTTGGGGTGTGGAGGGAAGGGATGTTAACAACAATATTATGACAAGGACTACTCATGATACCCATTTTGATGTTTGTACCTGATAAAGTTGCCCCCAATATCGAGGAGGGAATACTAACATCATTAGATTTTCTGACTGATGAATAGCCAAGACCTTGATGTCTGTAATGTGCTTGAACTTGAACGGGTTCCAAAATTCCTTGCTCATGTAGGCCTAATCATTTTCCCTGATAATTTATGTTCTAAAAAATTTTGTTTGCGATGGGGTACTTGCTATTGTGGAAGCAAGATGCTAACCCATTCTTATTATGGAAATTAATGCTCGAAATCTTCTCATCTATGAGAAAGCCTGTTCTAAAAAAGATAGATGATCCTAATTGATAAGATGTTGTAGCTTCACTGACATGTTGGACAAATTTTTGACTAACATCTTTGGTTTGATTTTCTAAAATATCGTATTCTGATGATTCTACTGGTGCTTCGAAGTTGATGTCGAAACCGTCTTCATGGTCATTGTCATAGAGCCCATTGAATTCAATTATAGCTTGATCATTTTCAAATATATCCATGCTAGGAGACTCTTGTTCTAGTGGTAGATCATCTATGTGTCCCATGAAGGCAAGTGTCTCATTGTTGGTAGTGTCAATGTTGGAAGCTTGGAGAGGGTCATCTTCAAGTGTTTCATCATGAAGGGCATAAAGGTCAAGGAGTGGATCATTTTGGACTTCTTCAAAAGTAGTGTCTTGATCAAAGATGGGCTCAGTTGGAATGACATGATCGAAAATAGGGTCTTGACCAAGGATAGGTTCGTCTTGAATGACATGGTTTTGGATGGACTCTTGACCAAGGATAAGTGTCTTTGGTATGCCATGATTTTCTAGGAGGACTTCTTGAATGGATGTAAAGATGGGGTCCAATAGACTACTTTGATCTGGATAAGACGGTGATGTTATGATGTCATGCTTTGGACTTGCCTCTTGACATGTATCGTCAAGTGTAGGTGAGAAGATGGGACTTTGGAGACCATGACAAGATATGTTTTCATGAAAACATGGAGTGTCTTGGAATGGATTGGGGTATAATGGACTAGGATATGACATGGAGGTTTGGACTTGGTTGAGGGATGATGGGCTAGGATAGAAAATGAATGCATGACAAGGATATGATGTGGATGGAGGACTAGGATATGACGTGAGTGGAGGACTAGGATATGACATGGATAGTTGGTTTAGATTGATGGATGGCTGATTTCCCTTGTCAAAGTTAGGGTGGGTATGACCAATGGACGTTTTTTGTGACTTAGTGCCATGGATGGGGTTAGGGGACTCCTGATAGTAGATGGATAGAGGACAAGGACTCATGGATTTTTGGTAAGATGGATAGGTGGATGGAGGGCTAGCAGTTGTAAATTTGGACTTGGATTGGAGGTATAGTGTTTTGAAGTCCCTAGAAAGTTGTGCTTGACCATTACTATTGAATTGGCATTCAATTCAACTAGCAAGCATGTCATAGTGACTTGAAGACATGATGGTGGATGGAATGAGACTAAGGCTATGCAAAGTGATAATGAGGACAAAAAGGAATGTCAAATGCAAAGTGGTAATGAGTGCCTTATGTCAAATGACCTTTAGGAAAATTTTTCTAACCACTCAAAGTTTGGCCAATGTCTCGATTTGGATTGTCAAAGGACTGGTTTGAAGGACAAGATGACAAAATGACAAGGTGAGATTTCCACATTAGACTTATGAGTTGGAAGCAAATCACCAAAGGACAATGACTAAGGATTGATTTGTTTGACTCGGTCCAATGACAATTTACTTTTTGATACAATGGTTTGACAAAGCAAGGAAAGTTTTCCTATCCCAAAGTCTGCAAAATTGAGGACTTAAGACTTTGCCTATGTTGAAGATGATGATGGATTGCAAACTAAATGCAAACTAAAAATGCAAAGATGACTGACTTGGACAATTGTTTTCCTGGTTTCAGACAGAGATTGCTGGAAAAAGATGTCAGGAAAATCTACTTGCAAAATGATTGGCCTCGGGTTTCTGACAGTAATAATGTTTTTGGAGCTAACAAGCAAATGCATCACTTCAGATTTCAAATGCGTTGCAAGATGGAAAATGTGTTGCATAACAGTCAGATGCGTCGCAGATTCTTGCAAATGTGTTACAATTTGGCAGATGCATTACAGGAGTTAGCCAGTGTAGTACAAAATGACAAATGTGGCATTTCATATGGCCAATGTAGTTCAAAAGATCCCTTGCAGTGCTCGAGCTAGCAAATGCGGTGTATGACAGGCAATTGCAATGTTTCAAGTTGTGAATGCGGTTCGAAAGCATAGATGTGGCTCAATATTGTGGATACGAAGTTTGATCAAGCAAATGCATCAAATGACAGGCGATTGTGTTGGATGAGAAACCACATGTGGTGCAAAATGGCGATTACGGTTCATGAGATTTCAAATGTGGCTAAACAAAGCGAATGCGGCTCAAGAACAAGCAGTTGCGGTTCATGATGGAAAATGCGTTGCGGGAAGTGATTTGACAAAATTTTAGGCTGATTGCAAAGATTTGCTTCAGTTTGGAAAAGTTGTTTCAGATTTTGGCAAGTTTTATGTTTATTTGTTGGAACTGTCTAAAAATAGTTGGCAAACACATGGTGTTGTAAAAAATGAAAATCAACCACATAGAAGTCATTTTACAAAAATCCTATGGCTACAAGGACAGTATTCTTATGGATCCCACTAACCGCATATCCTTAGCGGATGAATTCATAAGCTTGGCCCCACGGGCTCCCCCTTACAGTGCACTCACTTCTCATGGCAACCAAGATTCCAACCTCCATGAAACTCCCATGGCAGATTGATCATCTCTACTAAGAACTGCGCAGGTGCGGGTGCCTTGGCAACAACCGTTGTTGCACCAAAGAATAGAAGGTTTGTGGTTTTCTAAAACAAAGGATTTATTTCAGGCACCCGTTCAGAAGGCCATGCGAGAGGCATTATCATCCCAGTCTGTAGAGGTTACGCTCTACAGGTTTTGACGCACCACAAGGGTACTAGGGAGTCAATTGTTGGTCCGCAGGAAGTTTTGTAATGCTAAGCTTTCCTTAACATTAAAATTTATATGCCGGTTGAGCATCGCTTGGCTTTAGCGCGTTCCCGATTTGAGTCGCTTTGGGGTGAGTACCTTTTCCCACCAAAGCAGGCCCAATTCCTAGAGTCAATAATAGTTTCTCTTACACCCAGGATCGCACAAGTGTGCAAGGGGAGAAGATACTTCTATTATTGAATCGGGGTGACACAAAAATAGATGGGTTTGGTTTTTTGATCACCTAGTTTGCACAAGGTGAGAGCATAATCACCTAGCACCTTCAAGCACAATCAAGCAAAGTTTTTTAACCCCCTAATTAAATCTAAGTGAGACAAAAAAAGTTTCTTTTTAAAACACCAATGGAAGTGTTTGCTAATCTAAAACAAGCACAAATGGTTTTAGAAATAAAAGCCTTGGACAATCGAACCTACAAAACCACTTGTTAATAGTTTGAAAAGATGTCTTGGACCCACAAAAATTTAGAGAATTTTTTTTTTCTTGATCCAATTTGTCCTTTGAAGTGTTTATTTTTCTTGCACATTCACAAAACCAACAACCAAGCCAAAACCCTAACAAGATAATTGATTACTAATATTAGAGGGTTAGCTAGTCAAAATAAATCTGATTTTTGGAACAGTTTTTTATATCAAAAATAAAAACATAGAAAATAGACCCTTACTGAAATTCAGAGAGCTTTCCATAAATGTAAACAAATCCAAACCATTCGTTGTTTTGCGTCCAGAATTAAGTTTTTATGAAAAATCATAAAAAAATAATTAAAAATTAAAACTAGGTCCAAAAAATCTGATTTTTTTACTGAAAGTGTCTGACATCATTTCAAATCTGTAAAAAAACATTTGTGAACAGATCTACAACCGTTTGTGAGATATAAGCAAATCTTTTTGAAACCCTAATTTTGAAAGACCTATTTTTTGTCTAATTATTTTGCAGGAAAATTAAAAACACAAAGAACATACCCCTATTGAAATTCAGAGAGCTTTCCAAAAATGTAAATAAATCCGAAAAATTCGCTAATTTTCTCTCAAAATTGATTTTTCATGAAAATAACAAACAAAATTATAAAAAATTAAAAACTCCAGAAACTCTGATTTTTGGACTGGAAGCTCTTGATATTGTCCCCAACCTGCAAAAAAAAAAATTAGAAAATATGCAGTCGTTTGAGAGATATGGTTGAATATTTGAAAAGTAGGGTTTTGTCCCCAAAATGATGCAAAACCTGCAACAAAAAGCTAACAAAACCTGCAAGGAAAAAAAGATCCAACTCCAAAATTCCTCAAAATTTGTTAAAATATGTTAGATTCACCAATGTGACTAAGGGAATTTTCCTAGGGTCAACAAATCAAATGCAAAACATGAAAACCCAAAGTGATAATGAAGTGCAAAGGAATAAAATGAAAACAAATGAAACAATCTCACCAAAATGTCTTCATCCTCCATGGCTGACCTCCATTATACCTTCTCAACTTGCTAAAAATATAATGGTGCCTTAGATTTATGATGAGCAATCTAATGACAATAACAATCCCTAAGCAAATGTTGAAGGATTTAAATATAAAATTGCAAGAATGAAAGATGAAGAAGAAGAAGTTGATAAAATTAAGAGACTAAGAGATATCCTAAGATGAAGACAAAATTGGAATTTTATAGAAAATGCAATTTTGAATGGACAAATGAGATTAAAGATTGATAAGTGCCCTAGAATCTGTGGTCAAGATTCAAAATAACAACCCACAATTAGGGTTAGGGCAACATGAGATCAAATTTGAAATGAATGGATAGGATTGATTTTTAGAAAATCAAATCAAGGGTTGATAATGCATGTGACAAGAAAATATTGGGCACATAAAATGAAGTTGTTAGGGAATCAAATAAGAATTTAAAATTATTTGATTCAAGAAGTGATGTTGACTTTTTGAATTAAAAATTAAATTAATTCAAAAGTGGTGGGGTCATGTGACAGTAAATAATTAATTTGAATTATTTACTAAAAAGAGGGAAATTAGAAAGTGAGACTATTTTAAATAAATAACTTTATTTAAAATGAGCACAGAAAAAAAAGGTGGGTGGAAAATCAAATAATCTTGATTTTTGGAGGAAAAAGAATATTTTGAATTAAAAATTAATTTTAATTCAAAAGGTGGGGTCACATGACATTAAATAATTAATTTGAATTATTTACTAAAAAGAGGGAACTTAGAGAGTGGGACTAT
Source organism: Sequoiadendron giganteum (assembly GCA_007115665.2). Taxonomy (NCBI): domain Eukaryota; kingdom Viridiplantae; phylum Streptophyta; class Pinopsida; order Cupressales; family Cupressaceae; genus Sequoiadendron; species Sequoiadendron giganteum. Next base: position 208,928,870 of record CM021106.1, read on the forward strand.
TTTAAATAAATAGTTTTATTTAAAATGAGGGGAGTGTGAAGGTGGCAATAATTAAATAAATTAAAGAATTTATTTAATTATAAGAGGACTTTTTAAGAATTTATTTATTTAATAATCAGGAAGACATAATGGACAAAAATAATTAAATAAATTAAGAGATTTATTTAATTATAGAAAGACATTAGACAATTAGTGACGCATTAAATAAATAAATAAAATTTATTTATTTAATAATCAAGAAGAATAAAGAGGACATGAATTAATTAAATAATTATGAATTATTTAATTAATAGTCGAAAGTGAATCAAGGACATAATTAAAATGTCTTAATTATGCTAGGAAGAAAAAGATTAAAAATAGAGCTTGCAGGCCTAGGTCATTTTTATGTGTCTATAGAGACCTCCCTGTATACCCCAGAGCCTCAGCCATTAGAGAAAATCTTTGTCTATGAAAGTATTTCTTTGCACATTCTAGAACCTCAACCATTTGAGCAAACTTTTGAAGAGGAATGCATTCCTTTCGACATCATGGGTGACCATAGAAATGGCGCTAATGCCAACCCAAGACCAGGACTGCGAAAATTTACCTATCCTATTGCTCTCAACCAAGATGATGATACACCTATGAAAAACATTTCACCATCTTTCTTACCAAATTTTAGAGGTTTATCCTCTGAAGACCCTGACCAGTTCCTTTTTGAGTTTAAGGTTTTGTGTCAGATGTATGACTACAAAAATGATAACCATAAATTAAAGCTCTACCCCTCCACTTGGAAGGACGTTGCAATGTGTTGGTTCATGGGATTAGCTTCAGGGTCAATATCCACCTAGGATAATATGGAGTCTACCTTTTTGGACAAATACCAAAGTTACTGTAGAGTCAACGATAGGAAAGAGTTGTTCAAACTGAGACAAAATGAAGATGAAATCCTATAAGATTACTTGGATAGGTTCATCTTCTTGTCAACGATGTGGTGAAGAAACCATAAGTCTCAAAATTTTGAAGACCATATTTCTCAAGGGAATTGATGAAGATGCTAGGATAAGTTTAAATTTAATGTGCAAAGAAGATGTGTCCCCATTTGGACTTGATGATATCACCGATTTATGTCAAAACTTCTCTTATACTCGAGGAGTTATTCATAAATCTACTCTTTTAAGAGGTTCCAATGAAATAGGTAAGTTGTGTGAGGAAATAGAAAATATCAAAATTGACATTCTTGTTCAGTTAAACACCACGTTGAATGGAATACAGACCAAAACACGTAATCATGAAACCTTATCCATCTATTTTCTAAGGTGTCAAAACAACATCTATTGAGAGAATGTCCCTTGGATAAAACAAACATTTTCAAATTTTGTGAGAAGATTCATGCCACTGACCAATGTGAGATACTAAATGCAATCAAAAATTCCAAGAAAAGGGCATCTCAGGTTGAGGAGGAGGTCAATTTCATGAATCAAATACATGGAGGAAATTTCTGTTATGGTCAGACTTCAAATCCCTCTTGGTGGCCCCCAAACAATTGGAATAATAATTAGTGGGCGACACCTTGGCCTCAAGCACCACCTAATTGGGGAGCTTACCCTTGGAGACAACTTGAATGGGAAAACCAATCCTTTGGAAACCCTCAATGGCTAAACCAGACTCAACAACAATGATATCTTCAAAATCCTACTCCTTAATGGAATCAACCTTAAAATCAGTTTTACACTGGGCCAAGGAGGATGCCTAATTCATAGAAAAACCTTTTACCAACTCCCCAAAACCCTCAATAGAACAAATGAGTCAATCAACCACAAATCCCAACATAACCTATCCCTAATCCAAAGAATAATCGTCAAAACACACTAGAGTATTCCACATAATAGGAAAACATGACAGGACTTAATGCTATCCATTGTGGAAACCTACAGTTAAGGTCAAAAAATACACTCCAACAACCTACTATAGTTGAGATCCTAGATGAACCGATTAAAACACCCGTTGAAAAGACTAAGACATCTTCCACACCTTTAGAGAAAGACCCAATGGGTAATCAAGACAAGATCCTTCCACAATCCTCATTTGGAGCTTTTGAGTTACTTCAAGAGGGTGGCCAGTGTCTAATTGATCTTTTAAAGAAGAAAACTACCTTGAAAGAGAAAGAGAAAGTGCCTTTTTCAGAGCGTCTCAAACTAACTGTCTTGAACAACTCTTCGAAAATGACCTTATCCATTGAAACTACGTTGATACAAGAAATTAAGAAACTTCAAATTAAGGTTCCTTTGTTACAAATGATTAAAGAGATTATTGAATTAAACCAACTAATTAAATAGTTGTGCATCAAAACACTAGGAAGGAAACCAAAATGGTTTAATACTATTCATATAAATGGTTATCTAGCTGAATTTTTGGCTGGAAAAACTGTAGCTCTGAAATATGATGACCCGAGCAGTCCACTTATAATATTGACAATCGATGACGTAGCAATACCTAATGCACTTGTGGACCTAAGAGCAGCCATTAATGTAATGACAGTCGATGTGATGGAAAATTTAGGACTCGTTGATTTGTGTCCCACAACTACAATATTGCAAATGGAAAATCAATCTATAGCCATTCCCAAAGGTGCCCTAGAAAATTTTCTTGTTAAGGTTGAGGGTTGGGAATATCCTATACATTTCCAAATAATCTAGTCTCTCACACCAAAGGACAGTTATCTGATAATCCTAGGAAGACCGTGGCTAGCTAAATTTGCAACCAAGATTGACTACAGAGAGGGAGGAATGACCATTTCACATGGTTCCAATAGCAAACATTTATTCATGTATCCCCCCGCTAAACCTGTTGAGCATAATAAAGTTTGGGTTGATGAAACAGATTGTCCCAACGAATAAGAAAAACTCACCTCACTTGATATGGTATTCATTAAACAACATGGTGAGGAATTGGAAGATGAACTAGAAAACATTATGGAAAATCTTGTCGTAGACTCAAGTGACAAAGAAATTTTAGAAGTAGAAGAGATTCTAGGGAAGCCAATCAACATTGATCACACTAAATTTGATTACACCAGCTTCATGGGGTTACCTTGTCCCCTGGCTAATATCATTCCAAAAATGGATCACTTCTTCAAAGATATTTCCAGACTCCACAAAACCATACCACATAGATTTCCTCTCAACACTATGAATAAAGAAGTTTACATTGTCACCTCCAACCATCCAGGGTTCAAAACCATCATGTTACTACCAGGAAAAAATTTGAATATCACCAACTAGCTGATAGAGCCAAAAGAGCACAAATTGTTCGATGTTTTGGTGAATAGATCTAAATCTTTTGCTTGGGATTATACAAACATGAGAGGAATACACCCAAGTGTTTGTACCCATCACATATATACTGAGGATGTAAGACATGTTTTTCAACCACAATGAAGACTCAATCTTGCCTTGAAAGACATTGTTAAAACAAAAATTGAGAAACTCCTACAAGTAGGATTCATCTACCCCATTTCTAATAGCAAATGGGTTTCGCCTGTAGTAGTTGTCCCAAAGAAAAATGGGAAGTGGAGAGTGTGCATTGACTATAGGATAACTCAATAAAGCTACCCAGAGAGATTACTTCCCTCTATTGTTTATAGACCAAGTCTTGGATAATTTGCTTGGGAGGAAGTATTTCTCATTCTTGGATGGGTTCAGTGGATATAACCAAATACAAGTAGAAATAGAAGATCGGGATAAGATAACTTTTACATGCCCTTGGGGAACATTCGCATATCATGTCCTTCCCTTTAGGATTTGCAACGCTCTTGTAACATTTCAGAGAGCTATCCTGACAATATTCGTTGAGCTAGTGAATGACTATGTAGAAGTCTACATGGATGAATTCACTATGTATGTGTCAAATTTTGATGAAGCACTTCAAAATTTGGACAAAGTATTGAAGTGATGTGAAGACCATCGGCTATTCTTGAGTCACGAAAAAATGCCTAATAATGGTGGAACAAGGTATAGTCTTAGGACACCACATTACAACAACTTGAGACTCTGAAAACCCAAACTGACATTAGAAGTTTCTTAGGACATGTTGGATACTATCGAAGATTCATAGAAAACTTCAACAAGATTCCAACCTCTATGTTTTCCCTCCAAAAGAATGTAGAATTTATTTGGACAACAAAGTTTCAATCATCATTTGATACCATCAAGGAGAAACTCATATCTGCTCCTGTCCTATGTGGATCTAATTGGAATCTTCCATTCCATATTTATGAAGATGCTTTCAATGATGCTATTAGAGTGGTTTTAGGTCAAGAATATGAGAATGGGGGAAAGTATGTTATCTACTTCATTAGTAAGAATTTAACTCCAACTAAACAAAATTACACCACCACGGAGAAAGAATTCTTAGTTGTGGTACATGCAATCAAGAAATTTTGACATTACATTACAAGGTACAAAGTAACTGTGTTTATATACCATTCATCAATCAAGTACCTAATGAATAAACCTATAGTAAATGACAGGATAATCGGGCAGTTATTGCTTCTACAAGAATTCAATATGAACATTATTGACAAACCTAGAAATTTCAACATAATTGCAGATTTCCTGTCCCAGATTAAACAAGACAATGGAGATTTTGCTCCTGTCCAAGATGAGTTCCCAGATAAAAATATATTTTCCATCTCCATTAAAACTCCTTGGTTTGTTGACATCACCAATTACCTGGCCACTTCGTAGTTTCCACCAAATTTTACATCAAAACAAAAGAAATGCCTCATTCAAGAAAGCACTTCGTTCAAATGGATTAATGGAATATTATTTCGATGTATTATTTCGATGTGGTCTTGATATGGTTTTATGACGTTGTGTTAGGGTAGATGAAATAAATAACATCCTTAGAGCTTTCCATGATGACCTTTCTAGAGGCCATTACTCTGCCAAGAGGACGTCCCATAAGATTTTGGGTGCAGGATATTATTGGCCCTCTATGCATAAAGATGTAAAAAAAAAAATTCGTCGTTGTGATGAATGCCAAAGAGTAGGGAGATCCACTACATCCAATGAAATTCCTCTACAACCCCGAGTAGTTCTTAAACCATTTAAAAAGTGGGGATTGGATTTTATCAGTCCTATAGACCCCCCTTCACAAGCAAAAGAGTACATTTTGGTCTGTATAAACTATCTAACCAAGTGGGCAGAAGTTCAAGCTTTGAGAGTCGCTAGGGAAGAACAAGTAGTTGACTTCCTATATAACAAGATTTTTTTCAGATTTGGAGCCCCTAGAACAATTGTCACAGATCAAGGACCCTAGTTTATGTCCAAAGTTTTGTTAGCCTTTACTGATCATTTCTAGGTAATCCATAAGAAGTCATCACCCTATCACCCACAAGCAAATGGTCAAGTAGAAGTCACCAACTGGGAACTTGAGAACATCCTAATGAAAAAAAATTCATCAGGGAGAAAAGATTGGGCTAGAAAATTACCTGAAGTTGTCTAATCTTACAACACAACATGGAAATCAACCATTGGTTTAGTCCATACGAGTTAGTCTTTGGGAAGAAACCTCTTCTTCCCATTGAATTTGAACCTCAAACCCTAAGAACAACAATGGAGTTAGGCTTAGATCTCAAACGAGCCTAGGTTGAAAGAGTCTTATAGCTTAGTGAATTAGATTAACTCTATTTAGATGTTTTCCACCAAATTGAGCTAGTTCAACAACAACGAAAGGCCTGGCATGATAAACACATAAAGGAAAGAGAATTCCATAATGGGGATTGGGCACTGTTATTCGATTCTCGTTATAAATCTATCATCAAGGGAAACTAAGGACTCATTGGTTGGTTCCATATCAAATTTTTGAAGTGTTTTCAAATGGAGTAGTGCAGCTCAAACCCATTGATGGTGACACTCGAACCCTCTTAGTCAATGGTCATCGATTACACATCTACCATAAACTTGTCAATAAAGAGGAAATTACAAAAATGGTAGAAATACAAGAAAAAATCCAATGCATTGACTTTGCTCAGGCAGAGCCAATGTATTTTTCATATTTTGATAAAAAAAACCAACTTTGCATGTGTATGTATTTGTAATTACTTCAAGGCATTTCTTTTGAATTTTTTATCTTTTTGGACTTGGCTAAATTTTGTTTGTCTTGTAGGACTTTATTTTCAAAGACAAATTCTAACACATCTTGCTACGATGCTCTAAAACTTGTCATCTCGGTTGTTGCGATGCTCTGGAACTTGTTCGATCAATTGTTATGATGCTATGGAACTTACACATCCGACTTGTGACATTCCCTATTTTATTCATGCAGTCTAGTGCATCTTTCAATGATGCTCCAAAAAGTCTAAAGTCCAAGTCCTTCATTCTACTTCCTTCTTTTCACAACATCTTTTTTTGCGATGCTCCAAAACATTTCTTCCTACATTCCGACTGCATCTTTCAGTGATGCTCCAAATTTTTGCCGCTTCTTCCTTTTGGCGGAATCTTTCGGAGATGCTCCAAAACTTTTGCTTCTTCCTTCTAGCAACATCTTTCAGTGATGTTCTAGAAATTTCGCTCTTTTCTTCCAGCGGTATCTTTTGGCGATGCTCCAGAAATTTTGTTGTTGCTTTTGGTTGCATCTTTTGGTGATGCTCCGAAAATTTTGTTGTTGCTTTCAGTTGCATCTTTCAACAGTGCTCCAAAAAAATTGTTGTTGCATTCCAGTGGCATCTTTCAACGATGCTTTAGAACTTTATTTTTCATTCCAGCTGCATCTCTCAGCGATGCTCCAAAATTTTGCTACTTCACTTTTTCATTTCGGTTGATCTCTCAGCATGCTCCAAAAAAAAAATTCTTCATCCCGACCGCATCTTCCAGCGATGCTCTAGATTTTTGTAAATTCCTTTCCTTTCCAAATGCTCTGATATTTCCAACATCATACACATGCTCATCATTAAATTTTTCCATCACCTTCAAAATCCATGCCCTATACTACCATCTCTTATCATAATAAATCAAATTATTATGGATACTTTCCGTCATAATAATTTCAACATTAATTAGTCATTTCATCTGTATTCATAATAAATTCATCACCACCCTCACCATCCCATCCGATTATACTATTATGTTAGCAAAGGTAAGCGATTTTCAAATTGATGACGAGATGTAAGGTATATACAACTTTTACTTTAAGTAGGTAGTTATTGTGAATAAAAATAAATAAATTGGCACGTACCACCACCCTTTCAAAACTTAGTAAATTGTGCAATTGTACTCTCACTTAATATGTGGTAATTCATGCACTCTTTTCCATGCAAAGTAATGATTTTAGTACAACAAAGCCAAATGCCATAATTAATTCATGTCAAAGTACGAGTGGTTCAAAAACTTACATTTTCTTTAATTTCCATCATAATTTCATTGAAACAGTTTTTCACCTTTTGAACACGAAGGCATTTAGCGAAACTTAGTAGAATCACAAGAAAGGGATAGCATGGGAAGAGACAAACGAAAATAAGAACTAACTTTCAAAGACAAGTTATTGGCATTAGGTAGTATTTCAGATTTATTTCAGAGGGTTGGGTGGCTAGAGTTTATAAAGAAGTTTGAAAGACATAATGAGCAACTGGTGAAAGAATTTGCAGAGAACTTTACACATGGAAAGTCAATAGTGCATGGGAGGAAATTCAAGGTAAGCCCTCGAGTCATTTTTCATTTATCTGGTATTAGAAATGAGGGTGTAAATTTATCAGCCACTACAAATATTTCCTATCAGAAAATGGTAGAACTTTTCAGTAGGGAAGGGGAATCTCAACCTTTAATAGTTGTAAGTACCCAAGGGAAAAATAAAGCTTTTCAAAGAATGTCAATTCCAGAGCCATCGAGAATAAAAATTGCCTAGATAATCAAGTATTTCACATGTGAAGGGAAATGTGCCATAATAGTTGGTCCCCCCTTTCGATTATTGACTCATTTGCACCATGGCACCGAAAACCCTGAATTCTACATCAATATTCCTACTTTTCTTAGTGATTCTATTGTTACTATTATTGAAAAGTTTAAAATTGGGTCAGGCCCATTAAAACATCATGACCTCATACATTTAATTTGTAAATATCATTTCTTAAAGAAAGGATGAATATAACAAAAATGACAAAAAATTATTCAAAAATTTGAGAACCTTGTGCCAATAAGACATATAGAGGAAGGAGAACCATCTAGTTTGGTGACTCACAATTTAGAAGAACCCTCTTCTGAACCTCAAAATTCTAAAGGGGCTTTTGAAAATGAGGCACTAGAAAATCCAATAAATTCTTCAGATGCTCAAGAAGGACCAACTTCACAAAATGTGTTAGAGGCTCTGAAAAAACCAGAGGATATGGACCTAGAAAATTCAAAAGACAAGAATGCTTGTCCCCATAAGAAGGGAAGGAGACCTAAAATAGAAGAACATGGGCCTTCCCCTTTGAGAAGAAGCAAGAGATTGTCTTCTAAGATTACTTGTGTTGCAGCTTCTGATCAACTACATATCCCTAAAAATAAATGAAAGAGTAGGTATCCCTAAGAAACTGTAGAACAATCATGTCAAAAAGAGGCCCAACCATGTGTATAAATAGCCCAGCTAGGTGAATCTAGAAAGGAAAATGTCTCACTTGAGACAAGACAAGAAGAAATAAGAGAACAACTACCAAATGTTGTAGTTATTGTGGATGAGCCTTTGAAATCATTTTCTCCTTTTCACTAGCCAATGGAAACACAAGAAGGTGATATGACTCACCTAAATCAAAAAATTTCTTCCCCAATTGTCAGTGATGCAAAACCAGACCCACTAGAGGTACATGATAAGGAAAATGTGATTGATGGTAATGAAGAAGCTTTTGTTTCTCCTCTCTATTCTCATGTACAAATTGAAAATCTTGATAACATAAAAACAAAATTAGATGAGTTGAAAACATAAATTGTTTAATTAAGATTTAACTTGCAAAAAAATGAAGAACAAATAAATCAGCAATAGGAGGAAATAGATGTACAAACTATAATTTTGAAGGAAAGAGATCAAGAAATCACATTTTTGAAGACTCAATTGGAGCAAAAAGATAAAAATTATTGGAGAATTGCAATTTCAGGTGCAACAATGGAATGAGGAAGGTAAACGGTATTTGAAAAAATTATCTAAAAAAGATAAACAAATTAAAGGTTTAACTAATAATTTAGTGCAAACTCTCCAGGCATTTGCAAAAAAATAAGAAGAATAGAAAGATGAACTTAATGCAACTTTGTGTAGGACTGTTGAATTAGAACGAGATTTGCAAGAAATTAAGATAAAGCCAAACAAGGAATCAAAGGAAATACAAACTGAGCCAACCAAGATGGAGTGGTTTCAAGTCCACATTCCCCCAATGTTGACAAAATGGATGGAAAGATGTTATTTCCTTAAACAAGTAGGGGTAGAGAATACTAGACTAAAGAAGGAAATATTTTTATTAAAAGAATCATATGGTAGGCTTTATTAGGCTAAAATAGATGCATGACAAACTGGGGAGCTATTATTAGCCCGTAGGAAACCCTCCAGGTTGTATTCTATGTTTTTGAATGAGCAACTATTAAGATGGAAATTACCAAGAATTTCTTGCAATCTACCTCATGATCCAGATAATGAGGAATTTTTAAAAGCATATAAAGAGGCAACACCTGCTCAACAAAACTTACTATGCGAATTCTTTGTGCATAATTTGTTCTTAGAAATACATATTGATTTCTTTGTTAACCTCTTTGTTGGGGAAGTTCAACTGAGAGCATTCATGTCCACCATGCAAAATCAGATTCAGTGGCAGGAAAGGACCAAGGATTATTTGCAGGCAAAAAGGACTATAGGACTACCGATGAGATATCCTAATAGGAAACCCTCTAATTTTAAATATCAATTCTGAGGCATGAAATACTATGAAGCTGTGAAAATACAATATAATGATAATCTTTGGGTTTGTTATGAGAATATTAAAGTCCAGGGGTTGAGATTGATAGAGAAAGCATGGAGTTCTTATGAGGAATAGTACACTCCTCTACCAAAGTATCTTAAAAGGAGGGAGGTGATCTCACCAACCAATATAAGGTGGTCCTATAAGAGGGTCGAGGCATTAGCAGAAATACTTCAACAACTTAAGACCAAATGGATAAGAATGAGCTATAGACCTCCATTACTTCTTCAACCACCCCCTGCAATATTGGTCACTACATAACAAAATCCTAAAGACTTGCATTCATGGAAAGTAAGAATTGGATACAATAAGGGTTTTATTAAAATTCCTAGTGATTGGAATAGAGAAATAGAGGATCCATATAACCTCAGTGCCAAATACAATGAACTAAATAGGAACAGGGATGTGGAAAGGCAGAGAACCCAACATAGAGCAAGAGGACCTACTCAAGCTTAGGAAGGGGAGAGTGATGAGGTATAAATAACCTCATAAATATAATAAGTTAAAAATCCTTTGTTATTCTTAACAATCACTTTAACCCTGCCAATTGTTTATTTATAGGATTAATAATTGCTTACTTTTTGTAAAAAGATGTATAAATAATTATTTCCTAAATCATTGAAATTAGTTGACTAACGTTGATATAATGGTATAGATTTAAGTTATTGTACATGACATTATGCATGATCGAGTGGACTTAAGCGAACTTCAAAGCTATTGAAGATAAAGAGCCAAAAGTCTAGACGCCGAAAATTCAAGAGTGCATAGTGGAACAAGTCATTTTAATGCTTTTTGTTTAAAAAATTTATGGCTCACTCCAAGCCTTTAATATGTTTTATGTTATTGACCTTATTCCGTTAGTTAGTTGAAATTTTGTTAAAATACTTTTTCAATGGTGATATTTCACCATTTGAAATATAGGATTTTGTTAGCAGTTTAGTATATATATGTTACTGCCAAAAACAATGATATGGTGATAATATTATTGTGTTTTGATATGCCTTGAACACTGTTCAGTTATGTCTCTGTTATAATTTTATATGAATAAACAAATATTGGCAATCCTATTCTGAGTCAATCATTCTGAGTAATGGAAATATCATGGATAGATTCATTTGAAGATGTGAAAGTACATGTGATCTGAGTTAAGCGTAGGAACACTCGAGAGTTGGCCACTCGAGGGAATCTTGTAGAGTAGATAGATAAGTATTTTCATTTTAAATTATGTTACTTTTATTCTATATATGATAAATGTGGATGAATGTTCGTTGTGTGTGTTGAGGTCTATCAATTACTCCTGCAAGTCATAGTTCAAGTTTGTAATCTTTTAGTTTTGTTTATTTGAAATTTTGGAGCACCCACTTTGGTTGTTAGTTATAGGTTGTCAAGTTTACTTTTTTCAACAGTTAGTTGTTATCCATTAGTTTTTTTTATTTAAATTTTACAAGTTTTATTGCAAGTATTTCCTTTTAAGTAATTTATATGCTTTCTAGTTTAACTTGTCTCATGCTTTCTAGCTTAAAACAACTTTATGCTTTCTAGTTTAATGGCCTTTTTATTTTAAAATTTGTTTACAACTGTTTTGAACATTTAGAAAATCTAAGAGAGTTAACCAAGATGTCCCCTATTGCATACAACCTTTGAACACTACCCGATCGGTAAAATTGATGCATTTTCAACTAAAGTGATAGGACCTCACGACAACATGTAAATGAGTATTAGCATCACATGCAACAATATTAGCCCTCCTATAGAGTCTATTTGGCATGATTGGCATGACAATGAGGGGATGTTATTAGACATTGACAAATACTACAACCAAGTGCCTAGTGTGGCACTCTACATATGTGGATTGATCAACAATGTACTCTTTCTTGATAGGATTGGATATTTTTTAGCCTCACATTGGGAGAGGTCGTAGTAGGGATGGAAAAGTGATAGAGGAGACATGCATGGGGCCCTATGTCCTAGCATAACTATATAGATATTTACACATGGTGTGCTATAGGGAGGGAAAAGCCAAAATCATATTATTCTCTTTCAAATATGGGTCTGGGAGCACATTACCATGACTCAATTGATAGGCGATAGGTAGGAGAGGGATACAAAGGATCCAATAATGTTCAGCTAGAGAGGGGGACTACGATACCAGGGGTACATAGTGTGGCCTATTAGAGGAGGACACTAGAAAAGGTAGAGGAGGGGGAGATTGTTCAGAGGCCATACATGGTCGAGAGGGATGGGATGAGGATGATGAATAGGCAAGGTACATGTTCATCATCTACGACATCATAGGGAGATATCCCTACCTCATAGAGAGAGATAGGCCAAATAGGGTCACTCGACAGTTTGGGGTGGTGTAGGTGATCTCAGAGGGTCCACACATATTCACATGTCTATCCCAAGAGATAAGGGAATGGGGGCCATAGATAGCCTCGAAGGTAGTAGCATATTCTTGGTGCCATATTGAGGAGGTAGTGTAGGATATGCGCAAGGGCATCAATGACCCCAATACTAAATAAAGATATGTGGCATGGTGGGAGAGGCATTGACTAGCATCGATGGTGTCATTCGGAGGGTTAACAATAGTAGGGTGGATGGATGTGGTCATGGAGGTTAGGAAGAGCAAGAGGAGTATTAGTTGGAGTGTGGCAAGAGGGCGATGAAATTGTCATCGAGGAGATTATAGAGGAAGTGATAATGTTTGGAAATGATGGGGAGAGAGGAGAGGGAGAGGAGGAGGAGTAGGGGGATTATATGGATGTGGATGAGGATAGGAGGAGATCATTGAGGATGCCTGCTTTGGAGGATGTGACACCACCTTGTAAGAGTGGGGAGGAAGACAGGGAGGATCTAGCCATTGTAACAATGGAGCAAGATAGCCTCTAGGAGGAGAGAGATGGACTATAGGCCTGAGTGGATACACTGTAGGGAGAGGTGGAAACTTTAACCTTAGAGAGAGATAGCCTTCACCTAGCTTAGGATGTCTAAGACTTAGAGAGGGCTTGATTATAGAGCGATTGAGACAAATATAGGTAGGAGAGAGGCAATGCCAAGGCACAAGAAGGAGGAGTGGGGATGGTTGACCTAGCACATTAGTATGGATAGGTGTGCAAGGAATCATATTATTACAGGGACCTATACTTCAAGTTAGTCCCACCAAAGGAGAGGAGACCAAGCTTCTCAGAGGTCGAGAGCTCTAGGAAGAGTGGGTACCGATCACTACAGTTAGGATCTAGGAGGAGTGGGTCAATGGGATCCCCGAGAGGAGGTGGAGGAAGGCCAACAACATCAAACAGAGTGCCACCCTCACCTACACACTCAAATTCAAGGAGTAGTGGCTAGATGACATGGAGACGAGGTGGCAATTTTGATTGATAAACATGTTTTGGTGATTTTTTTGATTAGCCATTTTATACAGGAGAATATATGATGTATTTATTTGATTAGGGTATTGAACCTTGATGCATATGTAGTTTATTATGATGTATTTATATTTATTGTATTATGATGGACATTCATTTATTCAATAAACTTTAGTACGATTCATGGACATTGCTATGATTTATGTGATATAGATGGATATTTATTTATGATAATATATATGGATTATGTTATAGATGGATAGTGCATATGATATGATGTGATTATATGCATTTATTATTAAATGATATGATGATGCATGTGATGTTATGATTTGATATGTCGTACTGACTAGTGGTGATGTAGGATGTGGCTATATGTATGTTATGTGGATGTGATGCAGACTAATATATATTATATAGAGTAGATGTGCATCTATATTTATGTGAATCTTGATGAGATTGTGATGATTTATTATACCTATTGATGCCATATAATGATGATCAATAAATTTTATTTATGGATGTATATGATAAATATATAATGAATATGAATGAATTAAGATGTGATGTAATTAAAGTTAATGGATGAACCTAATTATATAATGATACTACATGATGGATATAAATGATTAAACAATGTAATGTATCTTATTGTGGGAAAATATGTTTAGAATACTGAACCTAAAACATAAAAAATTGGTCACTCTAAGATTAGTGTCCATAACCTAGGGTCATTTCCATATTTTTATAAATTTCATTGAGATGTAGATCACAAGGTGAAATAATTGACTTTCAGACCTGAAGGCGAGCCAATCAGAACTGGATCTACATCTATTGGGGGATTGGAATTGATTAGAAATCTTTTGAAATGATTAAATTAATGATCCCATATGCCCTAAAATGAAAAATTCAAGATCCCAAACACTAACAAACAAAAACAACAATTTATCAGTGGGTCTAGGAAGTGCAGAGGACAAAAAATATGCTTAGAAAATTTGGTTTCAAGATTCCTATAAGGAATCATTTTCCCTTGGGTGAATAGGTTATTGTACAGGTGTCTAGATCAACTTTTTGGGTCCTTTGGTACAAGGTCTAAGCTTCTATTTTCCCCAAGTCCCATTGTCAAAAAGTAGGAAATAAATTCAACAACCTAGTTTTCGTGACTTGACAACAATGGTGACAACTTATGCAACAATACAAAATTTCTCCTTAAGATCTTCAATTCTTCTTCAACCTGTAATTTGTACATACACAAAGAGAAAAATTATTATTTTTGAATGGGGGTTTACCTTAATCAAACCACAAGTTTGGTAATTAAACCTTAATAGAAATATAATGACAATGGAGAAGGAAATGATGAATGAAAAATTGCTTGTTAGAACTCACCAACCCTTCAATGGTTTTGCTTAGAGGAATGAAGACAAACAAATCTCTCCAAGGAATCTGATATTTCCTTGCTTGATGGATTTGGACAATTAAAAATTCTTGGATGCTTCAAGATCAACAATACATATTAGCCTTCACAATATGACATGAACACACATAATCTTGAACATGATGTTAGGACCTTGATTGCTACAATAAATGATTGATAAATTTGTTCTTGAATGCTCTTGACAATAATATTTTCTCAAAATTATTTATTGGGTGTCTTATTATGCCTTAGAATTCAAATGATAAAATAACAATGTATTTATAGGTGTTTGTCTAATTTCCCAAAAAATAGATTCCAAAATTCAACAATTGCAAGTTGAATTTGAATCATTAAAATACTGCTAAAAACATATTTTAAAATGGATCGTAGGACTTAAAGGGGACCCATTCGTCCTTGGGCGAATGGGTCCTGGCCTATAAGTCCAGGACACACATATTCCAAGGTGATTAAGATATTGATTGTATTAATTAAATGTCAATTTTCCTTTCAAAAAACAGAAAAAATAAGGCTTTGGAATGCATAATTTGGTAAATTAGGGGCTTAATTAGGTCCAATAAATCAAGGAACCCAAACATAGTGTGAAATTGTAAAGGTATGCAATTTATTACACTTCATTTATCCCACACTTTAGTGAGAGTATGAAATTATGCTCAAAGTCACACTAAAGTAGACAAATATGTGTCAAGAGGGGTCCAAGTGTACAAATATTGGAGAGATAGGATGAGAAGGATCAAGGAGGTGGCCAAGCCCCCAAGTTCTAAGATCTTATGGAAAACTAACATAAGTACAAAGGGACACACAAGATGTGTAAGATATGTGCAACAAGGCAAGATACACAAGCATGCAATGTCAAAGCCAATGCAAAAAGAAAAAGGAAAAAGGATGGACTAGCAAGTTGTGTTATGTCACATCCATAAAATATGCTCACAAGGGCTAGTGTAATCCGGTATACACTAGGTGATCCCCAAAGGAAAAATGAGAGCCACACACTAGGTCTACAAGGTGTGTACCCATAAAAAATCATGTCAGATGGGATAAATGCACTAGGTCTATAGGTGTGTTCCCATACATCAAACATACCCAAAGTTATACTCCCTGATAACTTTGATAAGGTTCCACAAAATGATCAATATGTTATGTTAATGCTACACTAAGTCTAACCTTTGTGAACAAAAGTGAAGGCAAAAATATCAAAATGTCAATTCCAAAATGAAATAATGCCAATGTATGCTCCCACTTTAAAGGAATTGCTAAAAACCATGTTGTGAGCAAATACTATAAAGTAGAAAATGATAAATTCCAATTAATAAAAGGGTCATGAGAGCTTATTTGGAAATCCCTATGACAATCATATGTTTCCAAATGAAGTTGCATCATGAAAAAGGAAGGTGCCCCCACATGCAATCCAAAAAGATAACAAATAAGGGATCCGCATATTTGGGATCAACGCATGTCTTTATAATAGTGATATAATAGAGCTTGGAATCGTCATCATTCCCCAAATACTTCGTGGAACAACAAACACAAAGGAGGAATGACATATAAAGAGAAAAAAATAAAGAAAAATATTTTGGGTCAACATGGAAGAGATTTGGATGTCTTGATGCCTTGCATCATCCCCAAAAGGAAAACACAAGACAAAAAAAATAATGTTTATGATAGATAGAAGAATGGAGATACAAATAGAAGAGTGTCATGACAAATTCACTTCCTTTGTATCATTTCCTAACAGAGTAACAAGGATCATCCAAAGAAAGCTCACAAACATAAAGACATGCCAAGCAACATGATACAGGGGATCACATTACACACATGCAATCACAAAGAACATAAAGAGGAAAAAAACTAGTATGTCACATGCGAGCCAATCTAAAGTAGGTCATTTGCATCCCAATCTTGTTCATCATATGCAGAAGGTGGATAACTAGCCAAAGGAGAAATAAAAAGTGCCATACTAGGACAAGGCTACCTAACCCCTTGCCCCCTAAGTGTAAGGTCAAAACATGATCCAAAAATGGATGATGATATGTTGCTCCTCGCAAAAAGAAAATATGACTGTATAGCTTGCCAAGTTTATACCCTCATGCATGGTAATGAATGTGCTATGATACTACAACTACCACATGGTTAAGAGCAAAAACTAATGTTATTTGTTAATTGAATGAGAATAACCAAGACCTCTTGTTTGTTCTTGCATGCTAGGTTTGATAGGGACACAAATGCCTTGTTCTTTAACACCACATCCTTTTCCATTATAGCCAAGTTGTTTCAAAAGTTCATAACTCCTTCCATAAATTTCTTTCATTTATTTTGAGGAAGGAGGTTTGTCATGATCACTTTCATCATATGTACTGTGTGTAATTTGCATCTTCTTCTTTGCTAAAAGTTGTGGAATTAGATGCTTTTGATGATTCAGTTGATTTCATTGTCGCTTCTTTTGCTTTTCCTGACTTATATGTAATCTTGTATTCTCCCATGAATGTAGGTGTAAAATCTAACGATCCCTAATCATCTTCCAACAAATTTATCATAGATGAAAGACAACCATCATTTTCTTATTTTTTCAAAGGTTCCACTTCTATAATTGGTGTCAATGTTCTTAGAGGATTCATCATTCTTGTTTCAATTTGTAAACAATTCTTAGATTTTGGATCAACTTTTATTGTGTGAACCTTATTTTTTGTGTATTTCAATAAACGATGCAACGTTGAAGGCACCACATTGATTGCATGAATCTATGGTCTTCCCAAGACAATATTATATGAAAGTTCACGGGTCATGACATGGATAGGAGTTCGTAATGTAACCCTACTAGATTTAAAAAGGTAATGTTATCACACCAAGAGGTTGTTTTCCCACATTGCCAAAATCGTGAATAGACAACTCAATTGGTTGAATTTTTGTCTTATCTATGTCAATTATATCCAAAAGGTTCACACTACAAACATTAAGTGTCGAACCATTATCAACAAGGGTACGTCTAATTCCAATCTTGTTAATACTATACAATATCATCAAATCCTCATTTTGTTGTTGTGTTTCTAATGGAGGTAATTCACTTTGATGAAAGACAATGTCCAAATTAGGTGAATTCATATTCTCAATAAAATTTACCACATCATTGGGTTGCACACTAGGAGGGATAACAATTTGTTATAAATAATTTTGAAGCATGCTATGGCAAACAGGTGACGCTTGAATCAAATCCCACAAGGATATCTTAGCGGGAGTGTTACGAAGTTGTTCGATAAGATCATACTCCTTTCCATATGCAAAGGTAAACAAGGGGCACTAGGAAAAATAGGTTGTGGAAGTGGTATTGATGTAGGAATGGTTTGTGGTTGTCTATTATTCCTTGTGTTATATGTATGGGAAATATTATGATAAATTGGTTGTTGTGACACATTATTACTAGTGAGTTGTTTTGTAGAGCTTAAGATATATCCTAGTAGTTTTAGTTTTCTTTGAGGTGGTCCTATGATAAGAAGTGGTTTAGGAGGTCCAATAACTAAAGGAATCTTAGGATGTTCAAAAGGAATCTTAGGTGGTCAAATAATCAAGGGAGATCTAGTAGACACTTATGCATTCATAACCTCAGTGTATGTGTCTTCTTGTTGATGATCTTCTATGAAGGGGGATCTATGGTTCCCTTAGCCTCTTCATCTATACTATATTTTGAAAGAAATATATCAATGATGCCATCTTCTTTTGGCACAATATATTCCCAAGTGGGAGAAGAATTGGGAGAGGGACAAACAAGATTCTCATTATTCTCAATGATTGGATCTTCTAACACCAAGATACATTCATCACAAGTAGGAGAGATATCGAGAGAAGAATAATTATGATTTTCATGATTGTCAATGATTGCATCCTCTTGAACCAAAACATTCTCACAAGTGTGAGAGATGTTGGGAGATAAATTGAGACTACGCAAAGTGATGTTAAAAGATGTGTCAATGATCTCATCCTCTTATGCCATAATACCCTCCCAAGTGGGAGAAGTAGGGGAAGAGGGATAAACAAGATTCTCATGACGTTCAACAATTGGATCTTCTAACACCAAGATACCTTCATCATAAGTAGGAGAGGTATCGAGAGAAGAAAAAATATGATTTTCATGATTGTTTATGATTGCATCCTCTTGTATCAAATCATCCTCATCAATAAGAAGGATAGGCAAGGTGATATTAAGAAATGTGTCAATGATTTCATTCTCTTGCACTAAGGTATTCACATAATTAGGGAAAACACTTGGAGAATGACTAACATGCTTGTGAATGACCTTATTTATTTTCCCTAAATTGTACTCATAACTAGGGAGATTATACTTATGCAAGATGTGCTTAACCATATCTTTGAAAAGGAAACATGTTGCTACTCTATTTACAATGAATTGTAACAACCTAGAATTATGAATTTGTGAAAACTAATCTATCCAAATTATGTAATGCTTCATGAATAATTATCCTATAAATCTGACTAAAATACAATAATTTTTCATGAATTTGTAATACACCAAGCAAAATGATAAGTTTTCTTGCACGTGCAATAACAATTTTTCAAAATTTCAAAACATACTTTTGTAAGCTAGAACAAACTGATAATATAGAGACATAATAGTGTGCAAAAGTTGACTGAGACACCTATACAAGGATGGGTTCAACCTAGCCAGAATGGGTCCTTGTACAAGGTTCAAAAAACTAAAAATTTGAAGTTTTATGTTGCTATTTGATGTTTCTTTCACCAGTTACAAACTACTTAACCAGTGATTATTTTTCTAGTTTTTGCTCAATTTAAGACAATGTAATGCGAGAAAGTGTGAAAATGTGTTGAAAAGTTTTAAATGCAAATTTTAACTTTGTAAAATGAAATATTTGACTAATTGTAAGATGTAAAATTCTAAAAATATTTTTTTAATATAAATTTAAAATAAAACTATCCAATTTTTCACTGATTTTGACTTAAAATGAAAGATGCAAATGGAAATGCAATGAAAAATTTCAGATTTTAACCACTTAGTGAATGCAAAATCAAATGTAAATCTGATCTAAAGATGACTAAAACATAAACTAATGCAAACTATGATGCAAAGTGTATGCAATGTTTTTTGGATTTTTATGAGTTTTAATGATGCAAACATGCAAGATCTAACCCTAAATGAAGAATGCAAAAAAATGATGTAAAACTTAGATCTAGGGTTTGAGAGACTTCCAAATCAAAAATAAATGGTTTAATAATGTTGGGTTCACCAAAATGAAACATAAAAATTTGGAAACTCTAAGACTAGTGTCCATAACCTAGGTCCATTTCCACATTTTTATAAATTTCATTGAGATGTAGATCACAAGGTGACTTTCAAACCTGAAGGTGAGCCAATTAGACCTGGATCTACATCTATTGGGGGATTGGAATTGATTAGGAATATTTTTAAATAAGTAACTTAATGATCCTATATGCCCTAATATTAAAAATGCAAGATCTCGAAGACTGACCAACATAAAATAACAATTTACCAGTGGATCTAGGAAGTGCAGAGGACAACAAATATGCTCAAAAAATTGGTTTCAAGATGCCTACAAGGACTCATTCACCCTTAATTGAATGGGTGTTTGTACAAGTGTCCAAATTGAATTTTTGGGTCCTCTAGTACAATATCTGAGCTTTTGTGCCCTAGGTCACACTGTTGGAAAAGGAAGAAAAAATTATGCAACCTAGTTTTTGTGACTTCACAACAATGATGACAACTTATGCAACAATTCAAAATTTCTCCTTAAGATCTTCAATTCTTCTTCAACCTATAATCTGCACATACACAAAGAGAAAAAAATATTTTGTTTGAATGGGGGTTTGCCTTAGTCAAACCCCAAGTTTGGTAATTAAACCTTGATAGAAAGATAATGACAATGGACAAGGAAATGATGAATGAACACTTTCTTGTTACAACTCACCAACCCTTTAATGGCTCCCCTTCTAGAGGAATGAATACAAACACATCTCTCCAAGGAATCTGATCTTGCTTTGTGTGATGGATTTGGACAATTGAAAATGCTTGGATGCTTTAGAATCAACAATGCATATTAGTGTGGCACTCAAGCTGGGAATTCAGACCAATCACCGCGTCGAGGCATAAGCTGTGTATGCAAGTATAAAATTTTCTATGGACAAAGGGTATTCCAAATTATGGGTTGAAGGTGACTCCTTAAACATTGTTAATTACCTACGTGGCACCCATGTGTCGAGCTGGAATGTGGAGCATCTAATTAAATATAGCATAATGATGTTAAGTGTGTTTGATGACACTCGTGTGTCACACATTTTTTGAGAGGGAAACTCTTTGGCAGATTGTTTTGCCAACGAGGTTGTCAGAAATAATGAATCCCGAACGTGGGAGGAGGGAACGATCATTCCTGAGAGAGCTAGGAGTTTAATGTGGAATGATGGAGTGGGATGAATTTCGATAGTGGAGGCATTTAAGCCTTGGTACTTTGGTCCAACTCACACGTATTGTGTATCTCTATCGGATTGCTAGATTTTTGCCTAACAATTTTCACGAGGGTTTTTTCTATCTGGTGTCTACTAAAATGGGTGGTGGCAAAAGCAAAATAGAGCCGCATACTTGCACGGGCTTGAGGAAGAAGGACAAATTATGGGATATTTTGTGCTATGTAAACTTTACACTACTCCTCGAATGTCTTCATGGGCATGGATCCAATGCGTCAGTCGAATTTGTTTCTTGTCGGCATAATAAGAAGCTTCAAATCAAGGGTCTGGATGTGGAGGTGAATGAGGAGCTGATTGTTGCTATGATGGGGATGTCGATAGTAGGCCGCAAGTTTTTTAAGGACAAGAAAAGTATTGTGGATGTGATGGCTCAGTTCCTTAAGGATGATGAGCATAAGAAGTTGGTGAAAATGGAGAGTTGGGGATATGAGCACAAGTCACTTAAGAAAATTTGGGTGGAGGTGGCTGAGGTTATAATTCGGTATGTGATGTTGGAAGGTAGGTTTACTGCAATTTTAGGACACCACTTCACTCTCTTAAACCACTTCAAGCACGGGTTGTATGTCTCTTTTCCTTTTTTCTTGCTTTCATTTATGGAAATTTCGGTGTATTCCCATTTAAAAAATAGAAAGACCCTGGTCCTCCATGAGGGTCTTATCCTTCTAATTATGGAGCATGTAAAATCTCTCATCCCTGCCCCTGCTATTTTGGGTAAGGAAAAGACTCTGAGTGATGGGTCAGATTCCTCTGGTTTAGATACCAACAATGACGAAGAGGAGGAAAGGGTTGAAGAGGAGGAGGTGGGTCCTCAATCTCATGAGGTCACCTCTTCCAAAAAAGGGAAGAAGAGTTGTCCTAAAAGTAGACATGCACCTAAGCACATCATTCTCTCTAATAGTGAGGATACGAAGGTGGGGTCAGAAGATTCTTCTCCCAAGAAGGTGGAGTTGGTTGTTGGCCAGGGTGAGACTGATGGTTGTGGTAAGGAGGGTTTGCACGAGAACATGCCCAACTCAGAGGCTAAATACTAGCCAAGGAGACCATCCATGTGGATTGCTAAGTTAAAGAATCAGGTCTCTAATGTTCTGGTGAAGGATGCCAATGTGTTAGATGAGGAGAAGGCTATGGGGGAGAACACGGGGAATATTGAGGACTCTTCAGCCCAAAACATACTCGATGATGCAATGCAGGTTGAGATTAAGGGTTAAGGTGAAGATGACCCTGAGAGGATGAACATTAAGGTAAAGTCCTTGAAGGTAGACCCCCTCTCTAAGGATTTTTCTTATTTAAATGATGAATCTCCATCAATGTTTTAGTTGCTAGATATGGTAGGGTTGGGGCCATAGGTACTTTTAAACTAGCTAAGTGGACTTTGCAAGAGTTTAATAAAGTGAATATTAAAATTAGGGGTTTGAAGGAAAACCTGAAGAATTTGCCGAAAAATTATGTTTCAAACATTCTTATTGACAGGAGTGTGGACATCGAAGGTTCACTGTACAGGATTTCAAATCCCCATGTGATGAACGGTTGGATGGGTTGGAAGAAAAGGTTGTGGAAACTAATGCAAACATCAAAAATTTGTTGCAAGCATGCCATATCTCGGTGAAAAATAGTGCAGACTCCCTGGAGGTCCTATTTAAAAAGATCAATGATTTAAGAGAGGACCAACTGTACTTCTCTGAGCTTATGTAGAAGGAGCATACAACTAAAGGAAAAGGAAATAAGGGTGTGAAAGATGACACTAAAGGCCCTACCTCTAAAGGGTCCGCTGATTGGAAAAGATCTTTAAAAGTCGAGAAGGAGTTGCTAGAAATGATTGACCTACACAGGATCCAAGAGCTTGAGGTGGCCAACACCTTAATCAACATGAATTAGTGGTAGCTTTGTTGTTTTTTCTCTGCTAGTCTATAGGTGGTCTTGTGTTGTTTTTTTGTTTTGTCGTTGTTGAGTGTTGTTGTTGGTTCACTGTTGTTTCTCTTGTTCAACACTCTTTTTGCCTTAGTTTCTTTTTTGTTGGTTTGTTGCTGGTACACTATGGCATATAATTTTTAGCAGCATTTTATTTTTTCTCCTGTAAAGGGTTTTGGGTTCCTTCAAAACCTATTTTTCCCGCTTAATCAAAATAATGCATGTTAGCCTTCACAAGATGACATGAACACACATAAGTTGAACATGATGTTAGGACGACTCATAAATATTTTCTTGAATTCTCTTGACAATAATATTTTCTCTTACAAAGTCTTGATTGTGTGTCTTATTACTCCTTAGATCTTAAATGATAAAATACCTATGTATAAATTTATAGGTGTTTATCTAATTTCTTGAAAATTATATTTCAAAAGCCGAAAAATTGCAAGTTGAATTTGAATCATTAAAATAATACTAAAAACATATTTAAAAATGAGTCATAGGACTTAAAAGGGGATCCATTCATCCTTGGGTGAATGGGTCTTGGCCTATAAGTCTAGGACATACATATTCTAGGGTGATTAAAATGTTGATTGCATTAATTAAATGTCGATTTCCCTTTCGGGAAATTAAAAAAAAAAGCTTTGGAATGCATAACTTGACAAATTAGAGGCTTAATTAATTAGTAAATTAAGAAACCCAAACATAGTGTGAAATTGTAAAGGTATATGATTTCCTACACTATAGAGCCCTAAACAACTTAATGCAATCTAAATGATAAAAGATGCTTAGAATAACAAATTCTAAATAACGTAATGCAATCCAAATGATAATGAAAATGATAAATATGCTTATAACAACAAATTCTAAACAACTTAATGTAATGGACCATATGATAATGAAAATGACAAAAGATGGGAAGATGATAGGTAAACCCAATTCACATATAGAACAACATGCATATCCAAATATCATAAAAACAATAAATACTCTTTTTCCTTTCATGCAAATGATTATATGAACATCTTTCATTATTTCATCTTTTCATGCATTAGTGACGGTAAAATATCTAATTGACATGCAATTCACTTTTTACATGTAACTTGACTATTGACATATAATTTAATTATTGACATGCAACTAGTTAAAGACATGCACATATGATCTTTAATGATAGTTCTCAATTTCATGCAATAATTAAAATACATGCATTACTATTATCAATGTCATGCAATATTTAATGTAAATGTAATACTATTTCTATTTTTATGCAATAATGAATAATTTTAATGTGTTGCAGGTTTAATCCATAAGAAATCAGTTTGTAACACATGCAAAGAAAGAATCAGATCCATAATGATTAAATGACAGTTTCATGTTTCAGTTTTATAGTTTCACTATGGAATCATCACAACAAAAATAAAATATATTCTCAACAAAGTATGAAACAATTTTTTTAAAAAAAAATAGAGCTAATAACTTCCATATTCTTAGATGATATAATGAAGTGTTATTTAGAAGTACTTCCAAATAACAAAAAAATGTTGCACATTGTCCATGAATAATTACAATTTCATTTAGTATGCCATAATAACAATAAATCTTTATTTAAAATAGGGAGGGGGGAGGCCAACAATAATGAACACTAATATTTTCAATATTCTGATTCAATAGTGATAAAATTGATGTATAGCACCCTTCCACTATGCGTGAGGGCACAAATATACCCAATCACCAATAGATTTGTAGACACAACAAAGAAAAACACTACATTATAGAAATCCCATCTCAACTCCAATAAGCCAAATGACAAGGATTTCATTCCTATAGCGAGACTCATATAATTGAAAACAAATTTAAAAGAGTTAAAAAGTCCAAGTAAAGTACAAAAATATTTCTCATATGCAATGTGTATATTTTTTAGTTCACCTATCTACATGAGAGGAGTATTCTATAATCTGACCCTTTTCTTGAATTGAGTATACGATTATTCATCTATAATAGGTCGATATATGTGGAGTTGCAAAGGTCTTAAATAACACTTGCTAGGATACACATTTCACATGCCCTAAAACACTATCTTTTGATCTCCTAATATTACTCTTTTTATCACTCATAGAACATGAAAATGCGATCAATGGAAGGATATACTAGCTGATGGATTTGTGTCTTAATGATCTTAACTCTTTAATAAATATGGTAGCAGGGATATCCCCGATGAAGAAGTTTATGTTGTTGAGTAATATAAGCAGGGATATACAAGATGAAGTTATTTACACCGTCAAGTAATTAATCATTCACATGTTTTGAAATAGCCACGGTTATTTCTGATACATGGTCGATTCTGATACAATTTCCAACCAAATTATACCAAGGATTCTTTCATATAAAATTTCCTGGTTAGAGTTACCTATGTGTGTCGAAGCCCTTAAGGAGCAGTGAAAGTCTAGATTAAATTTAATTTTCCCCTTCTTTTCTCCTGTTGGAGTATCATTTTTAATTTTAGAACTAAACCTTTTTCATGCATGGTTTATCATGTAATTCAGACAAATTTTTAATACTTGTTTTATTTAATTTTTAATAAAACTTATTTTTTCTTAATTTCGTTTTCTTTCTAATAATACTCATGCAAATAATCTGAAATTTATTTAATTAAATTTATTCTTTTTATTAATAATCATGCAAATAATTTAACACGTAATAAACTATTTATATATTTATACACTTATATATATAAATAATAATATCTTTATTATATTATTATTAATATATATTTAAATATAATTTATGCAATTTACTATTATCAAATATTTGAACGTAATTTTTTTTTCCAACTAATTAATTTAATTTTTGAAAACAAAATCCATTAGACATGCTTTTATTTTTCCAATTAGTTTTATTTTCACAAATATATATTAGAAACCATAACCTAGCCATCATAATGCACAAATGACATATTCAAAGAACAAAATACAATCATAATCATACAATGCAGGATGAATGCAACTATGTGAGTGTGTGTACATCAGGTTTCCATCATGCTAATTATTGCCAAGCGGCTAGGATACTTCTACCTTAGCCTTGTTCTTACCTTCGACATGTTCCTGTATTCATTCACACTCAAATTTACGTCAATAGGTTAGTCCATAAAACCATAGTCGAAGCACGTGCACATAACATCTCATCTCCATTTCAATTTCAATTTCACGCATTTAAAAGTATCATCCAATTAAAAAAACACATTTATCTTTAATCAAATAGTCATAAGATAATCATTCACTAATCTCAACCAATTTTGTTTCCTTATTAATTACGCAAAAATGAGATGTGACAATTATCCTGCAAGTGGCAATCGAGATGAGGAGGTACAACTATACCATTCATTTATTAAGCAGTTTGAGAAGGTTTATGGTGAATCAAGAATAATTACAAGAGGTGGTATATCTTTTAGTTGAATAGGTCAAGGAGCTTCTTCCATCAATGCCTAGCTAGAACTTTTCAAGAAGTCGAACAAGGAAAGTAGTTTCCCAAGCATCCAAGGAGGTTTACTAAGCAAGTCTAAGGCAAGAATCTTCATTAATTATCAAATATTCACATATCCTATATTCACTCATGTTGGTTATATTTACAAGGGTGCAACTAGTAAAGGTAGAACAACATTGTATTATGATAAGAACTTCGTTGTAACATATATTAGGGTGATCCCACAATACTGGTTTACAATTTTTGGTCAAACTGGACACTAAACTGATTTTTTCTAACTAAATCTTCACTTTTAGGCACCTATAGTGGCTAAACCGTGAGGAATTTGAAGATGACGCAAACTAGTGATTTGTGACATTTTGTTTGTAGATTCTAAATATATTTTTTTCAAAAAAATTGGAACTAAATTGCACTTTTTTTTCCATCTCCTTTGAAAACTAGTTTTTTTTCAGTAAACACCATTTTTAAGGAGTGATGCTCACTGTATACAACATAAATTTTTTTCATGAAGGATAAATTCTATTTTTTTCGAATTTAGATTTGTAACTACGATATCTAGCGCTTTCATTTGGTTTCATAGTGTTTTATTGAATATTTTTTCCTTAATCAAGTTTCAAAGTCATATCAATTACAATTTAGACATAGGAGGATTGTATACAACATAACTTTTTTTGTATATATCAAAATTCAATATTTTTTTTGGTTGGATCAAAGATTTTAATATCTAGTGCACTGATATTTTTCAAATTTTGTTTTTGATAATCTATTATTTTTCCACATGTGCAGAACAAAGAGGTTGATTTTCGGTGAAAAACCTACATTCACAAGAAATAAAAAATAAATATAATAATAAAATTAAATTTATTTAAAATTATAATTTTTGGGAAGCTTATAATAAGGACTACATACTTACCAAAAATAAATTTTAAATGAATTCATTTGATCCCCCAAAAAGTAAATCAAAAGTGGTTTTTTATCAACATTTTGATAGGTGTAAAGGAGACTCCGTTATAGGTATGGTTTAAAACTAACGAGGTTCTATCCAAGGGGGTCTGATCTAAGGTGGTTTGATCAAACCCTCTTCAATTGGAATCTTTAAAATGGAACTTTTTAAGGCTTAAATCATTATATTTTCTAAAATTATGTGATTTTAGCAAAAATTAGAATCTCCCAGAAATTGAAACCAGCATTGTGGGATCACCCATTATTATGATGTATCAAGTATTGTACCTCAAATTTTTGAGTAAAACATAAAACAAACTCTTATGTAGTTGTATAATACCCTTTTAATCAACAAATAACCATTTTTTACCTTCTCATAAATTATATTTTGTGAATTCTTATGGAATGTGATCTTTTCTCGTGATAAAATTATTTATCCTTGAATTTTCATCTCATTCTCCTTGCCTTTGTATAATAACATACCTTTTTACAAGTCATGGTTTGTGTATATTAAGTTATTCCAAATTTTCGTTTGTGAATGATATTCCTTTTGAGGGCTGATATAAACTTAAAACCTTCCTATGAAACAATTATGTAGAAAAATATCAAATTATGAGTTGTCTATGGTGTTACTGGTTCTTTAATCACATTATGTATGCTTTAGCAAGAATAAGTCATCAAACAATCTAGTGTATCACCCGATTTTAAGGTATTGAATTCAATTTTAAGTTTAATTTCCTTCTCTTACTCATGAACAATAATAATATGAGTTATTTTAGGTGTTATACTAAGGGAACTGGTCCTATCTAGATATTCACTCTAATATACATGTCACCCATAGCCTAGGAGTGTTTCTATATTATTAGTTGAAGAGAGAGTTAACCTATTACTTTCTCAAGGGTGCAATTCAGTACAACAACAATTTGTTTGACCATGAAACATGTTGTCTACACATAAGCTAGTTTCTCATCACTTGGCCAAGCCTCACATGTCCTCCATGGTCTCCAATCCACCTGATCAATCTCATTAATCACTCACCTCTAGTATGCTAAATCTCCCATTTGTGATTATCTCACAAATCCCTCATATCTAGATATACATATACTCGACCTCACACTCTCTACCTCATTTCTATTGGCCACAACATGAAAATATACTCCTAGGCCCATACATGCAATAGTGTGTGACCTTATAACCAAAGCTCTACCATCTTTGTATATTGTACGATATGCATATCCTTGTATAGTTGAGCTAGTAAACACAAACCCCATCCAAACGCTCAATTCTCTAATATCATCTCCTCCACAACCTTCACCTATCAAATAAGAGAAACTTGTAACCTCTTGTTAGGTTGTAACATGTTTTTGATAAGACTCACCAAAAATAGGGGCAAATCCCTCAAGACTCCCATAGTTATCATCAAAGATCCATTTTGTATCAGTGAGGGGCAAGTCTGTTGTCATAAATAGCTACTCCAAATACACCTTGGAACCCTCTAGCTAGTACTCCATTATATATCCATCAATGAGAATTTTCAATATCCTCTATACATCTTCTAATGTTATTGTCACCTCTCCCATCAACAAGAGGAAAGAATTGGTGTCACTTTTCCATCTCCCCACTAGGATTGTCATCATAGCCCTATGTGTTATATCTCTATCATATACACTACCTTATGGAATCCCATGACCTCCAAAAACTCTCGATCCATCTCATCTAGTAGCACTATTAACCTCATAATTGTTGGTTGCTTCTCTTGTGTTTATAGAGGTGGAAATTTCTCCTGCATCCATCCAAACCACTTTATTAGATATTTTTAAAGCTAAATTCTAGCCTTTCCTACCCAAAACATATAAGCACTGCTATGTTAGTGCAAGCGCCATTCTGTCAAAACAAGCACTAATATGTGTAAAAGATTCTTTTGTTAGCACAAGTGCTAATCCACAAAGTGATATTTTACTAGAGCACTTGTGCTAAAAGGTACATGCGATTATTTTTTGTCATATGTAACCTTTCTTTTGTGCAAGCACTATTTCATCCACACAAGAGTTGATTAACTTGTGCAAGTGTTGATTTGTGAATCATCACCTTCATTTGACCACATTTAACCTACATTTATTGCACCTAAAATTGGCCTAGGGGTTTAGTTTTTGATACATACCAGAGCTCCTACCTCTAGTCATCACTCATACTACCTCACTCACTTTGTTTAGTGGGTATGGCATGTGATATTGACCATCTTTTCCTGGCTTCTCTACACATCTTAAGCTTTGATCTCTTAAGGGCTTGGGGTGAAAATAAATTATTTACACTCCTAGGCCTATTTATAAGCCTTCCAAGCCCTAATTTAGGGGCCCTATCCCTCATTTTCACCCCCTTTCACTCTTTCCTCCACCATTTCTCTATCCTATATCCATTTTTCGCTATTTTTTTCCATTCATCAATTTTTATTCTCTATTCAATTTTCATCTTCATTTCTTCATTTTGAGAGCTCATCCAAATTTGTTTAGGTGACCTCTTGAAGGGGCATCATTCCATTATCTTTCCATCATTTCTTCTAACCGATTGAAACATATTGTTAGTTTTCTTTAGCACAATACCACTTCTTCTAGCCTAGATGTTGTATCAGTGAGGATAAAAATATAGACAACCCAAAATTCATTATTAGCACATGAATCATCATTTTTTCACTAATCAATTAATTAAATATTTATTTATTTAATTATCCCCACAACCAACCACTTTTCTAGATTATTGTGATTGATTAAATAATTTGTTATTTAATTAAGCTTCGTTCTTGTAATTATTTAAATATTTATTATTCAATCAATTACTCTTCCACTTCTTCTCTAAGGTTAACTAATTAATTAACTTTATCTCCTTTTAGTTATCCCTACCTTGATTAATTAATTAATTAATCCACATTAGCCCCAACTAATTTTCATCTATTTTTAAATCTCCAATATTTCAAACTTGCCATCATGGACGACAAGTTTCCTACTCACTCATGCTCCCACATTTGTGATTATACCACTTCAACCCACTCCCTTGCTCATGTGAGCATTCAAGCATGTAAGTTTGAAATCCTCCCAAGCCTCCACCCCATCCTTATTTTATGTGTTTTTGACACACTCCTTGCTCACATGT
Source organism: Sequoiadendron giganteum (assembly GCA_007115665.2). Classification (NCBI taxonomy): domain Eukaryota; kingdom Viridiplantae; phylum Streptophyta; class Pinopsida; order Cupressales; family Cupressaceae; genus Sequoiadendron; species Sequoiadendron giganteum. The sequence continues at coordinate 208,959,615 of CM021106.1, forward strand.
GTGAGCATGATATTCCCACATGTGTATCCATCCTACATTTTACATATGTCATAAAGTAGTTGTTGGTGTAAAATTTGTGTTTTACCCTTATTTATGAGTTTTAATTTACACTTGTAGGTTAGTCTTGCTTAGGTGGTGAGTTGGTAGCTAGAGAGGTAGTCATCTCTCACAATTTGTTATGAATTTTGAACAAACTTTTCCCTCCATTTATTTGGAATTCGATTTGCTCATAATTCATTTATATACACATCATGTTGATCAATACAAACACATCAATTTGACCTGTAATCTCATGTATTTGGTTAATTCAATATTGGTATTCTGCTCAATTTTCTTGGCTCCATTTTGAGTAGCCACCCTACTTCTTAAACATGTCATTGTGCTCACACACCGACTCTTACATCCCATGAACACTTGTCTCACTTTGTGACATTTTTCACATGAATACATTCCTAATCCATTCTCTTATTTCATGAAATATCAACCCTTCATCAACTTTAAATCCTAGTCCTCCATTTTCTCCACCAAAAATCTATAAATTGGATGCCATTTTCTCCATTTTGATACATCCTTATATTATATACATGTTATCCTCTTGCACTGTTATTATGTTAGTTTGTTGAGTAATCCACATTAATCCATAGCAAACAAATATGCATCTTAGTAATCAAATATACATCTTAGTGTGCAAATCAAGTGGAGCTTTGGGTGTAGCTCTCCTTCTAAATCAATTAGAGGAGCAAGGTAAATACGATATAAGATTTCATTTGTTTGCATTTGAGTCCTTGTTTATGCTTTGTTTTTCTCTTGTCCTCGCCTTCATTGCTCTTTGAAATTGAAGTGTGCTTTAGTAAGTCTCTTTATTAATTCCTATTGATTTTACGTGCATAATGCATGCCTTTAAATATGACATAATAACACGTTGCATGACATGTGTGTTAGGTATGCTCATGATTTTTTTAATAATAGGTGTACAAACTTTATTGAAATCAAGAAGTTTTTAATACATAAGAATCAAGGAGCCCATAAGCTCCCACAAAGGAAAACCGTGAACATCCAACAAAAACAAAACCACCATCCAAACAGCCACCAACAACTTATCCCTCCATATCATCGGCAATGGCCCTCTCTAGATCTTGAACATACTCAAGGGATAACCGTCTCCACCCCTTAATCCTCCAAACATCCTCATGCTTTGAAGCCCACTTAGCCAAACAGTTAACCACCCTACTCCATTCATGCAGAATGTGGACAAAAGACACCACTTCCAAAGTAGAGCACCTCTGCAAAATCTATCGAACCACCAACGCAATCTGCCAATTAACCTCAACCACCCTTTGCTCGAGCAACATATTAACAATAATCTATGAATCATATTCAAAGATAATCTTACGCCAAACCAAGGCACAAGCACACTCAATAGCTTAGAGAATCACCATCCCTTCCACAAGGTTGTTAGAATGCCACCCCTTATGGATGGAGAAAAGGAAAATGACCGAACTAGAATAGTCTTTGCCAACTCCACCAATCCCAGTAGGCCCTGGGTTACCTCGAGAGGAACTGTTAATATTAATCTTCAAGAAATCCGTCGGAGGAGGAAACCATCTTCCAACTCTTTGAACCTTCTTTTTCGCCCTCCCTCCTCTTCTGACACATGCAAAGACCAGAGACAACCCCTACAAGCCTAATCTATTCACAATCTCATCATCACTTCTTTCCAACGGAAAGACCACTTCACATTTGGCTTCCATTATCTCTTGGATCATACCAACAATTTTGTGCCAAACTTGTTGAGCCATCATCTTATCCCCACAAAAATCCTATGATTCCTTTCCAACCAAATTTTCTAGAGGATGAACGTAGGACCAATGCTCCACACAATCTAGAGAAAAGAGGCCTGGGAGGGGGGCCTTCCCATGCTGCTCCAGAATTCAACAAGGGAAGATGCATGAACACAAGGATGTTTCCAAACACCCCATCACCAATGCTAGAGCAACATAGAATAAGAACAACAAAAAAAAATGGGAAGAATCCTCCTCACTGCAGTCACACATAACACACGTAGAGGGACCCTAGAATCCTCGCTTGCGAAGATTATCCCATATCAAACATCTATTCCAAGCCAGAGTCCACACAAAATAATTACACTTTGGCCATGAGAATTTGTTCCACACATGTTTCCACCAAGGGACCTCCACCCCCCCAAAATTATGATACAACAACTCCTGATAACCACTAGCCACAGTGAAAGCACCCTTAGGATTTAGGCTCCAAGCCAGAATGTCCTTATCCCTTAAGGGAGCTCCATTGTCTACCAACCAAAATATTTTGAAGCACAACACAATCCTCATCCAACCCGTGAACAAGCCATTGGTAAGGATCCTTCCACTACGCCACCTCCACCTACCCACATGAATCAAAACTCTTAAAATCACTCACCCTTGACCATCCAGCCTCCAAAAAGCGATGAGACAAAGTCACCAAATTAGGGTATTGACATATAATGGGGGTAAAACCATCCCAAAAATTAGAACAAAAGAGAGCCTCAACCCCCCTATTACATATCCAGAACAAGCCCTCCTTGATCAGTGTAGCCCCTTTCTCAAGCATTCCCTAAATCAGAGAGCCTTTCCCCTCCAAAGGAAACCTGTGAAGCTCCTCCTTCCGAACCCCGAGGAGATCCTTGGTAGATAAAATCCTGGCCCAGATATGATCCTACTCCACATACCACCTCTAGTAAAGCTTTGCAACCAAAGCCAACCTTGACCAGTTCATCCACCGCAATCCAAGACCCCCAAACTGCCTCGGGCTACACACAACATCCCACTTAACCAAGCTCCACTTGGAAGAGGACAAACTACTCGACCATAAGAATTATCTAGCTAGAGAGACCAAATCCTTCACAAACCTAGTAGGAGCCACCTGTAATATGCACCTATAAATAGGAAGAGCATGTACCATGAACTTTAGTAGCTGGACTTGACCAACAAAAGACAACCATCGATGAGTTCAATGATTAACCTTCACACATAACTTGTCCAAAATATTCTGCCATGAATCTCTAGGAAGTCTACCAACAAAGAAAGGAATACCAAGATAAGTTAGAGGGAGTAAACCAATTTGGAACCTCAAGATATGAGCAATCCTTTGTTGAATAAGCCTCAGAGTATTAAAGAAGAGAATGGAGGATTTGTCTTCATTAATCCTTTGACCAGAAGCAACAAGGTAGATATCCAAAACCTTGCACAAATTCAAAGCTCCTCTGATCTTGTCTAGATCCATCAAGGTCATACCATCCACAAATTGCAGGTGAGACTGAGGAGGCAAACCATTTCCCCATCTCCATCCCTTGATAAAACCCAACTCCACATTACATTTCACCAGTCTACCTAGGCCTTCCACAAGAAGAATAAATAAATAAGGAGAGAGAGGATCCCCTTGACGAAGACCCCTAGAAGCACTAAAAAGAGAGGAAGGCTCACCATTAATCAACACCGAGAATGAAGTAGAGGTAACACATCACATCACCCACTAGATCCATTCCTCAACAAATCCAAAAGTAATAATATTTTTTCGCAAAAAGGACCACCTCACTCTATCATAAGCCTTCGCCATATCCAACTTGATGAACATCGCCTTTTCTTTCAAGGATTCTATCGAATGAATGGTATCAGTAGAAATGACCATCCCATCTAGAATTTGTTGATCCTCCACAAAACCACTTTGTTCCTCAGAGATAAGCCCTCTAAGCCATTGCTTTAGCCTTTCAACAATCAGCTTGGAAATGATTTTATACACCACATTACAAAGAGAAATGGGTCAAAATTGATTCAGACGATCTGCCACCTCACATTTGGGAATAAGAGTAAGGAATGTAGAGTTTCAATCCCACAACATCTACTTGTTTCTCAAAGACTCACGAACCACCTCCAACAAGTCCAACTTAATGATATCCCAAAATTCTTGATAAAATTCAATCGAAAAACCATCGGGGATTGGGGCTTTCCCTTTCTTCATCTGGAAAACAATAACCTCTAATTCCTCCAGTGAGATATTACTCAAAATATGCTCATTCACCTCCCTAGTGACCATGGAGGGAATACAAGAAAGAACTTGATTTTCTTTCCTCGAACCATCCTGAGAGTCTTCATGAAATAAAGAAGCAAAGAACTGTGAAGCTTCTCTAGACATATCCTGCAAAGAAGATAAATGCTCACCCTTGTCATTCACCATAACAAGCATAGAATTACCATGTCTCCTAGCCTTCACCGAGTTGAAGAAGAAAGCCATGTTTCTATCTCTTTCTTGTAACCACTCAACTCGAGCCTTCTGTTTCTAATAAATTTCCTCACACAACTCACACTCCTCCAAAGTTTTTCGAGCCCAAGCCTCCTCCCTGAGTAAATCCTCTGAAAGACCAACCTCCCTTATCTCCCGAGTGATGACATCCAAGTCAGCTTGAGCATCAACCTTAGCATGAAAATATTGCCAAAGCATTGCCTATTCCACCTTTTAAGTTAATATTTTACATATTGCAACAATTTAGAAAAGGAGTACATGGTAGTGCCAAAAGCAGGTCTTCAGACCCTCCTCCACCATTCAGCCATATGCACTTGCAAAGAAGAATCTCTTAACCACATAAGCTACAACTTGAAAGATGGGGACCGAGCAACTTGAGCCAAAGTAGCAGAAAACTTAATAGGCCAATGATCCAAACCCCTCCAGTCCAAAATGTCTAAGAAATAAGACAACCCTCCACCAACCCAAAAATAGGACACCAAGAAATGATCAAGTTTCTCAGCAATACAACTCTCCCCCAATCTCTTATTGTTCCAAGTAAATTGCCCATTCTGAGGCTTAATGTCAACTAGATTCAATGCAGAGATGCTATCACGAAAAAGGAAAGCAGAGGGCTCCAATCTCGCAATACCACCCTTCTTCTCATCCAACTCAATAATGACATTAAAATCACTCACAACAATCCAAGGGAACAAAGGAGCAAGGCTCCGAACATAACTAATATGAGACCATAATAATTGCTTACTGAGAAAATTAGTAGGCTTGTAGTTGTTTGAGAGAAGAATAGTTTCCCCCAACTCTAGACTTGAAACAACCACAGAGACAGAGGACTTGGAAGACACCTACCAAAGAGGACAAATCTTCAAAGGATTCCATAGGCAAGTCACCCCCTGCATTACCTTGAACCCCAATGCACTGGAAACTACCCCACACCCACAACTTAGGCAACAAACCAATCATACCTTCAACAGTTAGCTTTGTCTCCTGTAAAAATAGAACATTAGGAGAATGAGTTCTTAGTAAATTGCGAACAACTTTTTGTCGAGGACCACTGTTCAAGCCCCTTACATTCCAAGAGAGGACAATCATTTTGGAGGGTTAGATAAATGGGAATCCAGGGTCTTTATAGACCCAGACTCTACCAAAGACTCCCCCATCAACTTTATTTTCTCCAAATCCTTCTTTCTCCCAACTTTAGAAGACTTCTCCACCGCCCCTTTCTTTAGGTCTTTCTAAAGAATTCCCAACGAAGGAGAAGCCTTATTGCCTTTTACCAAGTTCGCCCCCACTTTCACCGATGGAGTGGAGATCTCTCCCTCCCCCATCTTTGTATCCACAATAGTCTCAGACCTCCCATGAACCACCATACTCAGATCCATTTCCAATTGAACAACCCTAGTCTCCTAAGAAGTTTGGTTGTAATCTAGAATAATACCTTCCTGAACCCCTTTTGAAACACCCTGATCTAAAAGCAATATTCCCAGATTCACCTCCTGTTGACCAAGATCATCTAGCACCTCAAATATGTTAAGGGAATCTCCTACCTAGTGCTCCTTAAAGGTCCTCTTTTGACCCCTGTTCCTATTATGACCTTAGCAGGAATAAAAACCCTCGCACCCACAGTATCACCAGGCACAGGGTCCTTGCCCTTGTGAACCCTAGTAGGATTGCGAGGAGGTTGAGTTTCTTGATTCCCAGAGGGTTTAGACTTCAGGCATCTTCTTTATAAATGGCCATATTCACGACAGAGCCGACAACGAAATGGTAATGTCTCATAGTCAAGCTACTATACCCAATAGCATGAACCCGCACAGATTTCCAAAGAATCTGGAAGAGGGTTATTTAAATCCATTTCAACACAAATACGGGCAAAAGTCACTACCTTTCTATCTTGAGTTTGCTGAGAAGGACCCACCGGTTTTCCTAGTAATGAAGCAACTCGATGCAAAATGTCATTGCGCCAAAATTCCACTGGAAATCTGGGGAGACAAACCCACACCGACACCCAATTTAGAAGCTCCTCCAAAGGATCAAAACCCGCATGCTAGGGTTTAATGAATAAGCTAATCTCGTTGTGGAAATAAGGCCCACCTTCAAACACTCTATTGCGATCCGCCATGCAATTAAATGTCACTATGAAGTAGTTGTTTGCTAACAACATTATTTCCATCTTGCCCTTTGAGGACCAAATACAATGAGCCCACGATTCCAAAAATTGGAGCAAAACTCTCATTCCCAAAAAATTACAAAGCAAAGCATGTTTCGAGAAATACTCGATATCCTCCGCAATCGATTCAGGTTGAATAACTAGCACCAACCTATCTTTGGAACATTCTAGACACCCATTTGTTTTCAAACTACAAGAACCTCCAATCAGAACAAATCCACCATTATTTGAATCATTTGAAAACAAACTATTATTAAAAACCTTCGGAGAACAATTTGGAGACGACACACCAACAACAACACGAAAATCCATTGAGGGCTTAACCCCCGAAGCCTCCCCTTGAGCCATGCAAAACCGAGCCCCAATACTCTGCAAGGGAAAACTGAAATCGACACCCATGGAGCCCATACTAGACATAGAACAGGCTCAAAGAAAGCCAAACCCCACCCAAAAGCAACAACTAGCAATGAGAATAAACGCAACCAAGAACAACATATGGGAAAGAATGCCTCCACCCCAGACAAAACCCACGCACCGAGAGATGGAAACACACAGAGAAAAAGAAAACTAACCCCACAGCCTAAACAAACCCCCCCACCTAGAAAACACAGCACAAGGAATCAAAAAGCAAAAAAAGAACGAGCATGCATAAAGGGCGAAGCCCTCATGCAGGCCGCGACCTCACGCAATAGACTGGTGCGAGCAACACCATCCTTTCCCCACTCTCAAACCTCGTCAGGTATGCTCACGATGACTAATAAAATTAGGTAGGATTATTAAATTTGAACTTAAGGAAAAAAATGATTTAAGGAAATGGTGATCTAATATTGTTCGACATTTGCTGATTAGACTAGTTTTATGATGCAATTTTTTGTTGTAAGTTGTTGAAGATTGAATTCTATTTTCATTTTCTTTTATATTATATTGCTTAGACTTGAAAAAATATAATCTCCTTGACACATTCGTATTGTAACCTACTCTTTAATAGATTTTCAATTAAAAAATCTTAATACCTTAAATTTTAAAGATCGTTATTGTGCTTCATGTCTAAATTATGAATTCAAATCTAAGACAAATTTATATTGTAACATACTCTTTAATAGATTTTCGATTAAAAAAAATTATATACCTTAAATTTTAAAGATTGTTATTGTATTTCATGTCTAAATTATGAATTCAAAGCTAATATTAAATATACTACTTATTAATATATCACTTTGTTACAACAACAATAGATCTACAATAGAAAAATGTGTTGCTACAACAACAATAATTACAATGTAATGATGACTTCCAGTTGCTGTTTTTATTGCTGCATGTATTCTTGTACGCTCTATTGGTGGCCTTGACACCTATGCCTTTAATTATGATTTTTTACTGATGTAATTTATTCTTCTTTATCCAATTAAAAAAAAATTAATATTAAAATACTTATTTTAATACATACACAAAATTAAATAAAAATAATATATATACTAATTTCTCTATTACAATTAGAACTTAAATCAATACATCATTAAAACTTTTTTTTTTAATTCTTCCAACTTTGTTCAATTAAAAAAATCTTCAATACTAATAAAGAGAGAGTGTGCCACTTAATAGGGTTTTTCGAAATACAATTTAGAGAGATAACCATCAAAGAATTCTGATCATTTTAATCCAACCAACAATATCTATTTTGGAAGTCTCCAGAAAACCCTAAATATTAATATAAATGTCGCTCAAAAACCCTCCAACTCTCTCTGTTCTAAAACCCTAGTCGCTGCAAATTCGTTAGTGCTCTAAAGTGTTTTCGTACATGGCGATCATGGCTTCTCGCCTTCAACGTGCCGTTTCGCTTGCAAGGGTCTTTTCCACTGCTTCATCGGCCTTTACGACTCGCTCATCTTCGCCTGCTTTAGTGGAAAAAATAGCGGGGTCTGCACTTTTTTATCGGTCATCTTTGCTGCCATTCCGTTTCCAGGGTTCTCGTTTCTTCAGTAATTTGGACTTTGGATCGCTGGACGAAAGCAATTCATTCACTACTATTACTCCTGATGGGAAGAAACGCAGCACACTGTTCGAAGGAACTGATTATAATCATTGGCTCGTCACTATGGAGTTTCCCGAACCCCAGCCTACCAAAGAAGAAAAGATAGCTGCCTTTGAAAAAACTCTCGCTAATGTCGTTGGCAGGTAAGTTATTTGAGCCCTTTTTTTCTTTCAGCCTTCTGGATCATTGTCGTAATATCGAAAGCAATTTGAGGCACAATCTTCTAAAATTTGCTGCTTTGCTGCTCGGGTAACTTTTCATTGGTATTAAATTGGGAACTTTTTGTTGGATGCTTTTAACTGTTGTGAGTTTTTATTTTTCAATGACTACGTATATTGACTGGTGTTGACATTGCTGCTACATGTGTCCTTGAACTGATAACTACTCTCTAACTGTCCTTTAGTGTCTTCAATTGCCATTAGCATGCTTAGAGGACATGTTTTTATCGAGTTTGAAGGCATCAGGTCTTCTTGGGGCATGGGATCAGATTCTTCCTTTGATGCATCTTCAAAAGCCTCTTTATGAGACTAAACCATTCACTTACCCTGCTTCTATTGCATTGGATACTTAGCCGGCAGTCATGTTTAGTGTCCTTGGTCTTCACTCATTGTGGTGACTGAACTGTGCGTGCTTAAAGTTCAATCTATGTTGTCTTTTCACCATGAAGAAGGGTTAGTTACTTGTGTACTATTCAGTCTTCATTTGAACATTAATAGAATACAATATCAACACCAAACTCATTGATAGGAAGTGACTCTGTATGCATATTTCATACACAGGTTCCTAGGGCTTAACATACATTTGAACCTTAAAAAATTCTTCTTTCTGAAGCAAAACAGTCCTCGGATATGTCATAACACTGCCCTCTGATACTGTCATCTATAACTTAAATGGAACTACTCTGTGAATGGTTGGCTCTTAGTATTTCAAGGCTATCACTTTTCCAAAAACTATACTTTCACTGAAGCTCTCCTCTCTGTATGATGACTGTCTTTAGATACATGACATCTGTAGGTTGTTTTCCCTGTATAGAATGACTAAAAATCATCATGTATAGGCTCTCATCTCTTTGTCATTTGTCCTTTTCAAGTCAACATTTATGAACTGTACCTTTTGTTCATGTTATTTAGCTTATATAGAATCTTCCCATGACCTTTCAAGCCTGAAATTGCCCATATATATGTTTATTTGTAAGCTTGAAGAAAATCAATTATAGACTGGTTTTTAAACTGTGGCCTCAGATTGTTTTATTGACAGTCCATCCTTCAGGCTTCTTTTTTACTGTACTTTTGATGCTATAGTCATCATAGATTTCCATTCATCAACCATATATCTGCAGACAACTACTCTTTCATGCTCTTCCTTAGCTAATGTAGAGAGTCTTATGTGGCATGGTTGATATAACGATTTCTAAGGTACAATGGTCCTTATTGACAACAGACAAGTCTTCCTATGAAACCCCGTAAACCCATGTGGCTTGAAGTCCAAGTCACCAAGGTATAGATTCCCATAGGCTTCAAATGAGGAATCTCCATATGGCCTATAGTCTCCAAAGAAAACCATTTATTGCCCAAGGTGGGAAGTTCATTTAAGATTTCTGTCAAAACCTTATTTTCACCCTGAAAATTATAAAAGCTTGCAATTCATTAGGTTTCATCTTCAAATAGGAAATGTAGCAAAAACAATATGTTGGTATGTTTGTTTCCATCCTTTAGAGCATTTTTCAGTTTGCTCTTTCTTTCAAACTAAGGCAATCATGACAGTAAATCAAGATCCTCCAGCAAATCTGAGCAGATTTGGATCAAGCCTCCATTCTTTAGCAACCTCAACATTGGAGAAGAGAGGGATGTTCTATTTGTCACTTGCTCCTTGACTACGACCTCTCCAACAATCTCTCTCGACTCTCATGGACTGTCCTATGGTTGTCATAAGCCACACCTTGATATGTATGTACCTTTTAGGGGCCTTATTCATGTTCGTCAATCTCGAAGTCTCTTGCCACCGTCATTGTATACTATCCTTCACAAAATGTCTCTTGATTTTCTTACATAGTCATATCACTTGAAAACACTATCATCTTGTGAACTATAATACTCTTGACTGGCATATATTTACACAGTCTTTGAGATAAGCTTCTCGTTGTTCGGTTGTTGTTCATGAACTGTCATGTATAACATTGTCATTGACTATCCTTTAAACTGTCTTAGTTTTTTACTATGCATTGTCCTTTCATGGACTGTCATGCACTTTACTTGTACACTCTTCATTACCTTGTCTTGGGTTCACATTTCATAGACACTGCCTTTGTCATGCTTAATAGTTTCTTAACACTCCTTTCTCATAGTCCCTATGATTGTGATGAACTTGTCATTCAACTTGTAGCCTTGGCTTGCTATTCAATATCTTCTGTACCTTAGGGATTATCTCTCATGCCTTATAGTCATCATTTAATTCTCTTTTGTTTGCTAAAATGCATGGCTTCCTTTTGTAAATATGGTGTCTTTTGAGGTATAGCTTTTGGTTTCTTTCACAACCTCATCACATTCTATACCTTTCTATTACACTGAACTGTTCTATAATGCACATAACCATGCCACTTTCAAGTGTGAAGGGTCCCACACAAGTGTTTGGTATTTTGATAAGGGTTTACCGTTATGAGTCTTTGAACCTATATCCTTCAAATCCTTGGAGAACATTGCCATATGCTTTGTGTGACACTTTGAAAACATTGTGACACAACCATCATTTTTTTGAAAATAGTTATACATATGATGACAGTCATTACATTATGATCTAACTGTTGTCATGAACTCCACTTAGGATCTTAGGTTTCATGACATTCTTTCCCTCAAGTTTAATGATGGATAACACATGGAAGCTAGGTTTGTGACAGTCACAAGGGCAGCTAGGGAATGATTTTGAGTGAGGAATTCTTTATGAAATGATGACAATCCATGTTTGACTGCTGCACATCTCAGGACTGTCATATGGCTGTCATGATTGGAATCATGGAGATAGCCCTTTTCACTATCTTTTGAACCATATCTCTAATAGTCTCTCAACTATTATGGGCTTGATTTTTGTCCATACTTCTCACTATGACCGCTGACCTTGACAATGATGAGAGTCCTTTGTTGTGTCTTTTGACTATTCAAAGGTCTACTAGGGTTTCCTCATCATTTTCATTGCTACCAATGGAGTTACACTGTTACAGTCCTTTCAAACACTTCATCCTCATAAAGATTCACTCTATCCTCTACTGAAAGCACAAGATGACCTTCAGATGGCTCTGTTGCTGTCTTTCTTCAACAACCAATACCGTTGTCATGAAAGACTCCACAAACCTTCTTCTATCTTATAATATCTTCTTCCATGACATCATTTCTTTCTTCCTGAGAATGCTCGGGTAAAATGAAACCTTGGACAATGAATTCCATTTTCAAGCCACTAACTGTTATAAGAGATTATCAACCATAGTGGCCAAGATTTTGATGAGAAACATTCTCCTCTTATTATCACTGTTCTTTCATGATTTTGTTTTGCTACCACTAGCACCCAACTTATGGAATCACTCGGATAATTAATGAAAAGATAATATCCAATAGGAGATCAAACCTATGTATCTTCCTTCAAGCTAGATCGGAGATATATGCTTCATAAGACAAAATACATGTTAAGTGTAAACTAAAACAACGTATATCCTTCATCCTGGAGATGTTTGAACACACAAAGATGGTTCGTTTCAAGGTCCATAAATTTCCACTTTCTCCTACAACATGCTATGTTTATGTTTGTGTTCATCTAAAAGACCATAGCTGCACCTTGCTTCAATAAATTGTATTTATTGAACTAAAATTTAAAATTTATTTTTTAAATCCCATTTAATGAAAGTGTTTTTTTTTTTTTGTCTATGATAGATCTACAGTGTTCTAAAGGGATGGTTTTTCCTAATATTTAGTTGTGGCCTTTTCTGCTATCAATAGTCTTTCTATTTACTTGGACACAAATTTCTTGACTTCCCATCATTCCGCTGATAGGATTTATTTTGTTGACAAGAGTCAAAGCTTAAACCATCCTATCACTTGATATTTGGCCATCTTTGACATCAATTGTCAAATTTGTTTAGTTCAAGTAAATCATATTCTTTTACTTCATCAAAGTAACTAGTTCTTTTGCAGATTTGATTCTCTTTCAAGATAATGACTCAATTCTGCTTTACTTGAAAAAACCAAGGGTTGTTAATGTCCGTGATTAGATAGGACATGAATCTAGGATTGTCCATTAGCATGCTATGATGTTACGTTTGTACTTACTCTCTGATCAATATATTAATGTAAGGTTATGGAGTAGCCAATATCCGACAGGTCTGTAACCTTTGAGTAATCAACCATTCAACCAGTTCTATTAGTACTACAAAGAAAACCCAACAAAATGTTAGCCTTAAAAAGAGGCTAGGTAGTTCATTCTAAGGAATTATTGTTGACTTCATTGTTTGATTGTATTAAACTTCATTTTTAAAGATAATTTATTTATATATATTTATTTTTATTAAATTTGTAATTACGAAGTTATAAAATAAAGTTATAGTAGAAAAATTTCCTACATAAATTCAATAGGAGATACATGTATGCAAGATTTAACAATATAAGAATATGTAAAAATAAATGCTTTTTAATGACACCATATTTTACCAGTAAATTCTTTAAAAACAATATGTTCACCATACCATTACAATACATTAATAATCTTGAGTATTACAAGAAAAAACAATACAAGTTTGAATTTCTTATTGAAGAAAAAGATGGAGATTAAGATCATTTGCTAAATGGCCTTACAATTAACCACATGTACTAAAAAAATATATCTAAAAAATAGATCAATATTTTCCCTCATTGACCTTCTACACATCTTCAGCGTACCCATTGCACACCAAGGAGCCATTGCTAGTATAAATGTCGCTCAAAACCCTCCAACTCTTTCAGTTCTAAAACCCTAGTTGCTGCAAATTCGTTAGTGCTCTGAAGTGTTTTCGTACATGGCGATCATGGCTTCAACGTGCCGTTTCGCTTGCAAGGGTCTTTTCCACTGCTTCATCGGCCTTTACGACTAGCTCAATTTCACCTGCTTTAGTGGAAAAAATAGCGGGGTCTGCACTTTTTTATGGGCCATCTGTGCTGCCATTCCGTTTTTTATTGGCTCATCACTATGGAGTTTCCCGACCCTGCTGCCTTTGAAAATACTCTCGCTAATGTCGTTGGCAGATAAGTTATCCTAGCCCTTAATCGTTGCTCCAGGATTTCAGGGTTTAAGCCAAATTTGCACGGTGGGAAGTGTTTGTGTGGTGTATGGGCTATATTTTCGTTTTTTAACAGTGTGTAGCTTTATTTCCTAGGTTGTTTACATTCTGGGGGGTATTATATAGGGATTGGTATTAATTGTTTTGAAGCATGTCATTGTTTGAAACCCAAAAATTTGAGTGAAGAATTTTTTTCGTTTTAAAATATGGCTTGGCGTTGATTTTGTAAGGGTTGAGGCAAAAATATTTGTTTGGTCTGTTCGCCTTCCTTACAAAAGGCCCTCTCATCGAATATCTAAGGTTTAAATCGATGTACAATATTTGGTAGGTGTCTGTTTTTTACCCATTTGGGGTTTGATACTTTTGATTTTTTAAAGGTTTTAAGCTTGACTGTATGAGGGAAAATCCCAATCACCTGTCCGTCCTTCATTTCACAAGGTTTTAGTATTTTTCAAACCTTTAGATAAAATTTAGACGGCAAATGTTTCAATGCCATTAAATAGGTTGTCATGTGTGAGAGTTTAAGCCAAAACTACTGACCTCAAATGTTTTTGCAACTATCTATTTTTCTTTAGAAGTGATTCTGGGTTGAGTTTTTAGGTTTTAATCCAAAGATTACGACAATATTTAGGAGGGTTTGGATTCTGATTTTCTAATCTTTGGAATAGGGTTTCAATTGTGCCCTCTAGCTGTATTTATACGTTGCAGGCATCATCATGGTTTGATAATAGAGGCCATGTGGAAGGAGGTCATAGCTATATATAACAGTCTCTGACATGCATGCAAAACAATCACATATTCTGACATATTTCAAAAGAAAATGTAGATAACCAATAAAACTGCTTGCATGTGAAGACATAGGAAGAAGAAAATGATTTTGCAGATGGAAAGAAATAGAAGTCAAATCTAAACAAGATTTTGAATTCAGGTTCATACTTTGACCTAAAAATTGGGCTATTGATTGGTTTCCGAAAGCACACTTTGCCAAAGTTTCACTATACAACAAAATCAACCATCAGCTTGCATGTGAAATCACAGGAAGAAGAAAATCCCTCCATGCTTGAAGAAGTTAAAATCAATTACAGACAACTTCAAATTCAAGTTGATGCTGTGGTTTAAAAAAGGGGCTATCTCTTGACCTAAAGAATCATATTTTGGCAAATTTGCAAATCAGGAAATTAATTATTTTCCAGAAGACAGCTCGTCCTACATGCCTGATATCACAGCTCTTAGTGTTGCTTATAACAGACAATTTAGAATGCTTGATAACATTGCAGTTACAGAGCTCTTGAATATTGGTCGCATTACAGGTACAATTTACTTGATCATATCAGACACTGCGTGATCACGTTGCAATGTTTGCTTGATTATGTTAGAGATACAGAGTGAATGATCACATTGCAAATAGTGTTTTTGAGTATCTAGAATGTTGGGATGGGGTTTTAGGGATGGTAAAACCATAGAATGCACAATATACAATAAATTAAATACAGAATTCAGAACCCAGCTAATTGATAAATTACAATCTGTTGTCAAATAAAAAATGTTTAAAGATAAATCAAATAGCCTATAAAATTATATCTAAGTTGCCAGTTCTATTCCTGGTTTGGGTTTGGGTGTTTGCCTTGTGATATGTTCCACATAGCACAATATGTTCCATAAATTTAAGTGCCATGATAAATGTAAATATCATAAAATGTTCATTGTTCAAGCTTTGAGCTAAAAAATAATGATGTCAAATTTAGCAAGCAGGTTTCAAATGTCATACAGGTCTTCAAAAACAAATAGTGCTGCTGTTCCTTGCACTAAAAGTGTGCTTGCTATCTACCTCTTGCAATGCATTGTTTGGGGAAGTGGAAGCATCTAAGTCATTATGTATTATATCTCACATCCTTAGGCTCCCTTCTTTGTAGACATGTTTATTCTA
The DNA here is from genome assembly GCA_007115665.2 of Sequoiadendron giganteum. NCBI lineage: Eukaryota > Viridiplantae > Streptophyta > Pinopsida > Cupressales > Cupressaceae > Sequoiadendron > Sequoiadendron giganteum. Next base: position 208,975,336 of record CM021106.1, read on the forward strand.
AATGAGGTGTAAGTTGGAATGCAAATATGCTAAGTTCTATACCTATGTTGAGTGGAATTGGTTGCACTTTATCAAGTGGATGAAGGAGTGTATGCTCTAATTAGAGTGGATGAAGGGAGCATACCCACCAATTCCACTTAGATGTAGATAAACTAGTAATCCATTCAACTTTGAGACAATTTTAGAGAACTAGAATATCCAAAATAAAAAAAGGAAACTTCAACCTGAAAATGTTTTGTCTATTAAAATCTTTATAATACAATCTAGATAACAATATTCACAAAAGTTATACGTGATAAAAATTTGATTGGAAGTGGTCATGGGTGATGGAATTGTCGTGCATGGAAGGACTACCCATTGTGAGTGTTCTTGAACTTGTTGGAAAAGCTCCAAAAATTTGACCATCAAAGTGTACAAAATCTTGAACTTAGTCATGACTACATCTTGAAAATTAGGATTAGGGAAGAGTACTAAATGTTGCCTCATACCCTTCTGTGACTTCAAAATCTCCAATAGGGGCAATTCTTGTTGGCATGATGATAATCTTTAGCTCTATGATATTTTGGACTCAATGTGAAGGAAGGCAAGAGGATGTATTAGGGTTCTCATTTGCCTCATGTATTTTCAATAATATCGTGCACTTATTTGAAGAAAGCTTCCATAGGATCTTGTTATTACACATTTATATTGGCCTTCATCTTTCATATTTATGATCTTTGCTCATCATGAAATTGATCCTTTTGACCAACATGGATAAGCCTTGTTTGGGAGGGATATATGATGGTGTTGATGAGACTAGGTAGATATTCTACTTGATCCCACCATATTTTATTTGAGATCTTAATATTTGATGCTTTCTTTCTTAGTGTTGGATTGTTTCCATTAATTGTGATTGATGACCATGTGAGAACCTTTAAAACATTTTTCATGATAATTGTGTTCGGAGGCAAAATGGGTCTCAACAAACTTAAAAATAAAAATAAATAATTATAATGAACTTCAATGAAATTTAAAACAAAATTAAATTGTTTCAATCAAAATAAATTTCTAAGTAAATGAAGCGAATCATAAAATTTTATATTATTTCATTTACCTTGAGCAATTCCTGTTTCAAGAATGTTTTGAATAAGCCCAACGACATGTGATGGTTGGTGATAGACATTTGGAGCTGTTCGACCTTAGAATACATATTTTTGATCCAATCAATTTTGTTGTCAATCATTTGTAGTGTAAAGTTGAGGGAGTGGTTAGTACTAGGTGTCCAAAAAATGTGTGGATAAATGCTCTTCAAGCAATAAATCAGCAGCTCTATAAAGTCTTTACATTGCCAATTATGACTTGAACAACACTATGAGGCCTCACTTCCTCAACGGTCTGCAAGAGGATGTTAGCAATAAAATGACCATCCTTTACCTTACCTACACAATCCACAACTTATGAAAACATTGCCTTGTTAGTGGACATTGCAATCACATTAAGCAAGGTCCGATCTTTAGCATCTTTACAACTGTTGGAAACAATGGACACCTTTGTCTTGGCCCATATTTTCTAATGAACTATAATGAATCTACAAGCTTGATCTCCTTTTTCAGTAAGGTGCCACATACTTCCTAAGCTGGGGTCTTGTACCATTTTGGAGCCTCATTAAATATTTTCATTATTTATTGTTGATATAGTGATTGAGTACCATTAAAAGTCAATACATTTGCATAAATGCATTATAATAAGTGTTGATTAGCAATCATTGGGGTCTCATTTTGAATTGCCATTTCCAACAGTTCAAGATTCCAGGGTGTCACTAGGATATCTGTCTGTTTTTTATCTAGCCATTTTTACTTTGAGGTTTGAACTTATTTTTTTGTTAGTTGTAGCTGTGTTTGTAATTTGAATCTGGATATCTCTCATAGAAACAAACAACCTTGTTGTCACACCACTGTAGATTTACACTTGACCTCTTTCTGCTTCACCACTTTGTACTGACCGATCTACTGCTAATTTCTGCAATAAATTTAGTTTGGTGATTTTACTTTTGGTGTAACATTTAGCTATTTTGTAAGAGGTCTCCTGAGATCGTCTCATCCTATTCTATATAGAATTTGCTAAGAAAAAATAAGCTGTGCAAGAGAATTGGTGAATTATATTTCATCTGTTTCTGGATTAACAAAGTAGTTATGGTGAATTTATTTTTGATGCAACATTTAGCTAATTTGTTAGAGATCTCCCAAGATAGTTTTGTCCGGTATAGCAATTGCCAAGAAGAATAAGCTGTGCAAGATAATTGCAGAATTAAATGTACCTATTATGAATTAATAAAACTAATGTATTCTGCATCCCGGTAATAAAATTTTGATTGCGCAAGAGTACTATTTCATTTATGCCATGAACGGTAATAAAATTTTGATTGCGCAAGAGTACTATTTCATTTATGCCATGAATGGATCCCTCTGTGACGATTATTTTACCACTAGATTTATAAAATTTTGAATGGTAAGCATGGTTACGAAACTTGAGTAATTTTGAATTATGTTATGTTAGATATGTCAAAATAGTTTCACTCTAATTCAAAAGGGCATGTTGTGAAGGACATTTGGAAAAGAACATTAAATTTATTTGAGAATAATCAAAGCAAAATTAGTCTGAGGCAGGCAAAATAAGTTTTTGTTGTAAAAATAATATTGTCTCTTTTTATGAGAAATGGCTCAATTTATCTGTATGCCATGAGGAGATTAACAAGATGCCAAGGTACCTTTATTTCACACAAGAAAGGTCAAAATGCAGTAAATCCAAAAGTGAATTGTCAAAGCAAATTTGATTGGACGAGACTTGTCAAGATAAAATCATCTTTTCTCCAATGAAGTACCTGAGTGCTTTTCTGTATGCAGTTTGGAGGAGGCAAAAAAACGAATATATATCATATGTACTACGGTTTACACTGGATTTAAGTGTGAAATGTCGGAGGAACTTTCACAAGTAATGGAAAGTATGTGTGCTTTTCTGTACTCCTATGCAAAATTTTAAAATTGTCTTTATTAGATTTTGTGGATATATTCTAGTTTGTTTTATTTTAATATATATTTCGAGTCAGATTCTGTGTAGTGCTAGGCGATATTTTAAACAATTATATAAGGTTTCATGAAAATATTTATGTTTGTATTTGGAGAGTGTGATCTTTGTACTGCTAGGCGATATTTTGAAATCAAAATATTAGTATTTATACTCTTATTTTTAAATTTTGCTTTAGCTGAAAATTCTTGTTTTTAATATAGAACAACCTGGAGTTACTTGGGTGCTGCCAGATTCTTATGCTGATCCCAAAACGAAAACATATGGTGGAAGTGAGTAATTTTTTGTGAAAATATTTTTTACTGAACAGGATTAAACATTTTACTTATTGATTGCCTATCAATATTATGCATTTCAGCTGGAGATCGATACAACATGGGGGTACTTACACCAGATCCAAATGCTAATAACTACAATAGACCAAGTGGAAGGTATAATGACAGACCTATGAACCGAAGAAGGGATTCACTGCCTTTGGAACGTAATAGAAACGTACCAGGTTACAGCTCATCTCCAAGGCAGGATTATGGAAGAGGACAAGATTACAGCCCTCCACCAAGGCAGGATTATGGAAGAGGTCCAATGCCAACAGGACCAGTGGCTGATAGAGGACCAATGCCAACAGGACCAGTGGCTGATAGAGGACCAATGCAGGGCCAGCAGGAAAATGTAACGGGGATACAGGGAAGAGATCCTGTTCAAGGAAATAACTAATTCACGAGATGATTCAGGATATTTGGAAAACAGGGACATTAGGAAGAGATCGGTTCAAGGTAATCACTGATTCATGAGATGTTTCAGGAGGTTCTTAAGGAGAATTCAAGTTTTGGAAAACACAATTTAATTTCTGTTCCAATTAGAATTGTGTGCAAGTCCATGGGAACTATGGTTTGGGTAAAAAGGTCTAGGTGGTTACGAGGGAGTTAGTTTGCCATTGTTATGTTGGAACATAATTTTCTATTTCTGTTCAATAGAAAATTTCATAGTAGAATTAGGAGGTTCACTTTGGTGGTTCTCTTAAATATGGACTCAAGGTTATAATGTTTTAGAATGTAAATTTTTAAGAACTAATGGTTTATTCCAAATGTGTTCAACTTTCGAAACAAGAATGATGCAGGTATACTGTATTTGCCTGTTTTAAGAAATGATACAATAATATAACTCATATAAAGAAAACATGAGAATGTGTATTTTAGGCGCAAGGGTTAATGACATATTTACAGTTTATTAGATCATAATGCATGATAATGATGTTAGATGTAAACAAATCTGTGCACTTTGAAAATGGAAACAATTCGTTTGTTTTAGAAAATGATAATAATATAATTCATATAAAGAAAATGAATAGGAGCAAGGGTGTTAAGGATATATATTTGGTTTTTTTTGAAATAATAATTTTTATGTTCAGAGGTTTTCAATGACATTCCATTTTTACAAAATCCGTGTACATAAAAACCTGTGATTAAATCTTGGGCTCAATGAAAATCTTCACCGTTGGGCTCAATGAAAATCTTCACTGTTGATAGTTAAATTAAATCAGTTATTATAATGTGTAATGAACGGAAATAAAAGATGTTTCATTGTTGAAAAAAGAAAACACGAACAAAATGGCATGAGTATAGCATGCACGTTTTCTTGAACCGTTTTTACCTTTTCAATTCATCAAACCACATCTCTCGCATATTTTCATCTGTGATTCACAGTTTCTTTTGAAAGCTTTTTCCTCTAGAATTTGCAGGTAATTTGAAAAACTGTTGGGAATATGCTAGATTTTACTAGCATATGAGCTTCATTATGGAATTACTAAATGATTTAAAGCTATGAAGGAGATAGCTTCAAGTGGAGATTGAATCCTGTAACGGCTCCTATTGTTATTGGTGACAAGATTCCACATGGAACCCTCTCCTACTTTAACAGAGAGGGAAATCTGCAGCAAGCCTTTGTTCACTCTCTGGCAGCTGGAAAGAAGATCATTCTCTACGGTGTTCTCACGCCTTCACTCCTACCTGCAGGTGGATACATTTCTAATTTTGTCAAAAACGTTAATTAGGAATTCTTGTTCAAATTTTGTCCCATGGGTCTCTTGTTGCCATAATTTAGGTTTTATAAAAGTTTTCAAGGGTTTTATGGTGGGAGTGGTGATTATTTAATATATTTTGGAGTGACTTGCTTACCCTACATCTAATGGAGTCTATACGCGGTGCCCTGTATGGTTGGAACTTGGGGTGTTGTCAAACTAGAGGTCATGGCCTTGAATTTTCACATTCTTTCTAAACTATTGTTTTCGCACAGAACAGGGCCTGGTTTGGTGTCTTCATTCAGTATAACAGTTAAACTACATAGAGTTAGCAAACAGGGTTTGTAGATTGGTGAAGGCTTGCGTAAGGAAAGGGATGATGTCACTGTGAATCATAGAATCAGTGAATATATACACAGAATTTGTCTAAATTTACCTACTGGTTTAGTGAAATTTAGATGAAGGAAGTATGCAAGGAGGTGTGAGTCGGAGGGAAGTGATTCACTGGCATATACTGATAGGATGGAAAATAAATTAAATAATAATGTTGGTGAAGGAAATGGTAAAGGATTAGAGGGTTTTGGCGATGAAAAAGGTGAAAATTACTAAGTTACCGGTTCGGGTTCGGGGACGGGTTCGGGTACGAGAACCCGGTACGTGGGTACGTGAAAATTTTTTTTAGGGGTTTGGGTACGTATGGGTACGTGTATATATATATATATAAAAATATATATATATATGTATTATATATACAAAAAAAAAAGAGAAATATACAGAATTGTAAAACTAAATCATTTCATAGTATGATACTTGATCATTGATCAATGCCAAATGCCAAAGATAAATATTAAATGTCAATTGATAGTTGTATTTGACTGATTTGAAAGCAAATTGGGTACAAAATGGCATCCTCATGTGGAATGCGTTGATGTTGATATTCTTAAACAAAATGAAAATAGAAAATTGTTTTTGTAAAACTGAAAGTAAATACTATATTAATATATTTTACAAATTTACATCTTCCTCTTTCCCATAAAAATGAGGTGCGGCATGGAGTTTTGTATGGTTTCAAAAGCCTTAAATGCGATATTATAGATGAAGACTTGTAGGAAAACTATGGAAACTTGGACTTGGAGAGTACCAATTAAATTCAATGGGAGTTTGAGGGCAATGTCTCCAATGGGGTTGAGGGGCAGCGCCCCTCGTGGGGGTCTGGGGGCAACGCCCCCAGCGGGGTCGAGGGGCAGCGCCCCTCGTGGGGGTCTGGGGGCAACGCCCCCAAGCGCCCCTCGAGGGTCCGGGGGCAGCGCCCCTGGCGCGCTCCCTGTCGCGGTACAGGGCGGGGTCGAGGGGCAGCGCCCCCGCCGCTAGCACCAATTTAAGGCTTTTGAAACCATACAAAACTCCATGGCGCACCTCATATTAATAATAATAATTAAAAAAAAAATGTTTTTATAAGTTCTGGGCCGTGGGTTCTTCGAGGTACGCCCGGGTACATGCCTGGTACCTTCGGGTCCGCGCACCAAACAGCCGGATGCGCCCTGGGTACGCACAGGGTGCGTGCCCAGCGCGTACCCGCAGGCGAACCCGTACCGGGTTCGAACCCGAACCGGGTTCGAGGCCTCTAGGTACGCATCCGGTAACTTAGGAAAATTACAGCGAGGGCATTTTTGCCAGTTTGTATCTGAAAAGGTAGTCATTTAAAACTTACTGTTATGCTCTTTGTATGGTATTTTGTTAAGTTAGCGTGAATACTAGTAGAAATGGGGTTTTCTCATATTTTGGGAGTGGGGTGTATGTTTTGTGATCAGTGTAGGGATGTATAGATGATAGATAACCCCTTTCGTGATGTCGTAAAATTTTGGTTATGAGTATGAGAAATGAAGTTTCTTCTAGTTTACGATCATTAACAGTAGGATCATTTGTATGAATCGATTTTTCATGGCCAATCATTCTATAGAATACATCAATCTCCGTATACAGAGCCTCTTTGCATAAGGAGTCCTAAAAAAATGGTTTTGCGCTCTTCGCATCATCTGGACCTTAATAGTGAGCTAACAGAGGACATTTTTCCTAATTGGGAATGATAAGTTAGGAACTTCGGACCATTTTAGACTGATTGTTCTGCTATATTGAATATTCAATCATTTTTGAAGGAGAGGGTGGATGCTTGGAGAAATGGGATTTCATAAAATTTAGCGTCTCTGTATTGTGTCTACAATGAGGTCGAACTTTTGTGGCAGAATATTCTATAGATTACATCACTCTGAATTTACAGAGTCCACTTTCCCAAGGAGTCTTAAAATTTTGGTTTTTTGCTCTCTGTATCTTTTAGGCTTAAACAGCATGCTAACACAGGGCATTTTACCCAATTGTTTTTGAAAATAAAAAAGACACTTTGATTTAACACTTATTATTATGCTTTCGTTATTATTTTTTGTAGGAGAGGGTGGATACTAGCAGAGATGATATTTCATTAAACTTGGCATGACAAAACAGTAGGATTGTTCCTTTTCACCACAGGGTATTTTTTTACAATGGAGGGTATCATCGTATCAGTGATTGAGTTTGTGTAGTGTGCAGGTGCTTCACCATCCTCAAAGTGAGATCTTGAGGGAAATCTTAGGAGTTCGTGATGACTTGGGGTGATATATGCTAATACCTATCTTAAAATTAAGTTTGGTAATCATGTTAGTAGTTACTCGATCGTCCTTCATAGTTCAATCGACCTTCATTGAAAAAAAAAGGGAGAACCTAAGTGGGTCCCCCAAGGGGTTTTACATGAAAATCAATTGGCTCCGAAATATGACCCTCCAAAGCAGGTCATTTAGGCAGATTTTTAGGTGCACGTCTGAAAGTGTAGGGGAAAATTTTTCAATATGGGCACTTCAAATTTGTAAAATTTTAAAGTTCCATCAGCACTAACTCGAAGAAAGGAGTGACCATTTTGATTTATTTTGCTTCTACAGTTTATAGCTTTATTGACTGATAACATGTGTTTTTGTTAACTTTGTATCTAAGTTATAAACATTTTCTATGTATTTTATCTACATAGTTGAAAATGCTAAAATTGTGAAATCCTCCTGGAAGCCAGAGGTACCATTTTGGGAAAGGGAGTTTGTGAATCAGTTGGTCTCTCATGGAGTCAAGGTTGTTACAGTAATGATGAATTGGAAGGATTTGATATTGTTCTTCGGTGGGATGATTCTTCTGCATTTGAAGCTTTTCAGATAGCCAAGCAAAGGTATTCTGCTGCATAATTTGCGAAATGGCCAGCCTTATGATATTCCTTTACCCAGTTCTGACATGTATATTGACAAGATTGACCGGAACTCTCATATACAAGAAGACTGTGAGTTACCTGAGAGAAACAATTCTTCTTCGGAAGAGGACTATAGAAGGTCATACTTCAAGTGAGGGGCAAGAGGATGCCAAGGACGCAGAAGAAACATATCTAGACCAGAAACACAAGACTGCATACCACAAAATAAAATGTCAAGTGTTATTTTACACAAATTGAATGTTCACTATGTGAACTCTTATGACTTACTGCTCCACAGTAATAGTGCATAATAGTAAGTGGACTAAATCATGTTCAAAATAACATTCCAAAGCATAGTTGAAGAATTCATATGCTAACCAGTTTTTTTTTTCAAACATGGTCTTAGAGTCTTACTGCATCCTGGTCCTTGACTTGATCAATCGAATGGAAAGGGAGTTTGTGAATCAGTTGGTCTCTCATGGAGTCAAGGTTGTGACAATAATGATGAATTGGAAGGATTTGATATTGTTCTTCGGTGGGATGATTCTTCTGCATTTGAAGCTTTTCAGATAGCCAAGCAAAGGTACTCTGCTGCATAATTTGCGAAATGGCCGGCCTTATGATATTCCTTTACCCAGTTCTGACCTTTATATTGATGAGATTGACCGGAACTCTCGTATACAAGAAGACTGTGAGTTACCTGAGAGAAACAGTTCTTCTTCGGAAGAGGACTATAGAAGGTCATACTTCAAGCGAGGGGCAAGAGGATGCCAAGGACGCAGAAGAAACATATCTAGACCAGAAACACAAGACGGCATACCACAAAAAAAAAATATTCAAAGTGTTATTTTACACACACCACAAATTGAATGTTCACTATGTTTTATGACTTACTGCTCCACAGTAATAGTGCAAAATAGTAAGTGGACTAAATCATGTTCAAAATAACATTCCAAAAGCATAGTTGAAGAATTCATATGCTAACCAGTTTTTCTTTTCAAACATTGTCTTAGAGTCTTACTGCATCCTGGTCCTTGACTTGATCAATCGAATGGAAAATTTCATTATAAGATTTCTTATCTACCAAAATCTTATATAGATCATCCACACTGAAGAATATAATAAGCAAGCATTATAGATCTGTCAGCTTCAACTTTCAAGTAGAGCAAAAAGCTGCTATGAACTAACGAAACCTCCCCCATACTACAGTAACGCAATTAACCTAACAAGCTTGAGGAAAGCAGAAACATTTCTACTATAACACCATGAAGCATAGGCATTAAAATTAAAAACTACGAATCACTAAATTCAATATTTTGTTGTTCCCTCGTGCCTTAACCAGATGAATTTGTGCCAACATAAAAGGCACATCACAAGATAGGAATACAGTGCAAAACACGGTCTAAATTTTTTATGATCTCTGGAGTGTCGCCACAGAAATCTCACATAATGATTCAATTAATCAGATGAATTTGTGCCAACATAAAAGGCACATCACAAGATAGGAATACAGTGCAAAACACGGTCTAAATTTTTTATGATCTCTGGAGTGTCGCCACATAAATCTCACATAATGATTCAATTAATCAACAAGACACAAGTTTAAAACTACTGTACACTTCATTTAAACTTCAGGTCATTAGCAATTTTCATTTAATTTCCTAACATGCAAGCCATTTTTACTCAGGCAATTACAAGTCAATGATATACGTTTCAGTGACATTCGTGAAATAGAAATATCATTGCTATGTCAAATTCATAAAAAACTTGAGAGTCGCTAATAATTACGTTTCAACACTCAATCAACAAGACACAAGTTCAATTTCTGTTCCGAACTATGTTGTCCTTTGGCCCTTTGGTCCTTTTGTGAAGGGTACGGCACCTTGAAAATGCTGCTTAACAATTAAAAGTCAAGGATATGCTTTTGAGCGATAGTCATAAAATGGAAATATCAACATTGCTATGTTAAATTCATCAACAATTTGGAACCGCTAATCATTTACATTTACAAATACTAAGTCGATCCAACTTTATATTTACAAATACTAGACGAGAGGGGCCCATAGTGGAGCACCCTAACTTCGTGTTTCTCAAAATCTTATGTGGACATTTCAAATCATTACCAATTTTATACAGCAGTTTATTTGGCAATTCACGTGCTTCTATATTTCGTTTTAAGGCCACATCATCAAATATGATGTCACATCAGCATGCTTTTTGTTGAGGTATCTAAAAAGGCCCCCAAAAAAGGTGAGATCGATAGTGGTGCACTAAGTCATGTTTTATTGGTGCGCTGATGTGGAATCAAATGATTTGTTAATTTGTGTACTTTCTGGATAAAAAGTATTTTGCAATTGGATATTAAGGAGCTCCACTATGGGGCCCATTGAGGACTACTTTTATCCCCACTATTGAACCTCGCTCCACTATGGGCCCCTCTTCCCTAAGCATCGTATCAATTTTTTTTAAAGAAAGGTAGTTAACAAGCCATTCACAGAACACAATAAAATGTACAATGTAAATTATAGTAAAGTTAAAAATGTGTGGCATCTATTCAAAATTTTGTGTAGTGTTGATTGCGGTTTCTTTAATTTTGAGTTACATGTATCTAGCATTGGTTTGTCAATTATCAAATCAAAAGAAAAATAGGATTAACATTCGTGGCAATGTCTCATTCAAAATAGATTCTTGCAAATTGATATATCTCGACGTTTCCTATGTAGATTATGTAATAAGATAGATAAGCTAGTATAATTTCATAAAGAAAACATGTAGGAATGTTTTCGAAAAGGGTATTAAGGATATATTTTTGGAACAAGGGTATAAAGGATATATTTTTGGTTTTAAGAAATGATTGATAATATTATACATGGGAAGAAAACGAATAGGAAAAAGGGTATTATTGAGTTTATTAGATTATAATGCATGTTGCAAGAATGATGTTAGATGCATATGAATCTATGCACTTTTAAAGGAAATGAGGAAATGATTCCATTTGTTTTAGAAAATGATGACAACAATATAACTCATAAAAAAATGAATAGGAACAAGGGTGTTAAAGGATATATTTTTGGTTTTTTTAGGATATAATAATTTTTAATTCATATAAAGAAAACACAAGAACAAGATGTTAATGATACATTTCTAGTGTATAAGGTTATAACACAATGTATTAGATTATGATGCATAATGTAGGAATGATTTAAGGCTATCATATATATATTTTTAATAATATATATAAAAATGTTGAGAGATATCCTTCTTGAGGCTATTTTTAATAATTTTTTTCATATCCTTCGATGTTTTTACATATATTATTAATAAACATATATATGCTAATAGCTTTTGTAGCACATGGAAGACAATTATCAAGGTTAGGGTTGGGGTTGGGGTTGACATTATGAATAGGGTTATAGTTAGGGTTAGGTTTAGGTTTAGGGTTTGATATTATGATTGAGATTAATATTAGGGTAGAGTTAGGGTTAGGGTAAGGGTTGGAGATAACTTTGAGATTAGGGCAAGGTTAGTGTTAGTAAGATTAGGGTTAGGGTTGCGATTACAAAGATATAGAATTAGAAGTTGGGTTGGGGTTATATTACAATTAGGTTTAGGGTTAGGATTTGAGATAAAATTACGGGCAAGGGTAGGGTTAAGGTTAGGGTTCGAGATAAAATTAGGGTTAAGGTTGGGGTAAATGTTAGTATTGGGGTTAGATATTAGGGTTAGTGTTTGTGTTACTATTGGAAGTTTAGTTAGGGTTAGGTTTAGGGTTATAGTGAGGGTTAAGGTTAGGGTTGGGTTTAACATATATAAAAAGGGTTAGATTTGGAAATAGGGTGAGGGTAATGATTAGGATTAGAGTTAGGGTTAGGGACCAGGTTAGGGTTAGAGATTAGGTTTAGGGTTGGGGTTAACTTTATGAATAGGGTTAGGGTTAGGGTTTGTGTAATCAGGGCTAAAATATTAAGGTTAGGCAAATAATCATGCAAATAAGACCCTAATCAACAATGAAGCACAAATAAGCATAAAGACATAAACATAAAACAATATTACCAAATCTTCATGTCACCATTGATTCACCTTCATTGCACTTCTCCATTTTGCTTGAATATAATAATTGCCCTCAGATTTTGAGTATGCAAATAGGCCTATGACAATGACAAAGCAAACTATGGAAGATTCATAATATGACTATGGATGCAAATGGTCAAATGACTTGATAGCAAGATAGCAAGATAACATAAGATCGCCTAAGCTCATGTAAACTCTAGATGAAGAAATGACAATGATAGAGGTCTTTTATAAAAAAGTCAATTTTGAATGAAGGGCCAGGATGAAAGGACAACAATTAATGGCCAAGATTAAAAGATGAGGTAAGGACTAGGGTTAGGGCAAAATTATAAGGATTGACGGTCAAGATTAAATTATAAATAATTTAATCAATGGTGGAGGTTAATTGAGACATGGATAGATAAGGACTTGATGTGGAAGATAAGATTGACACGAATAAAGAGGTGAGGAAATTAAATAATAATAAAATCATTTAATTTAGGTGGCCCCTGAATAATTAAATAATTAAAAATAATTATTTAATTATAGAAGAATGTGACAAAGGGAATCTTTTGAATTAAATAATGGTTTAATTCAAAATTCAAGAGAGTGCACTAATTAATTAATTTAATTTAGGAGAGAAAAAGCTAATGAATAATTAAATAATTAAAATAATTATTTAATTATAGTGGAAAGTGATAAAAAATTAAATAAATAAGAATTCATTTAATTTTAGAAAGAAAAGGACTTAACTAGTAACGCAATTAAAATTAATTTAATTAATCAAGGAAGAATAAAGATAGAAATGAATTAATTAAATAATTAAAATTATTTAGCGATAACAAATTTCCACAATTTACTAATGTTTTTGGCTTAGGTTATGTCAGTATTTTTGCATCATAGCAATAATAAAATTATTGACACAATCTAAGCTAGAAACATTAGCAATAATAAAATTATTTAATTAATAGAAGACATATGATATTAGGAAATAATAATGAAAGGGGAAATGACGGAGAAAATAAGAGTCACAGGCCTAGGATAATTTTTAATGTCTACAATTTGAATTTACAGTTGGTGTTAAAATTAGGGATAGGGTTAGGGTTATGTTTAAGGTTAGAGATAACATCAAGATTAGGATTGGATTAGTGTTAATAATAAGATTAGGGTTAGGGTTAGGGTTACAATTACGATTACAAATAGAATTATAATTTGGGTTGGGGTTATCATCACAATTAGAGTTGAGGGTTAGGATTGGAGATAAAATTAAGATCAAAGGTAAGGTTAAGAGTTAGAGTTAGGGTTAGGGTTTGGTTTATTGTTAGAGAGAGAATTAAGATTAGGGTTAGTGTTAAGGTTATGGCTAGTGTTAGGTTTTAGGTTAAGATTACGATTATGGTTAGGGTTAGAGATAAAATTAAGATTAAGGTTGGGGTTAGCATTAGGATTAAGGTTAGGATTAGAGATAGGGTCAAGATTAGGGTTAGGGTTAGGGCTAGAGATAGAATTAGGATTAAGGTTGGGGTTAGCATTAGGATTAAGGTTAGGATTAGAGAGAGTCAAGATTAGGGTTAGGGTTAGGGCTTGGTTAGGGCTAGAGATAGAATTAGGATTTGGGTTGCATTAGCTTTAGGATTAGGGTTAGAAATAGGTTCAAGATTGACATTAGGGTTAGGGTTATAATTAGAATTAGGGTTAGGGTTAATATTATGATTAAGGTTAGGGTTAGGGTGGTTAGAGATAGGGTTAGGATAAAATTAGAGTTAGGATTTGAGTTAGAATTATTGTGAGTGTTAGAGTTAGGGTTAGGTTACAATTAGAATGAATGTTAGTTTAAGAATTAGGGTTAGGGTTAGGGTTAGGGTTAGAGATATATTTTGAGATAGGGTTATAATTAGAATTCACTAATACATTTGACTCCAAATTTCGATGAACTTTCGTCAAAATTCCGACGAACTTTGAAACGTCAAAATTTTGACCCATGCTGGGTCAAAATTTTGATGTTTCAAAGTTCGTCAAAAATTAGAGTCAAATGTATTAGTGATTAGTGTTACTTTTAGAATTAGGTTATGCAATTCTAACATGCATGTAAAAAAGAAGTAATTAGACATGAACCTTAATTGAATCATAAATCTAATTGAAACCTAACCCTAATCTTAACCCTTATCATAATTGAACCCTAACGTTAACCCTAACCCTAATTGAACCATAACCCAAAACCTAGCCTAAATTAAACCTTAATTGAGTTGTAACTCTAACAATAAGTGAACTCATACCTTAATTGAACTCTAACCCCAACCTTGATTAAACCCTAACCATAATTAAATTGTAATGATGACCCTGACTGTAACCCTATTTGAACTTTAACCCTAATTGCAACCTTACTGTAATTAAACCCTAACTTTAATTGAGCCATAACGTTAACCTTAAACCCTAATTGAATCATAACTCTAATTGAAACCTAACTCTAATACTAACACTAAATCTTACCATAATTGAACCTTAACCCTAACCCTAATTCTTATTGTAATTGAACCCTAACCATAACCCTAATTAGGATTGTGTGCACACTTAAGATTAGGGCTAGGGTTAGGATTCAGGTTAGGGTTAGGCTACAATTTAGATTTTAACCCTAATCGTAACCCTAACCTTAATATTTATCATAGAACCTTATCCCTAACCCTGATTGTAACCCTAACCCTAACCCTAATTGTAATCTTAATATTTATTATAGAAACCTAATCATAACTCTAACTAGTGAACAATAGCCCTAATTGAACCCTAACATTAACCTTAATATAATCCTAATCCTAATTCAACTCTAACCCTAACCTTAACCTTTACTCAAACCCTAACCCTAACTCTAGTAGTAACTCTAATTGAAGCATATACTTGACCCTAATTAAACCCTAATTGATTTATAACCCTAATTGAATAATTACTATAATTAAATTGTAACCCTAGTTGGACCATAGCCCTAACCCTAAACCTTAATTGAAGTGTAACTATAATTGAACCCTAACTGCAATCCTAACACAAAACCTTATCCTAATCAAACCCTAACAAGAACCTTAATTTAATCCTAACCCTAATTAAACACCAACCCTAATTCTAAACCTAATAATAACCCTAATTGTATCATAACCCTAATTGAACTCTATTTTAGCCTCAACCTTATTGTAACCCTAACTCTAACCCTAATTACACTCTTAACCCTAATTGAACCCTAATTTAATCTTAAACCTTAACTATACCCTAATTTAACCCTTACTCTAACCCAAAGCATAACCATAACCCTATTTGCATCCTAACCCTAATTGAACCATAATCTAATCCTAACCCTAATTAAAGCGTAATTATAACCTAGTCCTAACCCTAGTTACATCTCAAGCCTAACTAAACCCCAATTTAACCCTAAAACTAAATAAACTCTAACCCTAATTGAAACTTAACTCTAAATAAATCCTATGTGAACCCTAATTGAATCATAACCTAACTATAGTTGAATCCTAACCCTAATTGAACCCTAACTCTCTAATTGAAACATAACCCTAACCCTACTTAAATCTTGACCCTAACCCTAACATTAATTGAATCTTAACCATAACCCTAATTACACCCTAACCCTAATTTAATCTTAAACCTAACACTAATCTTAGTCATAAACCTAACCCCAAGCTTTATTCTACAATCTTAACCTTAACTCTAAGTCTAAATGAACCTTACTTGAATCCTAACCCTAACCCTAATTGAATAATAACACTATTTGAACCCTAAACCTAAACTTAATTTAATCCTTACTCTTACCCTAACCCTAACCCTAACCCTAACCATAATCTTATTTGCATCCTAACTGTACCTGAACCATAGTTTAACGCTCACCCTAATTAAAGCGTAATTGTAATCTAACCCTAACCCTAATTGCATCTTAACCCTAACTAATATAAAAAATAATTAATCAAATCACCACAATATTTTAAAGCTTAGGATTAACTCTAAAATTAAATTGTTCTAATTTCTAAAATTCATAAAATGTTTACAACATATCAATATATATATAGAAACGATCTCTTTCAACTAGAAGATTGAAAGTCTAGTTTTTTCTTTGCACCCAGATCATTTCATTTTTAAAAATTATACTAAAATAACTTTAAAAAAATCATAAAATATTTTACATATGTACTTTTATATTTTTGAGTTCAATTAGATTGTTTTGTTTTTTAAATTTGAATAATTAATCATATGATAAATAAATAATCAAATCATCACAATATTTACAAAACTTAAATTTCATTCTAAAATTAAACTAAATTCTAATTTCTAAAATTCATAAATTGTTTAAAACATATAAATATATATAGATAGAAATGATCTTTTTCAATTGGAAAACTAAAAGTCCAGTTTTTGCCAAGGAAATTGAT
The DNA here is from genome assembly GCA_007115665.2 of Sequoiadendron giganteum. Lineage (NCBI taxonomy): Eukaryota > Viridiplantae > Streptophyta > Pinopsida > Cupressales > Cupressaceae > Sequoiadendron > Sequoiadendron giganteum. The sequence goes on from CM021106.1 coordinate 208,992,149, forward strand.
TGATTGAAAAAATGCTTTTGGGCCTTTACATCATTTTAATTCATTAAAGAATGAAAGTGCCAGAAATTTTCAACCTTCATATTTGTCTAGACTATGACCTGCTGGAGTTAATGAATAAAGGAATAAGCATTAACTGTCGAGATGAGATGGATGAATTACCTACGACCAGATGTGGAAAGATGATACATTTCACTTGATGAGGAAGGCCTAATTCTCCAGGTTGCACTGGCTCCTTGGTAACAGGTAATGTAATCAATTTTTTTTAAGAAGCCACAAAAATAGAGCTATATCAAATCCATATAAATTATTTGCTTTTAAAATGTATATTGAATATGATTACAATACACTTTTGCAGAGATTTTTCCTAAATCCCATGTTTTTGTTTAGATGTAACTATCTAATATATAAAAATTGTCGGAGGGCTATCTCACAAACTGTTGATATTTTTTTCACGACAAACCTTCCATTTGTCCTTACTCTATAATTTAAAGGATTTGATTGTGGAATACAATTGCAGGCGGTCTCTCATAGCAGGGCGTATACCTGGGCGAACAACTTATAACTCAAGGCATAGACCCTAGAACTCACAAGCCCCTTTCTCATCCCAACCTGCAAAACCCTAATTTCACAAATGCTACAAAGGGCAACATTGATAAATCTGATACCTCCACTGTGAAAAGAAACTCTGATTTAGTTGAATAACAAATAGTCAACATTCTGATCATCATCTGCATGTACAAAAAAGGCACAAGGTAGACATTAATGAAATGGAAGCTTTGATGGGCTCTGCAATAACCAATGCAATATATCAATCATAACAATGACACTCAACAAACATTTGTTGCCCCAAGCAACAATCAAACTACACTGCTATCAACAATCATAAAAATGGCATTTAACAAATATATGTTGCCCCAAGCAACAATCAAGACTCTTATGACCCTTACCTTGACTCAGCTATTCACGAGGACTTATTGCTTGGAGCTAGAAAATCCAAAGCTAAAGGTTGTGGTAGAGGAATTGTAGGAGCAGAGCTGAGCATAACAAAACACAAAATGCAAATTCATATCAGGCATCTAATGGCATTTCAAACTTGGCTATTCCTTTTAATAGATCATACGACTCTCCCACTACCCTTGGTTATCGCTTAACTTCACACTATTCTTGTACATTTCAGTTACACATAACACCTTAAATTGATTGCTGGCGAATATCAGATGCTTTATTTATCAGACGTTACGTATTACACGTAACCACCACCGCTAGCACAACATGCAAAAGAAAGTCAATTTAAATGCATTTATTTTTGTTGACGGAGACTCTTCACTCCACTGCACAACTATAGAACACCTCTCGGTGTAATGATGTATAAATTTGTGAAATTTGTTAAAAATATAGTACAACATATTAGATTATGATACATGATGTAAAAATGATTTAAGATGACATACAAATTTGTGAACAATTAAATTTATGGCTGTAGTATGTTTCTTACTGTTCTACAACCATGTCTATATTGGCATGTCTTTAGCGTAGCTCTTTAATCCAAAGATCAGTATGCACATTTGTAACTAAAAAATTATGATAGTTGTATGTTCTTTACTACGAAAAATATATTAACTTGACTGCTCTTACAACTCAATAACTATGGCTATCGAATGTTCTCTACAACTGTGTTTATATTGGTGTGTCATTGGCTGTATTGTCTATTCAGAAACAAGGATGCACATTTGATTATATTTTCTTACATTTAAAATAATTGTATTATATATTTGTTTTTTTCCCCATAGTTTTGTCTTATTATCTTGTTTATGTAGTTGCCCCTTTTACTAGCTTTTTAATTTTAGCACATGTTTATATTGATTTTTTTTTAAATTCTATTTTGTTAATTAGTTATAGATTTCATGTAGTCCTTTAATTTTAAAAGATGTTTGTATTGATTTTTGTGTTTATATTCTTAGTTTATTAATTAGTTATGGGATTTTACTAGGGCCCATCTAAGATAGGGATGTGGCTATTTGTTGATGGTGTTTTTAGCACTGCAGCAACACATACATAATACAAGTATACTATCTCTTTTGAAAGGTAAATTTCTATCAACAAGCCTCAAGAAACAACTCCAAGTCTCTAATGTCAGGTCTTGACAATGCATAAACAATTCAATGAAAATGTGATTTACTGGTTATCACAAAGGGCATTTATGGTCAAACAAAAGACTAAAACTCTTAAGTCAACAATGAGGGCTTTACAAGATCTGAAAATAGAAATAAACCCAATTTTCCTAGATCTGTGGTCTAGAAATTATCTTTTCATCAAATATAACAATTCCATGATACTTTCAATTCTAACCTAACGATGATCTCAAAGAAATATTAAAAGATGAAGGTTTAGATAGATTTAAATTCTAAATCCTAAGTGCAATCATGAAAGTAATAGAGCATTTAAGGTGGACCAATCTTTCAAAACCAATTCTTGCTTAACCAAGATCAAATCTACAGTATAACAGAAACAGTGCAATCTCCAAAGGTATGAAGGATTTTCAGACTATGAAACATTCAAACATTCACTCAAAATGGCATGAAATGCATAAAAATTCACAATTGAACTATTGCAAGAGTAGGCCGAGGCTAACTTTACACAACAACTTACAATCAACAAATTGCCAAAAGTATGGACCAAAGATTCCTCAAACACCTTAAACACTTTATCATAAACATGAAATAACTGCAACTAGCTCTAATCTAAATCTGAAAAATTTAATCAACTAACCAAGAAAGCTTTGAAACATAGGAACCATGCACAAACAAAATAGAAAAGGACACCAAAATCAGTGTCTTCCCTTGTATTCACTTCACCAACTTTTCAAAAATTCCAAGCTCAATCTTTACAATGATATGAGACCTCATATATATAGAGTTTACATGAACATGTTGGCTTAGAGAAAATTAAATTAGGGCTTATAATTTAGGTTGGCCTAAACAAATCAGCCTTGGCAATTTTTCTTGCCCATTTAATTTTACAATAAAATATTAAAGGTCGGCCTTAAAAGATACATCAAAATTAAATGAAAGGCCTTTGACACAACTTTCTAAGCATGGTCGACTTGTAACTCCAACTAGCTTGATGTAGTATGCACAAAGTTTGAGGTAATCATCCTTGGTCATCCTCCTTATCCTTCTCTTGCCTTCCAAAAAGTTCTTGAATTTTGAAAAACAACCTATCAAGGTTGGCCTGATTAGGAACCATAATAACTTTCATCCTTAACTTAATTGATTTTACCTCCTTTTCATATTTACTAGGGGTTTATTCCAATCCATTTGCATCTCTTGATATTTATCCAAATTGGAAATATACATTGTTGCATCCTCCAAATGATTTGATGTTATGGGCCCATCATCAACCGGTGAATAGACCTCTTGCCACCATTTCTTTAGTTGATCAATCTTTTAATTTTTCTTGCCAAACTTCTTCCTTCTAGTTAAAATTTCTAAAAATGAAATGCAACAATTTAAATTATCTCTCAATTTATTCAGGATTTTGAAACTTTCTGCAAAGCTTTATTCATGATCTCCCCTTTAATATCAAATGCTTACATCCAATCTCTTGGCTTACTTACATCCTTAGCTACAAATATATTTTCATTCACCAGTATTTCTTTTGGAATTTCAATCACTTGCATTAATTTGGCCATGGAAGCCTCATCTGCTCCCTTACACTCTGTTGTTAGCTATTGTACCTCATCCATGAAAGAAGATGTCCTCTCATATACATGTAAAACTTTCTCAATCAGAATATCTCCCCTCTAGAAAACATCATTCATCCATTGCCGAGTGACCCACACAGAGGTTTTCATTTTCTCAATTTCATTAATAACATCTTTAGACAACAAGTCACCTAAATTGGAAGTACACACACCATCTTGTGTTTGCAGGGGTTTCACCAAGTGCTCGATATATTTATGCAATTCTTCCACTTGTTGTTGTAGCTTCTCTTTTGCTTGTGTTTCATTATCTAACCTTTGTAAAATAACATCCACAAACTCTTTCAAATCTTCCTTCTCCAGCGTCTTTGTGGATGGACCCAAATTAATTGTTTCCAAATTGTAATCAGAGGGAATGGCTTCACCTTTATTCTTCTCAGCAATGGGTGTAGCAACCTACAATATTTTGTTGTTAGTTTCATCCCTGGTTATCCTGGAAAGAACCCTGGCCTTTTTCTTCTCTTTAGTTTTCTCTAGACTTGCCAAGAAATTACCCCAATCTGGTGCTACCTCCACAACCACCATTGGTTTAGGCTTCAAGCTCTCCTTTAACCATTTAGGAGCAGTAGAATCCTCTAGATTTGTATCAACATGTAGACTGTTTTTCTCTCCATGGTCTTCTGGTTGATTTGTCTCAATATTCTCTTCCTATTTCCACTCCTCACTTTTATTCTCCTCATCAAACTGTTGTGTTTCCTCTTTCTTAGGAGATTCAGAGGGCACCTTTGCCTTTTTTGGTTCTTTCTCTTCTTCATTTCCTGCCTCAGAAGTAGTCTTCTCCAATTGATCTCCAAAATCACTAAGGAATTCATCCTTGGTTGTTTCCAACTCTTCTTCTTCTTGGCCTTGTTCTTGTTCTCGAGAGGCATTAATTTCATCTTCTACTATTTCTCCTTCTTCCTTATCAAATTGTACATGCTGATGAGGTGATTGAGGAGGAGTGCCTTCTGCAACAACCTCTTTGATAGTCTCACCTTCCCTAATAGGTGACTCATTTGTGATTTCTTCTGCTTCTTCAACCACTTGTTCAATATTTTCCATAGTATTGTCAACATTAGAAGGAGAAACCTTGGGTTTAGGAGAGTTTTTCATAACATATACTTGAGTCCTCTCCCTAGAAATCTCTATTTCAATTTATTTTTCTTGGGCTTCAACTTCTTTACTATCCTTAGTTTTCCTTGATTTATTTGAAGGTGAACCCTTATCTCCTTCTTTAACAAGCCTTCTTTTCTTAGATGGTTGAGCCTTTGTAGCTCCTTCAACAATCTCCTTTGTAGGCATTCTTCTTTTAGGAATCGTCTGCCTCTTACTTTCAACACCTTTGACCATTGCGTTGGTTTGATCCCTAGTTCTTTTTGTGATGAGAGGTTGCTCCTCAAAACCTTCTTCTTCTTCTTGAACAATTGAGGTGTCATCCTTTGTCCTCTCAGAATCATTCTCCTCTGATTGAGATTCTAAGTCTCCCATCAAATCATAGGTAAACTTAGTTCCCTCTACCTTTAATCCTAGAATTTTATGCTTGAACCACTATTTTGAATATCTAATTATTGGAGCAATAATTTGATCTAATTCAACCACTCCATCTTCTGCCCAATTAATGGAAAGAAGAGGCCTATTTTAAAACTGTGCATAGTCATGATATTACACTGGATCCTCTTCATCCTCAATCTTATCAGGTACCTGAGTCACTTGATAGAGTTTGGTCATCTTCAATGGGAGTCTGGAATATTTCTCTTAATTACTTCATGCTCATCTCTGTAATTGGCCCAATATTCTTCTATGTTGTCCCTATGCTTGTAATCCCTATTGGACATTCTTTGGGCTAACCCATGTGGATCAAAACTGCCTCTATCCGAATAAAGATTCAAATGGAGATGATCCATTTTTGTCTCTGAATAGTGGGCACTCTGGATGAATGGAAAAGCTTCCCAACCACCAATTCTCAATGGGAACTCTGCACCAACTACAATTTTATGCATTCCTTTCAATATTGCATCAAACACAACCAATTGTCTTATCAATTAAAGCAAGATCACCTTATCTATTGGATATCTAGGAAGCCTATAAGGTACCTTTGGGCTACCATGAATTTTTATGTATGAAAACTTGGGAAACTGAATAAACCAATAACCATATTTCTTAATCAAGTCCATGGCCTCTGCAAAAATCCTCGCATGCAAAGCATCTTGCAAGGTTCTTGTTATGTACATTGTGAAGGCATCATTGAACCTCCTATAATTGGAAGTGTTCAAGTGTAGTTGAGGGTATATATCATATATTCTATATTGGCCTATTGTGCCTTTACAACTTAAACCTTTATATCTATAATTCCTTGCAAGCATATATACAACATAAGAATTCATAGTAAATGTTTTTGTATCTTGCACCTTCCTCAATTGTATATCTAAGTTGTCATTGATTGTACCTACCTAATGATAATTAACTCCATTGTCAATCTATGATATGACATAAAATATCCACTCCTCAAATACTGAAGCCTTCTCCAACCCTACCACTCTGCTAAGAAGAGTGATCATATCACTATATTCCAACTTAAAATCACTCCTATGCAACTATTTTGGCAGCTTGGAATAGTGAGATTTAGGCTTGTCAATCCAATATTTATTCATCATACTCAATGCCTCATCTGGATCATCATTGTAGAACTTCTTGGCTATCTCCAAGTTCACCTTGACCAATTTATGATGTGAGCCAATATTGAATGCCTCAACTATAGATTCTTTTGTCAAATTTCCATGACTCTACCTTGGGGTCCAACTATTATCCTTTTATTAGAATCATAGTGTTTGACATACTCAATAATCAACTCAAGACATTGTATTGAAGGTGGGAATCCAACAACTTGCCCCAATCTTGTATCTACTAATCTTTTAGCCAAAGTAATGGGAGCATAACAATACATCCTTTGCTTAAAATATTCATAGTCCACATGACCCATGTTAGTGTCTCCAACCTTTGACTAGTGAGAGATGATCTTGGACTCTGGAAGTCTACCCTTGAATTCATACTTCATCTTTTTTTCCCTGGTAGTTGGCTCCTCCTTAGTTGGTTCAATAGATTTACCTTTATAGCTCTTAGCCTTGCTAGACTCTACCTGCATCTGATTAGAAAAGATACCATAATTACTAAAATGCAAAGCAAAAACTAACCACTAAATTATTGCATCACTAATTTCAACATTAAAGCTCATGTGCAACATGTGATCAATCATAAGTCATCATTAAAACCCATACAATAAAGTTGTAAATCCTTAAGATTAAGCTTTAAGAAAATTTTGGGTTTTTGAGAATCTCGGGGATTTTGGCCTTCAAAGGATTCTGAGGAATCTAGGGTCCCAAGTATTCTGTGAAGAAGAGCAATGAATAGGCCAAAAGATCAAATAAACATAAAGTAACCTTCCCCATTGATGAGAATGCACTCAAACACTTAAGACTCAATCCATAACATGCAATTTATACCCCGTCACCATGTCGTACCACTTAATAGAACGAAAGTCTCAAAATCTCGAGAAATTTGACTATGGACGAAATATGTGAAAGTCAAAGATTCAGGGAATCTGGGACAAAGTGGATTTAGCGAAAAATCACTTTTCGGGGAATCCGTTTCAGGAAGAATTCCATGAGACAATCTATCGGGGACTTCACCAAGGCATGGATTTAGCAAAGAGCATGTTTTCAGGATTTCCTTGAGCGGATGGAATCCACAAAGAATTACCTCTCAGAATTTTCTTAGATCTAAGGATTCCGCAAAAAACATAGTCTCGATAATTTCTAAGTTCAAAGGATTCAACGAAGATACTTGTCAAATTTTCATATTTCTAAGGGTTTCATAATGATCTCAAGATTAAACAACTAAACCCTCAGATTATCCCTCAACCATAACTAAATCATTTGAGTGTAACCACAAAAGGTTGAATTCAAATTGATCATATTCCAAGTGATTTCAACGCCATAACAAAGCAAACTAGGGTTTGATGGTAATAAACCATTTAATCCCAAATTGATATGAAAGAAATCGAATCCATTGGTAATGAAATTGAAATAGTTCAAGTATGCCCTAATTCATACCAAATCGAATCGAAATCGACAATGCACTTGAACTGACTATTTAGAGTGAAACCCTGACTCACTCAATATGCCCTAAAATGCATAAATCATTCAAGATGTAAACCCTAGCTTACCATTAATGGTTTTTCATGATTTAAACTTTGGTTCACCATAAAAGTTAACCTAGGGTTTTAATATGAGCACATTTAGGAACCTAAAATCAATATAAAGACAAGCAAGTCCGTTAAAATGACAATTCAAGCGTAATCGACTCATACCCTAATTCAAATCAATCCAAAATTGGAATCAACCCATGCATGAAATCATAAACCCTAGTTTGATGAAGAAATACCCCAACTCAAATTCAAAATTTGAATACATCGTGCATTCAACAATCATCATTTCAAACAAACCTGACTAATCTAGCATCAAATCGCATTACAAACGATAACCATTCAAAACCATCTTGCACATAATAAGCAAATAATTGTTCAAATCCAAATCAAAGTCATAAACAAAGAAAAATCCAGGTTTAAATCCATACCTTATAGCCTGAAAGTCAAAAATGAAACACAAAGGTGCACCAAGAAACCCTAACCAGCAATCAATAAAATCCACTGGCACACTACACACAAATCCAAGCTCTCAAATCACTGAAGCACACAAATGCTCTCCAAAATGTAAGCTCTCAAAATTTCAATTGAAAAACAACACCAAAAGAGCATAAATCGCACCACAAATAAACCAAAAGGAGCATTAATGGCGACTTCATCGACTACAAAAATCAATAAATGACTTGACAAGACACTTAACCAAAGTTTGGGGAATTGATGATGACAAGGATTTCACAAAAATGAGAACCTCGTGGATTCTAGTACAACCTGGATTTAGTGAACAAGGAGACTTTAGGGAATCCACCTCAGGAAGAATTTAGTGAAAATAACACTTTGGGTAATCTAGTTACCCATAGATTCAATGAATAAACAAAACTTTGGGTAATCTGGGCCCTCGCAGATTCCACAAAATTCTCCCATACTTAGCCAATTTTGATGCCAAATGAAATCTCAATGAAATCAATGACTTCAAGATTTACATATAATCAATTATTGCAAAATAAACACACCTAAGTGCTGATGAAATCATTAAAGCTCAATGAGTGAAGTGAACCCAAAATTTCAAGGACCTATCCCTTAAGGGGAAAATGCAAGATCTAAAGCAAAAAATGAGAAAAAGAAAGAAAAGAGGGTCCTCGCCTCCGGTGGGGCGTGTGTACGAAAAATATCACAACACTATTCTCCCTACAAAAATGCATGTCAAAGGCATCATAACATAGAAAAATATATAATAACACAACATTATACAAAATAGTAGTGGTCGGGCCCGTGATGAATTGGTTCTCGAGATGGATCTTTTTTGTGACAAAAAAGTTGAGTAAATGGAATCATTAAGTTAGTGTTTATCGAATTTTGTGACATTCCAACAATGGAGTTGGGGGTGCTGGCAAGAAGTTGAGTCAAAAAGTGGAAGTATTTTCCCTGATTTTCAGAATTTGACAGATTTGAACTTAAAATTTGAAGCACTTAGAGACGGGATCTTGAAAAAATTCACTAATCATAAAATGTAGTACTCAAAGTTAGTTTCCAAATATGTAATTTATTTCAATACCTAGATGATACAAATTGATTTTCAATAGGTGTTTCTGAAAACCACTTTTTAAAAGTCACTTTTTTTTACCATACCATGCACGTGTATGCCATCCATATTTTGACCTAAATAATCGTATTTTTCTAAATCCTTTTGGGAAATTATTTTTAACTCATCGAAGCACTTTTTCGATATTTTTTTGTAATTTTTTATGTTTTGAAAAATCGTGTACGTCATGCATAAGATGACCTAAACTTATCATTTTTTGATTTTTTTTTCAAATTGAAAATAATTGTCTGAAGTACGTTTTTGTGCAATTCGTTTTACAAAAAAATATTTTAATAAAAAGTTATTAAAATACTAAAAAACCCTGATATTTCAAGTTTATGGACCCGTTTCATCATAATTTAATTGAAAAATAGAAAAAAATAATCCAATCATAAAAAAAATTACATATTTGAAATCTGCACTATCTCATCTATAATGGGTTTTAATTTCGTCAATTTTTTTACAAAAAAGGTCTTTAAACATATGTCCAAAGTCACTATTTTCCTATGACATTGTTAGGACCTTCAACTTGCAGGTCAAACTAAGTCCAAAGCCTAGGTTTGGGTCCCCAAGCCTTTTCCTAAACCAAAAAAAGCCAAAAACCTGACCAAAAATTCAAATTGTAAGAAATGGGATCCCATTTACAACACGAGATCCCATTTTGTAAATCGGGATCCAGTTTATTTATTATTTATTATTTAGACCATTGAAAATGAAACGGGATCCCATTTTATAATAAATAGGATTTTTTTTACTACGGGATCCTAATTATAAAACGAGATCCTGTTTCTTTTTTGTTATTGTCAATTCTGCAACTTGACATGTATGGCCGACTGCGACGATTTCACCTAGTTTCTATCAAATTTTGTCTTTAGAAAATGGTCCAGAGAACTTTAGGTGTTTGAGGTAGGAGGTTTTGGTGAATGAGCTCTGCTAGGGTTTGGTGTTTTTTGAGGTCATCCGTGGCCCCTCCTGCGTCATACTGTGCTTCTTGCACAGGACTTTGTTTCCTTCATTGTGTACGACCGCATTTACTGCGGTTTTAGGGGTTTATTATGCCTTCAATCGGTTCTAACCCAACAATTTTTGCTGGTGTTAGCGGTTCTTTGGCGCAGGCTAATGGCTCCCCACTGAACAAGCACCCTCAAAAATTTGTTCCGAAAGTCTTTCATGAGGTAAGCATTCTGACGCCCCTGTTGATGTAGTTTTAACTTTACCTGACTTTGATTATGCATGCCAATGGCTTGAACAACACACCCTTGTGGGTTATTTTGTTGGGAGGACTCCCCCAAAAAGTGTGCTAAAAGACTGGGTTAACAAGGCCTGGGTCCCTCATGGGGTCCGCCTTGATATGGTCCAAAACCTGACCAAGGGTTTTTTTTTTTGTTCCGCTTTGTGGAAGTCAATCGTGTCCAAGCTATTTTGGGTCATGGGCCCTGGTATGTTCGCTCTTCCTTGTTGGTTTTCCAGGCTTGGACCCAGGATTTTGCGGTCTCAGAGGACACCAAAAATGCGTGTTCCGGTCTAGATTGAGTTTCTAGGGTTGCCTTTGCCTTGTGTGCCCTTCTTGAATCATATTGCTTCCTCTCTGGGGAGGGTTGTTTGTATAGAACTTGATAAGTTCTTTCAAGCCCATTCTCAAAAGAGGGTTTGTGTGGAAGTTGATCTATCCAAGGATTTGAAAGAGTCTGTAGACATTCAAATCGGGGATATCCGCCACTCCCAGAAAATCACATATTTTAACCTACCCAACACGTGCTACCAGTGCCAATCAACTGATCACAAGATCAGGGACTGCCCTTTGTCAGTACCCCGTACGGTCTCTCAGCCACGGGGTGCTGAAAAGCCTCATCCAACAGAGCCTTTTGCTAAGGCGGACACAAAATGGACTACAGTTACAAACTAGAAGAATAAGTCATTTGGTTCTGGGTCGGCTCCCAAGGCCCTGAAACTGACGCAACAAGTTTCAAACCCTTCAGAGAAGGGGACTGCTACTCCTTCAAGAGTTGCTTCTGCTATTTTGCAGCCCAGGCCAAAAGGCCGCGCCCCAGCCTGCTATTGTTTTATGTGCTCAACTGGCTTTGTCCTCCACTATGGGGACCCAGTGGCGTTCTCATAGCCCATCTCCTCCACCGGAAGAAGGTGAATATGTGCCGGAAAAACGAAGATTTTCTCCCTCTATTCAAATAGGTTCTGTTCTGCAAGAGTTTTTGAAGAACAACTTCTCTTCCCTAAATGAAGAGGACTGGGATTCTGCAAGTATGGAAGATTTTCCATGAATTTTATCTCATGGAATGTTCGAGGTCTCACTGACCTCTCCAGGAAGTATTTTGTTAGGAATACTTTGAAGAATTACCCATGGATTGAAGTGCTTTGTCTCTAGGAAGTTAAAATTTTAGGTTTTTTGCTTGCTTCAACTTGTCGTTCTATTTGGCCAGCCAGTTCTATGTTTTGCACTTTGCATGAGGCTGGTCGTGGTGGAGCTGTTACTCTTTTGGCCCCACGTCTGTGTCCTTATGTGGTGGACCATGGGGTTGACCCCTCCCAGTGGGCTGTCTGGATTCTTCTCAATATTGAGAATCATTCCTTTGGGATTATTAATATTTATGCCTCTAATGACACCGTGGAGTGTTCCTTGCTTTGGCGCTGGATTGCTGATTCTTTACCAGTTGGCACCTGGTTTCTCTATGGGGATTTCAACATGGTTGAGATGGCGTATGACAAGAATGGAAATGTGCCTTTTCGTTGGGCTGCGGGTGAAAGGGAGGCATGGTTTTACATGCGCAATAAATTGGGGTTTTTTGATCCCAATATGGGTTACCGCCATTCTCATTCTCCCTGGCACACTTGGTGTAACTACAGAGCTGGTTCTGACAGAGTTTTTAAATGCCTTGATCACACTATGATTTCGGTTCAGTCCTTTTTTTCCTTCAAGAGCTCTGCCTTGCCTGTGAAGCCGTTAGTGGATGTGACCCTTTCAGATCACTTCCCAATTACTTTTCGTATTGAGTGGGTATCTTGTCAACCTCGCACATGTAAGACTCAATTCTTTTTGTACACTTCTTTACTCTGTCACAAGCCCACCCTGGCCCACATTCACCGGGTGTGGAATTTAGAATGCCGTCCTCCTGGCCATACGGGCTAGATTGTTTGGTGGAATGATGCCATCATTCATATTGCACGCTTCTTGTGCATTTATGGGTGCCAACTTGCTATCTTCCGTCGGCGTTCTTACGAGGCTACCACTGCCGACTTGCGTACTGCAATGGAGGCCTTAGCGGCTTGTCCTTTTTCCCCATCACATCAAGTCTGGGTGGTGGACCTAAGACACCAGCAACAAGTGACAGATAATTACTTTGCTAGAGGCGCTCAAATCAAGGCTCGGCTCCACTGGCTCAAAATTGGTGATCGTGCCTCCAAAGAGTTTTTTTTGGCTCTTCGTGCTAGGCACTCTTCCCTAGGTATTAAAGCCATCAAAGATGGAAATCAAATGCTTTCTGAGCTACCTGACATTCTGCAAGATTTTGTGCGTCACTATGAGCAATTTTTCACGGCTCAGGACCCCACGCCTATGCACCAGCAAGCCCTTCAGAGTTGCCTTGCTGTCGTGCCACATAGGTTTTCTTTAGCCCAGATCAATTTCTGTGATCAATTGTTAACAATTGATGATCTCAAGGAAGCCGTTTCCTCCATGGCCGATGATGAGGCTCCTGGGATTGATGGTTTTCCTTGTGAGTTTTATAAAGCCCTTTGGGACTGTATTGGGAGTGATCTGCATGATGTTTATCTTGAAGCCTTTCAAACCAATTCTCTAGGAAATTCAATCAATAAAGGTAATATTAAATTCATACCTAAGCTTAGGGATCCGAAGGATATTTGCAATTGGCGTCCCACCACGCTTCTTAATGTTTCCTACAAAATCATTGCCAAAGCCTTGGCTTTGAAAATTCGCCACCTATTGCCCCCGAGCAGACTGGTTTCATTAAATCTAGATTCATTCTTGACAACATTATTGCTGTTTGGGAAGGCATGGAGTGGGCCCGATGGTCGAACTAGAAAGCAGTGTTCATTAAAATTGATTTTGCCAAAGCCTATGACTGTATTGAATGACCTTTCATTCTTGCAATGTTACAGGCCTTGGGCTTTGGGCTCAATTTTCTGCTATTTGTTCGTATGCTTTTTTCTGATGCCTCGGCTTGTATCTCCATTAATGGCCGCCAGTCTTCTGCATTTGGTCTTTTTCATTCTATTCGCTAGGGATGTCCTCTTGCCCCTGCTTTGTACATTTTGGCTACTGAGGGCTTTATCTGTCTACTTGCCAATGCTATCTCCCAACAACGCGTCAAAGGAATCACTCTCCTAGACTCTCAAGATCAGCTTGTCAATGGGCACTTCACGGATGATTCCTTTCTCACTCTCTTAGAGGAAGAAGGCTCGGTCGCTGCTACCCTGGAATGCCTTGACATTTTTTGTCTTGTGTCTGATTCCGCTATTCAATGGCACAAAACTTTGTGCTACAGACAGTCGGTGCTCCCCACTCCTGCATGGCTTCAAATTTATAACTGGAAATGGATTGGTTAGGGTGAAATCTTTCGATTTCTAGGCATCCCTTTCGCCTTTCAGGCTTCCCCTCGGGAGCTTTAGCAAGCCGTGCTCTCTAGGGTTGAGCAGAAGCTGGCCTATTGGGTTACCAAGCGTCTTTCTCTAGCTGGAAAATTCCAGGTGTGCTCTAAAATCTTGGCTACCACCCACGTCTACTATTCTTCCTGTTGGGATCCTTCTAAAGTAGCCTACAACAAGCTTGAGAAATTGCTCTGTGATTTTCTATGGGCCTCTTCTGTGACACATAAGGGCTTTCATCGGGTCGCTTGGGAATTCTGCTGTCTCCCCAAAGAGTCAGGAGGGCTTGGCTTGCTCTCCACTCAACGATAGGGAACTGCTCTCTATGTCAAGTGGATTATATACTCGCTTACTGGGGATGAAGCCTGGAAAATACTCCTCAAACATTGTATTCAGTCTGGTTTTCCTGCTCACAGACCCGCTTGGAAAGGAATCGGTCTCCAAACCCTTCTGGTTATGAGGGAGCCGGTTCAAATTATGGGTTCCTTTGTGGCCAAAAGTATTTGGCGTTCTTGAAAAATCGTTAAACGTTGGCTTCGTTGGGCCGGAGCTGGCTTTCGTGATGGGCTCTCCATCAACCAGCATAACCTCTGGTGGTCGCCCCTTCTGGCTTAGAATGGTCAACCCTTGGCCAAGTTGCCTTGGCTCAAAGCTCCTAGATTCCATAAGAAGGGCATTCATACACTGCATCAGCTCTTCCACCGGCCTACCATGCGTATTTTGCAGTGGGATGCTTTCAAAACCTAGTATAGCCTTCAAAACTAGGATCGTCTTACTTTTGACGGGCTGGTGAGTGCCATTCCGGCAGAAATTCTTCACAAAGTTGGCATTCGTGGGCACAAACCTTGGTGGAAAGACTGAAAATGGTTTCCAGATACTCCCCTTCAAAGCTACAAGCTGCGGCTTGGCTATAGGTGGATTTCACCCCATTTTCCTATGATTAGTTCTTTGAACCAGAGGTGGATTCTTAACTCCTTGGCCCATACTTGGCGACGGAGGTTCGATGCCACTTGGTCTGCAATTGTTAATCAGAAGCTGGCCCACTTTGCTTGGTGTATTCTTTTCCAAGGCTTGCCTGTGGGATCTCGCCTGGTTCATTTGGGGGTTTCTGACCCTCGCTGCCCTTTTTGTGGGCAGCCAGAAAGCTTCAAGCACCTTTTTTGGTTTTGTCCCAGAGCTCAACAGCTTTGGACTTGGATTCATGACTTCTTTCAGCCTTTTAGGCCCGAACCCTTTTCGTGGCATATGATTCTACTGGGGGACCCGCCTGGAACCTCGGCTAAGTTCACCCAACTTTGGCACACTTTTAGAGTGGAAATCCTCTTCAATATCTGGAAAGATAGAAATGCTTGTGTTTTTGCTCATTCTCATCTAGATTCTTATGTGTCTCTTTATGCTAAAGCAGTTATATGTTCTAATGTTATGTTATAGATTCAAGTGCAAGCCAACAAGGTTGCACTGGAAGTGGCTCACCTGCAAGTTCTCCTGAACCACTGGGGCAATGCCCCTTGTACTATGGCTTGGATCCCTAATTTTCCCTCCTCTTCCTGCGGCCGATCGCCCTCTTGGGGCCGGAAGCGGAGTGATTCTACGCGAGCTCGCTCACAGCCTCCTGCTCAGTGGGATTCTCGGCCTCCTAGGTGGGCTCGTTCTCCTTCACCGCATCTTGGTCAGGGCTGACACTCTAGTGGTGCATCAAGGAGTAGTGGAGGCAGTTCTAGGTGGCCCTTTGATACTCCACCTGCTTCTAGCTCTGGTTGGCCTTCCATTGGCAAAAGTTTTCCGCGGCTGGCTCTCGCAATCTCGCCTCAGCGCAAGGATAAAGACAAAGATAAAGATGAAGAAGCTGATGATGGTTGGGGTGCTCCTCTTGACGTCACTCCAAATCCTGCTGATGTATGGGGAAAACATCTGGATGACCGGGATCCCCCAGGATCTATTGGCACTGCCTTGGCTGCCTAATTTTCATCTTGTCTTATAATTCTCTGGGCTAGGCCCATGTGATCTTTTTGGACTTTCTGGGCTGGGCCCATTTATTATTTTGATTCTGGGCTGGTCCCAAGTGACATTCGGGGTGTGCCTTCTTACCACCCGCCCCTTTTTTGTGAATTTGTAAATTTATCTTTTTTAATATAGATACTTGAAAATTCATCAATTTTTTTTTTTTTGTCTTTATAGGTCTTCAACTTGCAATTTGAATTGAATTTTTGAAAGGAGGTACCATTGGAACCATTTTTTGAGTAGAATTTTGTTCATTTTCTACTCGTTTGAAGGAGGAACAAAAGATGAAGACTTCCACTATTGACATTCATTTGTGCTTGAGAATTTTATAATCATGGGTTCACAAGCTCATAATAAGAGGAAAGATAGGAAGGTATTGACCCCTAAAGAAATTGAAGCAAAGAGAGAGAAAGAGGCAAACAAGAAAAGAGATGAAGAATGAGGATAAGATCAATGAATAATGTTGAAGCATCCAATTCCACAACTATTGAAGATACAAATATTGAGGAGACCATGGTTGCAGACGATGCCAATTTGCACTTGAGGTTAATTTGGAAAATAATACGATTATACAAAGTAGTCTTGGTATGTCTTCAAATCCCCATTTTAATGCTATGGAGAATGTTTCAATAGACACAAATCCAGGTACATCTTCAAATCCATCTTTTAGTGAAATGGAAACTTTATTTGTAGAAGTTTTACAAGATGCCAGATTTAAGGATGTTGATAATATTTGTAGAGAAGAAGATTTATACAATTTGTTGAAAATGAAATTGAAAATGAAAATGAAAACCGTTTTGTTGATGAAAATGAAGATGAAAATGAAAATCGTTTTGAAGTTGAAAATGAAAATCCAGGATGTGATGTTGAAAATGAAAATATTTTATTTAAAAAATTGAAAGTGATGTTTTTGATAATCTTCTTGGTAAGATTTTTTGGAGACAAATAAGAACACATGCCAATAGAATATACAAAGAATTCTTTTATCGTAAAAAACTTTCATTTCAATGTCAACCAATGATGTAATTGATGAGAATGTGGAAAATGAGAAAAGTAATGAAAAAGACATTTTTGTTAAACCAAGAAGAAAAGATCAATCACTAAAACATGCTATGTCTACTGTTGCTAGTGCCTTTGAGTCTATTGGAAAAAATAGTCGATCTAAAGATAAGAATGCAAGAAGAAGAGATATAACAATTGCTATAGTTAATAAATAAACTTTGAATAAAAGAACGATAAACAATATTATTGAAATTCTAAAAATACATCCTAAAATATTGCTAAGAGAGACAAAAAGAAGAGAAAGTATAGAAAATGATCCAATCAACCAATTTTGGAGTTTTAGAGGTCGACTCCCAAGGTCTGACATGAAATTAAATATTGAAACCAAATCTTTGATTGAAAAATATTGGCATGATACTACTAGGGTATCATCTAATGCTAGAGATGTTTTAAAATTAAGAGTGGGGTCCAAAGTTCGCGATCCTCATCCAAAACACCTATTAGTTACAACACAAACTAAATTTATAGAAAAAAATGTGGCGATTTAGTGTTGCCTGGTAATATTAAAATAAGTCAAAGGTATTTTGAAAAATGTAAACCTTGGTATGTAAAAATTAATAAGCAATGAATATCTTGTTGTTGTAAAACACATTTTCAATTTCGTTATTTTTAGAATGTTTTCTGATATATATGTTGTACTTTACATACTAACATGATTATGCAAGAATATGGTATTAATATGCCACCTTAAACAATAAGGGAGTTTATATCAAGTTTGTTTTGTGAAAGATCTAATGGGAAATTATTTTATTTAAGTTCATGTATTTTTGGACAATGCACTAGTTGTGACAATCTTTCATTCTTAAGAGTTTGTATGCATGAAAGTGTTGATAATGATTTTGGACAACAAATAGTGGATGTTAAAAGATTTAAGAATGTTGAATATTCTTTAAAAAATGGAAAAATTAGAAAGCGTTGTGATTTAATTACAAAAAAATTTAGTCTACATGCATTCATTTCAGAATTTAAGAGTAAGATTGTACCAAAATATGTCAAGCACTCTCAACATGCTCAATGGCTTGATGGCCAATTTTGTGCATGTAGAAACAAATCTCTAGTTGGTACTATACTATTAGTGGTTGATTTTGCAGAAAACTATACTCTAGCTCCATAAGAGGAAATCCAATCACAATATTACAATTTAGTGCAAGTGGCTATGTTTGTTCATATTGTTTATAAACATGCAAATGATAGCACAAAGGATGATAGAAAAGTTTTGAGGGAGTATCATTTTTTATTGAGTGAAAACCAATTACACTTGTTAGATTTTGTTCAATACTATTTCAATATAGTTTATGCAAATTTAAGAGAAAGAGGAATCCAGATGACAAAACATCTCATATGGTCAGATAATTGCACGAGATAGTTCAAGAATGCTCGAATGTTCTATTGGTTAAGTAGGGTTCACAAGGAACATAATTTCCAACATATGTGGAGTTTTTTTGAAGCTGGACATGGTAAAGGAGAACATGATGGAGCTGGTGTGTGTGTTAAAAAAATTATTGCTAGAGAACAATTAAAATTTGAGGATGTTGTAAAATTTAAAGATACACATGGGATTGTGGATTGATGAAATACAAGATTATTTACACCTGGTTCAAGTGATTACTCTATAATTCACCAATTATTTTGGTTGGTTGAAGAAGAGAACATTTTACTTAGACTTGATTGCAAGACAATCAGTGGATCTACTAAATGGCATTCATTTAAGAGTTTGAATGCAAGCACATGGACTATCTTGACAAGGGAGCTTGCATGTTTTTGTCAGTTTTGTATTTCAGGAGATTGGGAAGCATGTGAAAATATAGAATGGGATAAAGAGTGGAAGAAAACATCATTGAAACCTATACAAGCACACGGTCAATATGAAATAATAATTGAAGATAATGATCAAGTGTTTGCACCAGACGACTATGACCATGTTTTAGACCTTGTACAAGAAGGTAATTTAATTCAATTTATTTCTCCTTATTACCATTTTGTAATAATTTTATTTATATATATACATATGAATGGATGTATGTAGATTAGTCAAATTATATAGAACATGCAAGTTATTAAATCAAATTTTGTTTGCAAGACATGTGTATGCTGTTGTTGCACCTAAGGGGAATGAAGAGGAAACAAAATATTGGTTGGCTTGTTGTGTGGAAACTAAACATAAGTTAATAGCACACTGAGAAGATGATGATGGCTATCATTATCTAACAGGTATGGTGATCCCCTTAAGACATCCCCTTAAGCAAATTTTGATAACAAGTCTTTGATCCCCTTAAGAAAATTTTGAGAACTTCTTTGATTATGGATATCATGTTATCCAATAGGTTTGGTGGTGGTTGTTGGCACTTGGCTATGAAAATTCCTAATAAGGAAGAATGTTCTACCTGCATTTGAAGATTATGAAACACAAGAAGATTATACACTACTAACATTTGGTGGTGGCAACAAATACAAAAATAGCGAGGTATCATGGAAGACCTACAAATAAAGAGCTATGGATAATTTATATGGAAGAGCATGAGACAATCATAGATGTGTTGCAAAAACGAGAGGACACAGATGGCACAATGGAATAAGTAAACACAAGTAAATACAGTTTTAGTTTTATATTGTCCTTTTAAATAGATTAAATACATTTTTTGATATTGCTTGTGAGTTATTAGTTGAAATTGATTTAAATTGTAATTTTATATCCTTAAGCCATCATCACAAATTCATCACATACTTTGAGACAAAAAGGAGAGTCCATGCATATTCAACCTTGACAACATGGAATACTTGGTAAAAATAGGTAATTATTAATTAAATTATGTTTAAATATATGTTTTGATTATATATTGATATTGCTTGTACACTAATAGTTAAAATTGATTTATTATCCTTTTTTGTATCCATAAGCCATCATCACATTGATCTCATACTTTGAAATGAAAAGGAGAGGATGCAGATTCAACCTACACACATGTGTGGAATAATTTTAAATACAGGCACAAGTTGTGTACATATAGATAGTTTTATATAGATTAAAATACATGTTTTGATGATTTCATTGATATTAATTGTATCATTTTGATATTAGGTGGCGTGAAGACCTGCTACATTCCAGGCACAAGTTTCAAATTTTCTTGAGATGGCATAGACAAATTTTGTGAACATAGTTTTGAGTTGACATATATGTACATACATAATTAAACACAATTACACATTTTATACAAATTTGTATACATGTACATACACAATTATACTCTACAGTTTTATGTATCAAAATCAATATTCTATATATTTTTTCTGTTAAATGTGCATGTTTTCCTACTTTGAAACTTTAAATTTGATTGTATAATCACTAAATATTAGTATATTCTTGTTAAATCTGGTTGCCTTGGTAAACTTAACCAAATTTTGAGAGCTTTTTGATCCCCTTAAGACATCGTACTAGGACCCCTTAAGACATCCTATTAGGACCCCTTAAGACATCCTATTACAACATGAATCAAATAAACATTGCCACTATTTAAATTGTATAGAATGTGATTGTTATGATGTGTCATCCTAAATTCTAAGTTAATTATATCAATTACAATTAAATATGAGACATGTAATTTGAAGTATTTCATCCTCTTAAGATGTCCTATTAGGAAATATCCTAAATATTTATACTTAATCATATCATTTGTTATGATGAGTCACCCTAAAGTCTAATACTTTTTTATATCACTAAATATTTATATTTAATTATATTTCATTATATCATTTGCTATGATGAGTCACCCTAATTTTAAACTTTAAATTTGATTGTGTAATCACTAAATATCATGTATATTATTGTTAAATTTGGTTGCTGTTATCAACAAAGTATGCACCCAAATGCTAAGCTATCAACTTAGTTACCTGTTGACACATGGGAACACTCCTAGGCCTATGGGTTGCCTAAAACTTGGAATGAACCTCCAGAGTGGGTTGGTTCCCCCAGTAAAACACCTAATCTACTAGACCTTCAGGGAAAAGGGGTAGAAGGAAAAACTGAAAACAAAGATCCTAAGCTAAGGTGATTCACCAACAAATGTGAGGATTCTAAATTTTTTTTTACTCACAATGATTTCTCTAAAACTCTGATTTTCACAATCCCACCCTAAACACATAATCCAAAAGTAATTTGCATGAAGGTTAATCAAACATAACACATAATGCAACTTGGATCACATGAAACTCTTGCAACAAACTCACAACTACAAGACATAAAGAGGATTCTGCATTCGAATCACAATTGACATCAGATTGTAATTGTAAATTTTGAAACAAGAAGATGAGAAAGGTAATCTGAGTGCAAAACCAATGTACAAAACCCTCTCTGAGTGAATAGGAGAGAAAGAAACTATTAATTTGAATTAAAAAAAATAAAAAATTTCTCCAACTTATAGCCTCCAAGTGTCACAATAGTGAACATAGCCAAAAATCAACTTCACTGCATATCTGAATAGTAACTTTTCCCATTTTTGAGCTCAAGGAAAAAGCCTGAGAAATAGTGTCATAAACAGCTCCAAACAACATAAAAAAGATAGAAAATTTCCACCTCCAAAGGGTTGATCCAAAAAATCCACAAAAACAGGTGCAAACAGTTGGAAACTGAAAATGGAAACCTCAGCTTGCCTTCTTTTCTCCAAATTCGCCCAAGTGAACTCAACTAAAAAAAGTAGAAAGTCCAATGAAGACTCAAGTACTTAAACTGCATTTTAAAAATAATAACAAACACTAAGGTAATTTATAGAAACATTAACTTGATGATGTTTTACATCATGTGTAGTTTCAGAAAATGAAATAGAAACCTTCCCTAATACATCTGATTTTTGTAGTTTGAGCTCAAATATTCTAATTTTTGCATTTTTGGACCAAAACTTAATGCTTTGCAAAAATTAAAATATTTAAACAAGGCACCTATATACTTGATTTTTCTATAAAAAATCATAAAAAACTAATTATGGCTATATGAGTTTATTTGATTTTCTTTAAAAAAAACCTTAAATTATATATGCCTTGCCTTTGTGAATGGTCATGCCTAGTTTGAGCCTTGCTTTAGTTCTTTTTCTTTGATTTTTATAGAAATGTGATAAAAGTCACATTTGACTTAGGGCATGGGGAAAACCCTAGCATCAAAACCAAAGTGATGCCCTAAATTTTCTCATCATTTTACTTGGCCGACTTTGGAGAAGAGGGCTCTGCACTTGGTCGCCATGAAAGTTAGGGTTTCGAGGCTCAAACTCCACCATTCAAGCTGCTTTCTCTGTCATTCTTGTCGAATTTTCCTCTGCATTTGATGGTGAGTTGTTTGTCTGTATTTTGATATCTTTTTGACTCCATTTGAAAGAGAAATCGGGCCTATAGGCCATGGCCATGACTGGTTTTTTTTTGATGCATTTTGTATGTTTTGTGTTTCTGGTTGTTGTATTGTTCTATTTGGCTACCATGAGAGGGTTTTGTTTGAGCTTTTGAGAAGGCTTGGCTGTGGATTTGAACTGGATTTCTCCATTTGTAGACTTGGGTAAGCTTCATTCCCTTCATACATGGTGCATTTCCCTCCTAAATATGCTTGACTTGAGCTCATTTCACAAAAAAATAGGTGAAGAATGAATGATTTTCTGAGTTTGGCTTTTGTATAGGCCGCGACCTCACCATATGTGTTCTTTTGCTTATGCAAAAACAAACTCTTTTCTAGGCTCAACCCATGATGTGCAATGGTATCACTTGTTAAATGAAGGAATTATTTGTATCTATGCTTACTGTTCTTTGTGTTTTAAAAACCCATCATGGCCATGACCATTAGCTTCAATATCTTCATTTTTAGAGAGCTCCAATCCTGGTACGAGCTCGAACCTCTATAATTTCTTTGGAATTTGCATTTTAAATACAAAACCCCAAGTGGGTATTCTCTTTGTGAGGAAAAAACTCTCCCAAGCCGCGACCAAGAGAGCTCAACTGGGTCTCTTTTCATTCTTGTATGAGCTCGAACTACCCATTATCTTTGCATTTCAAAGTCTCACGACAAAAACCCATGTGGGTTCCCTCTTAAAAAAATAAAATGGGTACCATTGCATTTGCTTCTATTCTATGCAAAATGCATTCACTTTTATAATATGGCTGCCATGATATTTGCACACACTACAAAGAAATCTCTATTTACTCTCAAATGCACTGCATATTGATGCCTCTATTTCATTCACTTACTTTTTGTAGTGTTGCATTCGGCCATCATGATATTTCTGTGGGTCACTTGCTATTCATTGTCACCCATTCTAAACACTTGAATATTTTCTAAAAATACACTTCAAATTTCATTTTTACCATAGTTTCATGTGGCATTGTAATGATACATTCCTTTGTATCTGTAGCATTCATAATGCTGAAACAAAAATTGAGTTTCTGCAAACTATTTTCATGAATGATGTTGCTTCAAGTTGTATTTAGCTTAAACACTTGGTGTATTGTGTCTACAGTTAACAATGCTTCCTTTTCCTTCATCCTTTGGCTTTCAAACTTCATTTGCAGCCACTCATAATTCCCTTTTTTGATATAGAGAAAGTCTCCCTCTGTACTCTTCATGCATTTTTATTTCTCTTGGGCAACAAATTTTGATGTGAAACTTGATCTTTACATAAAAGGTTTTGAAATATAAGCACCTGATGATGATACTTTGAAACTTCTCCATTTGCTTCATTGGCCACTTTTGATTTGTAGACATGGCATTATGTATGCCTATTCACTATCACTCCATGACAATGTATCACTCCTTATGATGGTCTATGTGAGCAAATGATCATTTATGATCTTCAACTCATTGCATTTTCAGACTTGATTGTCCTGAATGGTCAATTGCTTGAGTTCTTATGACACTTGTGATGTAATCCCTTAGATGCATATCTCTTTTGAGAAAATTTGAATTGTTTCCTTTCTCAACCCCTCTATTCAATGTTTAAGGGGCAGCATTCTAAGCTCAACCCTTATGGGAGCCCATTTTATACCACATGCTATAAGTCTTCAAAGCAGATCAACAACATGGATTTTCCTATACCTGCACAAGAAACAAACGATGTTAGATTAAAAAAATATGTTCAAAGTTCTTATAATGTTTCCTCCTTTGTATTCTCTTGCTTACTTCTTGTCTTTTCTCAATTGATTCAATGCACCACAAGCAATGTTCTACATTACTGTTGATAGATCATATAGGAGGATTCGTAACCCAAGCTCTAACAAAACTCTTCCAATCATTTGCAGGTTTACTTGGAGAACATGAGCAAAGAGGGGTGCACAACATCGAAGGAAACTTGAAGAAACTTCAGGCAACGACAACTATGTTCCCTCTTATGTGCTCTTTTCCTTCTTTATCTTCAGTTGTGTAGTGCACTCCTTGTGTTTCATTGACTCAGCTATTCCCACGGCTTGTGTGGGACCCTTGATTTCTTTTCATCCCAATGAATATGAAAATAACATTTTTGCAATTCTTGTTTAATTCTATACTTTTCTTTTGCAAACAATGTATGGAATATTAAGGAATGAATAACTGAATACAAAATGGAAGCACTTTCTTAAATCTTGTGCAATCTTTTCTCATACTGTTAACATTAAATGGAAAAACTGAATGTCCTCTTAAATAGAAAACACATTCCACAACTTAACTGAACAACTCTTTCAAATTCCAATATATGCAATGGTTTAAGCAAAATGTAGAAAAAAATTGAAAGTTTTTCACCTTAAAATGAACTTAATTTAATCAACTCTGCCAATTTGAGCTGTGTTGAAAAATTGGTAATAGTTGCCTTGGGAAACTTCACCAAATAGATGTTGTATTAGGACCCTTTAAGACATCCTATTATGACACGAATTAAATAAATATTGACACTATTTAAATTGTATAGAATGTGATTGTTATGATGAGTCATCCTAAATTCTAAGTTACTTAATTATATCAATTGCGATTAAATATGAGAAATGTACTTTGAAGTATTTCATCCCCTTAAGACGTCCTATTAGGACATAGCCTAAATATTTATACTTAATCATATCATTTGTTATGATGAGTCACCCTAAAGTCTAACACTTGTTTATATCACTAAATATTTATACTTAATTACACTTAATTATATCATTTGTTAGGATGAGTTATCCTACTTTAAAACTTTAAATTTGATTGTATAATCATTAAATATCATGTACATTATTGTTAAATTTGGTTGCCTTGGGCAACTTCACCAAATTTTGAGAACTTATTTGATCCCCTTAAGACGTCGTATTAGGACCCCTTAAGACATCCTATTATGACATGAATTAAATAAACATTGACACTATTTAAATTGTATAGAATGTGATTGTTATGACAAGTCATCCTAAATTCTAAGTTAATTATATCAATTGCGATTAAATATGAGAAATGCGCTTTGAAGTATTTCATCCCCTTAAGATGTCCTATTAGGACATATCCTAAATATTTATACTTAATCATATCATTTGTTACGATGAGTCACCCTAAAGTCTAATACTTGTTTATATCACTAAATATTTATACTTAATTACACTTAATTATATCATTTGTTATGATGAGTTACCCTACTTTGAAACTTTAAATTTGATTGTATAATCACTAAATATCATGTACATTATTGTTAAATTTGGTTGCCTTGGGCAACTTCACCAAATTTTGAGAACTTCTTTGATCCCCTTAAGACGTCGTATTAGGACCCCTTAAGACATCTTATTATGACATGAATTAAATAAACATTGACACTATTTAAATTGTATAGAATGTGATTGTTATGATGAGTCATCCTACATTCTAAGTTACTTAATTATATCAATTGTGATTAAATATGAGACATGTACTTTGAAGTATTTCATCTCCTTAATTATATCATTTATACTTCTTTGATAAGTTAATGACTTGACTATGAATCACTAAATTTGTAAAGTACAAATATTGAAATGTCCTATTAATTTCAACTTTAATTTTGTATTTGTATTTAATTTCACATTAATGTCTTGACTATGAATCTTTTCTTAAGTACAAATATGTCCTATCAATTATACATTAAAATTTTACATAAAATGCATAAATGGACATGTGTAAATAAAAAATTAACAATAATAAAGTTCATGATTTACAATATATTGTCCATGAAACTAATATATTAAGTCCATCAAAATACAACCCACGAAATAAAGTCCATGAAACAATATATTAAGTCCATGAGAAACAATATATTAAGTCCATGAGAAACAATATATGTAGTCCATGAAATATTCAAATACAACCCATGAAATCATCTAGCTCATATCATCTTTATAATCAAGAGACCTCTTCACACCACGCAGACTACCCAAATGACCTGAACCACTCTGTACAAGAGAAAGAAAGATGAAATCAGATGTAAGACAATTAAAAATGATTTAATGACAATTTAATTTATAATTCATCATAAAATTAAATTACCATTTGAGGCTACTCTGCATGCTTTGGTGTACCTGGACCTGTCTCTACATGCTCTGGTGCACCTGGATCTGTTTCTAAATGCTCTGAATCAATCTACATATACAAGAGAAAAAAGTTGAAATTAGATGTAAGTCTACGATTAAAAACGATTTAATTCAATTTAATTTATAATTTATCATATTTAAATTCTACCGTAAGAGGTTGTGCACCTTCTATTCTAGGACTTGTCTCTACATGCTTAGCTATAGGATGTGTCTCATGCTATAAAAGAAAATGAATTTAACATGTAGGAGCATATATATATATATTCAATTTTAAATTTAAGTTATTCACAATGTATAATTTTTAATTGACTTTAAATATAATCAAAATTTTAAATTACCATGATTTCTGGCTACTCTACATGTCCCAGTTGAGGTGATGTGACCTCATCAAAGCAGAAAGTGGCACTAACAAAGTCCTAGAAGGTCAAATTTAAAACACATATACTTGAATTAGGTAAAAATATATATATTCAAGTGTGCACATATTGTGTAGAAACTTTTTAAAACTCCTATAACACCTCTCCAACTCCAACCTGGGTAAGATGGTATTTTAATTTTGATTTAGCATTATAAATGTTATCATAATGAGATTAGATATTGATGATTATCATGATTAGTTATTTTACTGGATTACATGCTTAGTTATCATTACTTTTGCATGATTATGGACAAGAAAGGGACGATGTCGTAACACTCATATTTTTGAGGCTTATGATATCATGACCCTCTTCTTGAGGATTGATGTTTCAACTATATGATATATGTTATATGCACATGTACCTTGATGTGTGATTGGAGTGATGCGGGTACTGAGTATCGACTCTGCCTGGATTCACAGGTCTGAGCATACTCCTATTCCTCGATGGTGGTAACTAGAGGTAGTCATACAGGCCAAAAGTCCCCTACCCTACCCCACTGTATCTTATTAGTACAGTGTTTTCAAGTCGATGTCATACCATCCGGTTACCTAACGGTAATGTCTGAAACATTTTTCAGCCGTATGTCTGGCGCACCTTTCGGTTGTATGTGGTTTACTAGTATCCCTTGTTGAGGTATTTTGTCATGGTTTTTTGTTAATATTTTATGTGGTCATATATATAGTTAATTGGTTATCAGTGTTTTGATGTGGTTTCTTTGATATCTCTTCACGATTTCATATATGGTATTTTATAGTGTACTATCGATGAGAGATTTGCAATGGTTTTATCCATGATATTTTAAATATATTATTTTAAATGATTTTTATTGATTATTCAAGAGAATGATACATTTCGTTTGGAAATTTTAAATGATTTTATTAATCCTTTTATGAACTCTTATAATCTTATTTGATCATTTTTGGGGAGCTCATGTATTTTAATGATTGAATTTAAATTATTATTTTGTGTGTTGTTGTGAATGTTGGATATGAAGAGATTTTAAATTAATTAAATTGGAGATAGTTAATAGCTTGTTTATTAAAATGTCTTATTTCATTTTATTGTTTTGGGAGAAAATATAAAATATGAAAAAAATGAAATGGGGTAGCTTGGTTTTTGGATATTTATTCTTTGTTTTAAACTTTGTTTGGGATTATTCTTTTGGGAGGAGGATGCAATTTGCTACTTGGAGGAAAGAGGGGAAAACCCTACAAATTGGGCAACAAAAATGAGAAGAATCTTGGAGGAGAAATTTGTGGGCAATGGCTCCAGAGCACGATAATTTTGTTGCTTTGTTGTTCGAATTTGGGATCTTGCCATGCTTTATACATAGAGCCATTTTTCATTTTCATTTGGGTAGAAATGAGGTATTCTTCTGTTTATTTATTTGAATTTTTGGTTTTGAAATATATATAAGAGTGTGTTGAAATAATTTGGGAGTTTTAGCTGTTCAAGGGTTGGATTCAACTTGCTGCTTGAAATTTTTTCTATATGGCTGAATTTTGTGCATTTCCAACTCAATTCATTGCCAATAATTGCTTTGTTAAAATAGATCCATTCTCTTGTCTTGAATTTTGAAAACAAAGATGAAATTCATTTTGAATTTGCCAAATCTAAATTAGATTGAAGGAAAAATCAGACTTCTGGGATTATTTATTTTCTTTCTGTTTTGCCCAACTTGTGGAAACATGTTTTTAATTGCTGCTCTTTATCCATCCATTATAAATGAGAAATAAATGTGGATTCTATGTAGAAATTCCCATATCTCAAATGGGTTGTTGTTCGATTTTCAATTCAAACACTTTCATTTTTTTTGTGTTTTTGCCCTAATTGCTGAAAAACGTTTTTCTTTGCTGCTCATAATATCCCTGCTAAAAATTCAAATTAAAGATGAATTTCATCTATAATTGCCCATATCTCAAATTTGTTGTTGACCGATTTTCAATCTAGGCACTTTCATTTTTAATGTATTTTTGTCCAACTTGGTTGAATGATGTTTTTTGGACAACACCCTGTTCTTGGTCATAGATTTGTAAAATAATAGTGTATTTTATTTAGAAATGCCCATATCTCAACTGGGTCTTTGTCCAATTTGAATTTTGGGCACTTTTGATTTTGCATGTCTTTTCTTACCCAATTTGCCAAAATGACATTCTTCAGATCAACACCTCGTTTTAGGTTCTAAAAAAATAAAAAATAGAAGGTATATTCCAACTTGAAACACCGAGATCTGAACTGGGTCTAGCTTGAAATTTTAATCCGAGCACTTTTATTTTTCATGAAAATTTTATGTCTCCATTCCTTTATGGTTTTCAACTGTTTAATGACTTCTTTTACAACAATATTGTCTTGGCTGTTTAAATGGTTTCCATGATGGATTTTTTGGTTTTTCCTTGATTTCATGTTTGTCTCAACCCCTCGTTTGGTTAAACAAGATGGGCTTAAGTCAGGGTCATTTGTGCGGCCTTATAGAGTGGCCCGTAAGTGGCTGCAAGGAAACTAGTAGCTGAGTTATAATAAGTATGTGATGAGTGAATTAAATGATGGTGTGAAATTCTTATAATTTTATGACTCCTTGTGTATGGCCTTGAACACTTGAAAAGGCTAAGGATGCACTCGAGAAGACCTATCTGCTTGTAGGGCGTTGAGTTATCCGTCTACAAGGCGTTGATTTGGGCATGGTTGAGTCTATCCATCCATTTTGTTCTCATGATCCTGTATTTTGTAGTCGTGAGTAGTTCCCAACATGTATGGTATGAGCATCTCCATGTTGTGACATTAGCCTTATGCATTGTACCTTGTTTTGCTTTGTGTCTGGTGTGTGTGTTGGCCACATGTCACCCTTGCCTTGATGTTTCTGTTTGGGCCTTGTGACTACCTCCAAGCATGGTGGGGTGGTCTCTCTAGAGTCCACATGGTAGGGAGACATTGCCACTGCCATTGGGGACCGACGTACAAGATTGGAGCACCAGTTGGAGTTGATCTATTCCATGTATTTGATTTATCATATTGCACTCATGTACATGCCTTTGTGTATTTATCTTATCCGATGTTTTATCTTGTTTATGAAAA
This sequence comes from Sequoiadendron giganteum, assembly GCA_007115665.2. NCBI lineage: Eukaryota > Viridiplantae > Streptophyta > Pinopsida > Cupressales > Cupressaceae > Sequoiadendron > Sequoiadendron giganteum. The sequence goes on from CM021106.1 coordinate 209,022,361, forward strand.
TTCTATTGTATTCATACCCTTTCCTTTATGCATATTGTACTCTCTTGAGAAGATGTAATCATATAGATTAATAAGAAGAAATGTAATGTTTATAATTGGTTTATGGATTTCGGTGTTGGTATTGGAATGCCTTGTATTATGATGATGACTACTATGGCTTTTCTTTCCTTAGTTTTCATGCAAAAATTAGATCTATAAATGTGTTTTTTCTTTCATGCTATTTTCTGCAAAGGTTCCAGAGCACTGACGCCTTCTGTTGTTGTCTTGTATCTTGCAGCAAAGGTTCTGGAGCACCGACGCTCTCTGTCTGCTGACCAGTGGACAACAATAGGTTATGGAGCAGTGAGCTCCGGAATTGCAAGTTCCAGAGCCGCAGGTTCCGGAGCAGAGCAACAAGTTCCAAAGCAAATTTTTGGAGTTGTCCGGTTTGCTCCTATTTGGATTTTCTCTGGAGAGTGGATTAGTCCTCTCCCTTGGGATGTCCTTTAGGTCATATTTGACCATGTTTGTTATCATTTTATCGAATTGGTAATTAATTTATGTATATGTTGTTCTTCCTTTTCATTTTTTTATCTTGCCCTCTTTTGGCTCTTAACCTTCGAGGTTACGTAACGGGATGTTACACCTCCTAAGTTGCCACCACATCAATTGTGTGTTTGATCCCCATTCTCATTATTGTGTCAACCTAGACATACATATAGACAATGCTTATAATATTTACTTGTACACATTTTGAATAGGACAACTGAGAGGGGGGTGAATCAGTTGTCATAGAATTAAACTTTTAATTCAATCACCATAACTAATTTTTAATACTGCTCAAATGATTAATCATCAAATGCCAATGCAAAAACTTAAATCCAACACACAAACACAATAACACTATATTTAAGTGGAAAACCCAATAAGGGAAAAACCATGGTGAGGATTAACTCACACTATAGACAATATCAAAATCGATTACAAGAGGCTCAGTACCTGAAATAAGGTTCATTGCCAAAACAAGGACTCACTATCTGGAACAAGACTCACTATCTAATAGGGCTAACAACTTGGAGGGCTCACTGCCATAGAGATACAAAGAAGACAAATAATACTTGTTATAGAGAGATTACAATCCCAATGCAACAAAGGATTCCACCACAATCACTCACAGACATGCATGAATGATAGAGTTAACCTTCTGCTCACTACATTCGAAAACTCAACATTAAGATTCACACTGATATGCCACACTCACATCACACACACTCACTGAATAGCATCAATCTCACATCTATCTGCACTTTCTCTTTTCTCTTCTTTTCTCTTGTATGTTTCTTCACCACTAACTCATCCTGTATTTATACTGTCTTCAACTTTGAAACATATCCAAAGTCGACCATCTAAATTCAAATTCAAATTAGGTCAGTGACAAAACATCCTAGGATGGAATTAGAATGAGGGTGACCCAAACACACACTTCATAGGGACCCAAATAGATCCAACATGCTTCATCAAATTCAAAGGTAGTATTTCACACAAGATCGGCCAAACCAATGTAAAACACATAGATAAATTAAGCATGAATCTTCCAGATGCAAAAATTATCTTCAATAGAATCAAGGCAACTCAAATATAGAATTGCAAGTCATAAGACTTCATCAAATCTAGAAATCTGGACCAACAAAATTTCTCCTGGACCTCAACTAGAAACACAGAAAGCCTCAATTCACAACTAGTGAACACAACTTGCACTGTACAATGAATCAACAACCAAAAATATGGATATATCATCTTTCAACAACCATGAACAACATATCTGAACCGCACAAACATAAGAGAAAATCCAAAGCAAAACCTGGAGCAACCACTGAACACCTACAACATATCTTCATTACAATTTTCTCAATATCCTCGACATATACAACCAACAACAACTAGTTGATAACCAGTTGACCAGTTGACATCAATGAAAATACCTTCAATCTTTCCATTCTTGCAACAACATGCACATTTGATATATAGTGAATTCAAAATTCATAATTGTAAGTATAGTAACTTTAAATAATTTACAATATAAATGTACCTACACCTGATGTGAGACACTCGAAAATGGATGAGCACTCGACAACCTCTCATGTGAAGCCAACATGGAAATCGATTGAGTTGCTTGAACCAACATAAATATTTAAAACATATGTTCATGATTGAATTACAAATTAAAAATTCAAGTTAAAAAATTATTTCATATATAATTTAAAAAATTGAAATCAAAATACCCCATAAGGGTTTCCGACTTGCACTGGTGTCAACATATATACTTGAGGAGTAGATGATTCCCCTATGGTCAGTGCCATCTACAACAAACAATTTGATTGTTAAAACATTGCAATTTTTTTGATATATATGTTCATTAAAATTCTTATAAATTCAACATGTACATGCATATTTATACTTGTGTCGCATTGTCTGCAATGTGATGCTCTATAGTAAGAAATTCTATGATTGAATTGATGTGACCAAATGATCCACTAGAATCTCCATGTCCACCTAAACTGGGTGTAGCCTTATCAGGTCCATAGCATAGCTGATGGCAACTAGTACATACATGGGGTGTCAACAATCATGGAGTGGTACTAGGACCATCTCCATAGAACACTCCTCCATTGTTGCGGTCTCTAGGCTCCCCAAATGACATCACAAAAGTATGATCACCAAGGTTTCCTGTGAGCATACTCAAAGATCCTAAAGCTGATATCACTGCATGTTGATGCATAGGTGCAAGAATGTCAGGAGAAAGAGGATCAACAAGAGGTTGTGCATGCATTGGGTGTTGGGGATCAACCCATGCTCCTAACCTCTGTTGTGGCATGCCACCACCAACACCCTAAAATGATTTAAAATCAAAATAATTGGGATTTTTCCCCAAAACAAACTCTGCATATAGTTTCCTCAAAAAGTATAAAGGGACCTCCAGATTAGCATGTGGTGGATGGTCAAATACCATCCACCATCACTCCCAAAAATGTGCAGTCATTTATGGATGTATGCACCAACTCATTGATATTCTAGATTTATTTGTAGGAATGGGCTGGTGAGTGTTAATGTCGACAAAAAAAGGAGCTAGATGGGCTTTTGTTATTTTTAGGTCCAAAATTTGTTTATAGGAGAGACCATATGAATAAAATCATCTCAATCCTACCTATATTGTCGATGCCTATCTAATTCCACATCAATAGACTTGATGGTATCAACAATGTTTTGCATCTTAGATGTAAAACACCTCACATGTGGTGGAATCAATGCTTCATTTTGAATAGCATTGGTCTGATTTTGAATAGATGCAATTTTTTCATTGATTCATGCTCGCAAGCGAGCCTCATCGAATCCTTCAGGTGGTGGAGGTGGGATTTTATGAGGTGGAGGGGGTGGAGGGGGAGGTGGAGGTGGAGGTTGTTGAGGAGGCGGATTAATGATATCATCAATATTAAATTGATCCATGATATATATAAGTGAATCTGCATTAAATTATACAAAATTAACAAACAAACTTACAAAATTACAAGAAATAGTTAAATTTTAAATGTACATAAAAATTTGCTTAAATAGGATGTACATACATACACATACACATACACATACACATACATACATTGATTCAACTTGAGCATGCACATACAAATTTCAAAATTTAAGATACATACATTTAAAATAAAAAAATAGGATGTATAATGCATGCATACATCATTCAACTTTACCATGTGTACATACACATTTCAAAATTTAAGATCTAGAACTATGTAATTTTAATACATGTACATACTAAAAAATAAACTTAAAACATTCACAAAAAGCTCATTTATGTCAAAGGCATGTAAATTTCATTTTTACAACAAGAGAAATTATGATAGTAGTCATAAATTATACTATCATATTCATCATTATATTATTATATTCATAAATTCAACACTAAAAAAATCCATCCAACCAAATTCATAAATTCATCACTAAAAATATCCATCCAAGGTCAAATTCTTTATAAAAATTTGATCATTGTTAGTGTAAATTGCAAAATTATTTAATAAAATTCAATAAGATAATTGTCTTAATAAAGTGTTGCAACTCTCCACTGCATCTCTTCATTTCTTTGTGTTTTCCTTTTTAGAATAGGACTTTCTCCTCTCCTCTAGCCATCATTGATGCTCATCTAAGACCACATCCATGGACCTAACAACATCAAGAACATTTTGCATTGTAGATGCAAAACAACTCAAAGGTGGTGGAATACATTCTTCATTCTGAATAGCATTGATTTGATCTTGAATGGATCTAACATTCAAATTGATTCATGCTTACAAGCGAGCACCATTGGATTCAGGTGGTGGAGGTGGAGGTGAAGGGGGTGAAGATGGAGGGCATGGAGGTGGATTATGGATATTGTCAATATTGAATTTTTCCATGATCTCTAAGATATAAGTGAACCTGCATTATATTTGTAATTTCAAAATGTAAGATACATGTTTAAAAATCCCCTTAAACCATTCAATATAAATGACGTAATTGAAAACAAATGAAAAAATGTGTAAGCCTCATTTATGTGTAAGGCATGTTACAAATGAAAAAATAATTAACTATTAATGTGATGTGAAATAACATTAAAAATTACATTAAATTAGGAGAAATTATGATGGCTTAAGGGGTCATCATAGGATGGATTAAGGGGAACTATGAATTAAGGTCCTAGGACAAAATGACATGGCTTAAGGGAATAAAATTTGGTGAAGTTTCCCAAGGAAACCAGATTTCATTAAGGTCCTAGGACAAAATGATGGGTTTAGGGTTTAGGGTTTAGGGTTTATGATAATAGGATGGCTTAAGGGGATCTATGAATTAAGGTCCTAAGACAAAATGATGGATTTAAGGTTTAGGGTTTAGGGTTTAGGTTAATAGGATGGCTTAAGGGGATCTATGAAGTAAGGTCCTAGGACAAAACATTTGATGGTTAAAGGGGATAGAATTTTGTGAAGTTCAAGATAATGCTTCTAGCTTTAACTAATTTTTTTTACATCAATGTCAAACTAGAAATAAACCGTAAAACATGAAGCAATATCTTTCTCAACTCTATAAGTTAATATTTTAAAGGGTCTTCAAAAGGTTGCAATGTTCTATAAATTTTTTACTGGTTGAGCTACTCATGATATAACTACAATGTTAGTTACATTTTGAAACATAAAAGGCTTCCAAAATGAGTTCCTTCCAAATAATGGACTTGATAGAACTTGAAAATGTTAAAGCTTGGATGACCCTTGGAATAATAGACTTGCAAGTTAGTGAATAAGGTAGTGTTCATAAAGGAATGGAAAAGATGCGTAGAGCCTTTTAATTATATACCCATACCATGCAATGGCATTGAATCATTTAGCAAACCATTTTTTCTTCACATAACAACATTTTCTTGTGGAACAATTGATTGAGATAGCTCTTGTTTCGATTGACAAACCTCTCATGAAAGCCCATTCATATTATAATCTTGCATGATCTTATCATAAGAATCCTTCATCCTCCCCTTCTATGAGAAGCCTCTCTTGAAATGTTTGAGGCCTTAACACCCCTAACAAGAGGAAGGTGGGAAGGCTCTAGGCTATAGTTTAATCACTAAATATTGAATGTATATTATTGTTAAATTTGGTTGCCTTGGGAAACTTCACCAAGTTTTGAGAACTTCTTTGATCCCCTTAAGAAATATCATATTAGGACCCCTTAAGACATCGATTTATGGTTTAGGGTACAATAAGGTGGAAAGTAAGGGGGTTAATATTTTTGATTCATCACATATGCAAGAACATTAGTTTATGAATATTTTTGAATTTATGAATAGACTAACTATTTCCTTAGATAACTTCTATGATCGAGGAATTAAGAACACAACTATAAATTAGCCCACTTTTGACAATTTAGGATAGTCTCTATGGTCTACCCTTGAATTTATAGAAATACATGTATTTAGAGAAAATCAAAATGTGTCTTGACAAAATGTTGGAGCTAGATCTTAAAATTTGGTTATTGAATCCTTGATTAGTATTATTTATTTCTATTCCTTCCCTAATCGTCTTCAAAGTCTATGAATAAAAGGAGTGGAAATATAACCTATGACCATATTTGGATTGATTTTCTATAGATCAAGGCAATCATCCATAGTAAATTTGAGGATTGTTAATCATGAGCATAGGGAAAAATGATTCATTGATCCTAAACTAGTTACATTATTCTTGGGAACAAGGTCAACAAAACCATTAAGAGGTGATTCAATGTAGGTGTAGGGTTTACAAGAGTGATACAAGGCACCACTTAAAATTTTAAGAGTTTCTAATGCAATCACCTATAGAAGGATAAAGGTATTTCTTTATGGGGGAGAAAGTGATTGAATTAACCTCACCATATAATCATATGAAGATGTGCAACACAATCCATTTCAAATAGATTAAATATTTATTACACACACTCATGGACATATAAATTATAACTAGATTATTTAAAATATTTTTATTTTCAAGAAAATGAAATATAAATTTCATAAATTAAAGTATTCAAGCATACAAATTTAAAACATATTGACAATGCAAATGAAAATTTTCAATTTTGAAATGTTCAAGCAATCAGATATAAAACATAAAGCGATGCAAATGATTTTTTTCCATTTTCAAATATTCAAGCTTGAAATCAGGGTTTTCAAATGCAAATTCTTTTGTTTGATTTCAATTTAGGGTTTTCAAATGCAAATTTTTTTGTTTGATTTCAATTTAGGGTTTCAAAAAGAAATTAGGGTTTTCAAATGCAATTTTTTGTTTGATTTCAATTTAGGGTTTCAAAAAGCAATCGGTTTTCAAATGCAATTTTTTGTTTGATTTCAATTTAGGGTTTCAAAAGCAATCGGTTTTCAAATGTAATTTTTTTGTTTGATTGAAAAATTTAGGGTTTCAAAAGGTAATTTTTTTTCTTTGGTTATGATTTAAGGTTGATTTTTTTGTTTCTTTTCAATATATGAGGGTTTCATTTCATGTTTTATTTTGATTTCTACAAATCACCATTTCTTTTATTACAAGCAAATAAATATGTAAAAAACTCCATAGAAATTGAAAACATACATACTAAAACCTAAATTTGTATTAAAAAATTCAAAAAAATGCAAAAAATGCAAAAACAGGGGGTTAGGTGCTTACTTGGAAGTCGATGTTTGTTCTTCTTCATCCGAGATCCTGTCCATAGGTGAAAATGACTGTTGGTTTTATTTAAAAAATAAATAAACACCACTACAAAATGGGATCCCGTTTTCTGAAGGCTGGCTCAAGACACAATTACTAAATGAGATCCCAATTTTTTTAAAATGTGAGATCGTTTAGATTTTAGGCTCAGGACCCCAAACCTAAATGAGATCCAGTTTATTAAAAAATGGGATCCCATTTTCTTGAAGCCAATTTTGGGTTTTTTGCTATGGAAAAAAATTCCACGTTTCGTCGACTCATCTTCTTGTATTGTATTCCACGACAAACCATCATTGTTTGGTGTGGAGTGGTTATAGATTTCATGGGAGTTGCAAGGTGGTGTGAGTAAATATGCAATTTAAATTCTAATAATTTTTTTTTATTGTATAGTGTAAAAAAATGAAATTGTACAAAGGTGAAGGGTGGAGCTCATGGAGAGGAGTTGTATATTGCAAACAAATGAAATTTAGGTGACGGGTAACAACTGGAATCAATTATATATATTTATGGTATTGGGTTTTTACCTGTATATGGTTTTAAAACATTGTATTTCAACTTACGACAATGAAATGTATCTAGTGATGAATGTATTAAAACAAATTGGAGGTTTGAAAATATGGCATCTTCTTTAACTCGTAAGGTAAGTTGTAGAAACTCAACATTGCTCATATTAATTGTTATAAAAAAATGGTAGGCTACAAAACACATTGTCTTTTAACTTGTAGTTCACAATGATCCTAACTTTTATGGTTTTGATTTGGGTATATCAAAGTGTAATTTGAATAGAAACAACACCATTAATGCTAGTATTAGGAAAATACAAAACACTTCTCCTTGGTTGAGGATTAAAAACATGAAAGTTTTGGATACCCTATCAAATGCAATTTACAAAATACACCATAGTTCATAATTTGAAAGTTGTAATTTCTCATTCTGAACACACAATTGTTAAATGGTGTTATTTCTAATGTAGATAGATATATGTATAGTTATGAATATCTTATAACAAATAGGAGCTTTAGAAACTTGATGTTTGTTGTTACCTACACTTTATATAATAGGGAAATCTTCAGAGTACATATTATGCAAAACACAATGTGTTTTAACCTATAGTTCAAAGCGATGCTTCCAACCCATGTGATTTTGATTTGTGTATATCAATGTCTACAATTCAACTAGAAAAAATACCATTATTGTTGGAATTGGGAAAATACAATACACTTCTCATTAGAGGATACAAAACAAGGTGTGTTTTGGATGCCCTATCAAATGTAGGTTACAAAATATGCCATGATTTGAAACTTGCAATTTTTCATACCCAACACACAATTGTCAAATTTTGTTATTTGAAATATAGACAAGACATACATATAGTTATGGATGTATTATAACAAATAATATTTTTCCAAACATGCTGTCTTTGTTAACTTACACTTTATATAATTAGGCAAATTTCACAGTACACATTGTACAAAACACATTGCATGTTTTGAGTTGTAGTTCACAATGATGCCAACCTCTATGGCTATCATCTGTGTATATCTAGGTCTTCAATTCAAATAACATCATTATTACTGGTATCAAGAAAATACAATACACTTATCATCGGTTGAGGATTAAAGCACAATGTGTTTTGAAAACCCTGTCAAATGTAGGTTATAAAACACACCATGTTTTGAAGCCTGCAATTTTTATGCCTAACACACAATTGTCAAATACTATCATTATTTGAAATGTAGATATGACATATGTACAATTATGGACGCATTATAACAAATAGGAGCTTTTCAAACATGCTATATTTGTTAACATGCAATTTATATAATGGGGCAACCTTCACAATACACATTGTACAAAACACATTACATGTTTTAAGCTGTAGTTTACAACGATACCAACCCTTGTAGTTAACAACCGTGTATATCAATGTTTTCAATTCAAATAGTAAAGAAACCATTATTTCTAGTAGGGATAATACAATACACTTTTCCTTGATTGAGGACTCAAAACACAGTATTTTGGATACCCTATCAAATGCTGGTTACAAATCATGCCATGTTTTGTAGCTTGCAATTTTTCATAGCCAACACACAGTTGTTAAATGTTGTTGTTAGTTCAAATGTAGATAGACATATGTATAGTTATGAATGCATTATAACAAACAAAAGCTTAACAAACATGCTATCTTTGTTAACCTACACTTTATATAATGGGGCAACCTTCACAATACACACTGTGCAAAACACATTGCATGTTTTGAGTTGCAATTCACAACAATGCCAACCCCTATGGTTAACATCCGTATATATCCAGGTCTGCAATTCAAATAACACCATTATTCAAAGCACCGTGTGTTTTTGAAACCCTATCAAATGCAAGTTACAAAGCATGCCATGTTTTGAAGCCTATAATCTATCATACCTAACACATAGTTGTCAATAACTATTGTTATTGAAATGTAGACAAGACATATGTATAGTTATGTATGTATTATAATAAATAGGAGATTTCAAAACATGCCATCTTTGTTAATATGCACTTTATATAATGGGGAAACCTTCATAGTATTGATTGTGCAAAACACACTACATGTTTTAAGCTACGGTTCACAATGACACCAACCCCTGTGGTTAACAACTGTTTATATCTAGGACTACAATTTAAATAGAAATAACACCATTATTTATAGTATTGGAAAAATACATCACTTCTCATCGATTGAGGATTCAAAGCATAGTGTGTTTTGGAAACCCTATCAAATACAGGTTATAAGACATGCCATGTTTTGAAATCTACAAATTTTCACACCTAACACATAGTTGTCAAATATAGTTGTTCAAATATAGACACATATGTATAGTTATGGATGTATTATAAATGAAGTCTTTGTTAACTTGCACTTTGTATAATGGGGAAACCTTCACAGTACACACTATGCAAAACAAATTGCATGTTTCAAGCTGTAGTTCACAACAATGCCAATTGTTGTGGTTATGATATGTGTATATCCAGGCCTGCAATTCAAATAAAAAATACCATTATTTTTAGTACTAGGACAATACAATACACTTCTCATTGATTGAGGATTCAAAGCACAATATGTTGTAGAAACCCTATTAAATGCAGGTTACAAAACATGCCATGTTTTGAAACTTGCAATTTTTTATACCCAACACATAGTTGTCAAATGCAATTATTATTTTATATGTACATAAACATGTGATGGATTTATTATAACAAATAACACTTTTCCAAAAATTCTTTGTTTATTAACCTGCACTTTATATAATGGTGTAACTTTCACAACACACACTGTACAAAACATAATACACATTTTAAGTTGTAGTTCACAACGACGCTAACTCTTGTGGTTATCATATGTGTATATCTAGATTTGTAATTCAAATAACATAATTATTCCTAGTACTGGAAAAATAGAACACTTCTCATTGGTTGATGATTCAAAGCACAATATGTTTTGGTAACCCTGTCAAATGCAGGTTACAAAACACACCATGTTTTGAAACTTGCAATTTTTCATACCCAACACACAATTGTCAAATGCAGTTGTTATTTCTTATGTACACAACCATATTTATAACTATGGATTTATTATAAAAAATAAGACCTTTCCAAATATGTCATCTTGGTTAAACTACACTTTATATGATGGGGCAACCTTCACAATACACATTGTGTGTTTCAAGCTATAGTTCACAACAATGCCAACCACTATGGTTGAGATTTGTGTATATCTAGGTTTGCAATTCAAATAAAAAGAATACCATTTTTTTAGTATTGGGAAAATACAATACACTTCTCAGTTGAGGATTCAAAACATGGTCTATTTTGAATACCCTATAAAATGAAAGTGTAGCATCATAAATTGTCACCCATGACAATTTCACACTATGTTTTGCTCCCCTTTAAAATATTGGACCTAATTAAGCACTTAATTTCTTAAATTATGCATTCCATAACTTATTTTAAACATTTTTTGATAATTTTCAATTATAAAATAAATGCTCTCATTTAATACTTTGTCCCCAACACTTTAATTTTTAGAAATTAGGGTTGGGACACTGGCGCCTAGGGCACCTATGTCCCCCTATTTTGGCTCCAAATTTAAATGTGTCAGAGTCGACATTTTATTATTTGAAATTCAAATATCTAAAGTTGGCTGTTGAGATTTAATTTTTGGAAAATTAGAATAATAGCATATAAATACCTAGTTATAGCATTATTTCAAATCAATCTAGCAAGTTAGGGAATTTATGATAAAGAAATTATCAAGATCATGTCAAGAGTAGCCATTAGAGGATTTATTGTAGCAATTCAAGATCCAAGCATCATGTAAAAGTGTATGCGAGTGTGCTAATTTTTATGTTTTCATATTGTTTGTGAAGGCTAACCCTTGTAGGTCTCCAAACAATTCAATCCATTCAAGCAAATCAAGCAAGCAAGATCCAAGACCTTGAAGTGATGTGCATGACTTCGGTCCTTCAAGGAATCCATTGAAGGGTGGTGAGTTGCAAAACTTTGTTGATTCATCATTCCTTCCTATCATTCATCTATTTTATCATTGACATTGCCATTGTGAAAGTGGAAACACTAACATGGGGTTTGACCGAGGCAAGCTCCTAAATGACAACCTTTCTTCTCTCTTTAAATGTGCAAGTTTCAAGTCTGAGGAGGATTGAAATAAATATGAAGGTCAGTTATTAATTGTTGCATTAGAAACCCTACACCTTGACAACACACAAAAAATCAGTTACAAAAATATCCGACAGTGATTCAACTAGTTTGTAGATGAAAATAAAAAGCTCTGATCCGATTCTTGAGGAATATAAAAATAGATCCAAAATAAGCCTACTAGGACAGTGGTGCCCTTGGAAGAAACGTCCTTAGAAATCAGGCTGAAATTTATACCATAGGTGAATAGTGTCTTGCTCAGTCTAGATCTGGTGTCATATTTTCTATTACAGTTTCTCATTTGTCGAAATCTTGCATTTTCAAATTAGGGCATGTAGTTTAATTAGGTGGATAAAAACAATTCAAATCCAATCAATTTCCAAGGCTCTAAAGGATCAGATCCAGGTTTGATTGACTCACCTTCATGGTTGAAAGTCAATCTAATCACCTTGATTTGCATCCTAATGTTCTATTGAAAAAGGATTGATCCTCTAGTTCTATATGTATTAGACTTAGGATCCCTTTTTCATCAAAACAAGTGACAAATCACACCATGTTTTGAAGCTTATATTTTTCATACCCAACACACAGTTGTTAAATTCTATCGTTAGTTCAAAAGTAGACAAACATATGTATAGTTATGGATGTATTATAGTAAATAGGATATTTTCAAAATGCTATCTTTGTTAACCTATTTTTTATATAATAGGGCAACCTTCACAGTACACACTGTGCAAAACATACTACATGTTTTAAGCTACAGTTCACAACGATTCCAACCCCTGTGGTTAACATTCGTGTATATCCATGTATGCAATCCAAATAGAACAACACCATTATTTATAGTATTCGGCAAATACAATACACTTATCATCTATTGATGATTCAAATCATAGTGGTTTATTGATTAACCTATCAAATGCAGGTTACAAAATTCACCATATTTTGAAACCTACAATTTTTCATACCCAACACATAATTATCAAATTCTATTGTGATTTGAAATGTAGACAAGACATATGTACAATTATGGATGCATTATAACAAATAGGAACTTTCTAAACATTCTCTCTTTGTTAACCTACATTTTATATAATGGGGTAACCTTCATAGTACACACTATGAAAAACACACTACGTGTTTTAAGTTGCAATTCACAATGATGTCAACCCTTGTGGTTATCATCCATATATATCCAAGTCTAGAATTCAAATAGCAACAACATCATTATTGTTGGTATTGGGAAAATATAATACAATTCTCATCGATTGAGGATTCAAAGAACAACAAGTTTTGAAAACCCTATCAAATGCAAGTTACAAAACACGCCATGTTTTAAAACTTGCAATTTTTCATACCCAACACACAATTTTCAAATACAATTATTATTTCATATGCACACAAACATATGTATAGTTATGGATTTATTATAAAAATAATGCCTTTTCAAGAATGTTTTCTTTGTTAATCCACACTTTATATAATGGGGAAAGTTTCACAATACACACTGTGCAAAACACACTGCATGTTTCAAGCTGCAGTTCACAACGACGCCAATAACTATGGTTATGATAGGTGTATATCTAGGCTATAATTTTTCATACCCAACACAGTTGTCAAATTCTATTGATAGTTCAAATGTAGAAAAACATATGTATATTTATGGATGTATTATTATAAATAAGAGCTTTACAAACATGATATCTTTTGTTAACGTATAGTTTATATAATGGGGTGACTTTCACAGTACACATTGTGCAAAACACACTACATGCTTTAAGCTATAGTTCACAATGATGACAACCCTTATGGTTAAAATCTATGTATATCTAGGTCTCCAATTCAAATAACAACACCATTATTTATAGTATTGAGAAAACACAATACACTTTTCATTGGTTGATGGTGATGTATTGATTAACCTGCCAAATGTAGGTTACAAAACACACTATATTTTGAAACCTACAATTTTTATACCCAACACACGGTTGTGAAATGCAGTTGTTATTTCATATGTACTCAAACATGTGTATAGTTATGGATTTATTATAACAAATAGGACATTTTTAAACACTATCTCTTTGTTAATCCACACTTTATATAATGGGGAAACCTTCATAGTACACATTGTGCAAAACACATTGCGTGTTTCAAGTTGTAGTTCACAATGGCACCAACTGCTGTGGTTATGATGTGTATATCTAGGTCTATAATTCAAATAACAAAAACACCTGTCCATACTGGCAAAGGTTAACCTTCATAGTGCACACTTCATACTGCACACATTATTTGCTATAACAAATTACTAACAATTAAATAATATTTGTATGAAAAATACAAGTTGAAACACACAACATGATTTTTAAGTTGCACATGTTTAGTTTATTATTTTAATGTATTTAAAATTTCACTTGCTTAGTTGATCCATAATTTGTAAGAAAGATGTCAAAAACTTGGAATTGAATTGAGATTGCTTGCATTGATGAAAAAAATGGTTTTTGTTCAATGTTATCTAAAATGCATCGTTGGATTTCATATTGCTTTTCTTGGTATAATGGAGCTATGTGTACCCATGACTCATCCCCAATCTAAGATTGGTTGAATCTAGCCAAGGAAAGAAAAATTGTCAATTTTTTGTACTAGTGAGAGGGTTTAGATAGAAGAAAAAAATGAGTTTAGATTTTAATTTTTTGATTGTCTGAATGAGTTATCTTCATAGTCTATTAGAAAAGTAGGGTCATAATATTTTTTCCTTATCATTATTTATTATAGTATTTTAATTTAGTGTAATTAGGTTTGGTATGTTCATTATCCATCATATATGGTTAAATTCGTTTGGTTATAGTCATGGTATGACACTAAATATACTTTTAAAATTTTCAAATACAATGAATAAGCGAGGTCTGTCACCACTCAATTAATTATAGAGGAAAAACTGGTGATGTAAGTGAATATGTTTGCATCAAATGGAGTAGGAAGAATGAGCATAACCCACATTTGCATTGAAACTTCCCTTGATGTGATGTTTTAATTTTATTATAATTTTTTTAATTTATTGCTAGAAAGACAAGGGTTTAACCATAGAGTCCATGAATTTCTTTTTAGGAATCATCATTATGAGGAAGAAAATATATGGTAGATTGTAGACAATTACAAGAATCTAGATGTAGGTGTAAGAAGAAAGATAAAAATGTATATGCAAACAAGACATTGTGTAAAGGGAAAAAGTTACATATATACACATGCACCACAACCAACATGTCTTGCTATATTCTATATTGTGCCATGCATATGTATAGGTAAATAAATTTTATTTTGCACGTTATGATTTTAGGCTACATAAAAAGTTGCAGGTTGAACTACACATTGTGTTGTTCAACCTATACAAGTTTAGTTCATGCTATGTAAGATGTGCTTTTCTTGTTCATTTCAAGTTACACCAAAGGAATGGTTGGATTAGACAACCTTTTTTCTACAGGTAAAAGATGTATGTGCACCTGATATAAATTAAACTCTTCACTTGATATTGATGCAGGGCTACAATTTTTCTTTCATTGTGTATGTCCTATTGTACGTTGAACTACAAAGTGTGTTGTTCATCCTGCACAAGGTTACATATCGGTTCCTAGCATGTATGCCTAACCTAATTCACTCAACTACTGATTCATTATTTAATCAACAGATGTAAACAATGTGTTATTTGTTTGAGGTTCATCAAAGCAATGCAAGTATATTTTTTATCATTCAAGGTTATCACCAAGGTTTTGGTTGACTTATTAACCTTTCCTCTCACATAAAAAGTACACACATGCACCAAAAACAACATTTCTTGCAATATTTTTTAATTTTTCATGCATTTGTACAAGTAATTACATATGAATATGCACATTACAATTTTAGGCTATACAAAAATTTGCATGTTGAACTACACATTATGTTGTTCAACTTGCACAACTTTACTTCATGCTTTGTAAGACGTGCTCTCCCTGCTCATTTCAAGTTACATCAAAGGAATGGTTGGATTTAATAGCCTTCCACCTCAAGTAAAAGAGGTATGTATACCCCAAATAAATTGAAATATTCATTTTATGTCGATGTAGGGTTACGATTTTACTTTCATTGTGTATGTCCACTCATAGGTTGAACTACATAGTGTGCTTTTCAACTTGCATTGGATTACATCATGGTTCCTAGGATTTGTTTCAAATTTATGCCTCTTAATTCAATAAATTATTGATACATTATTTTATCAATAGATGGAAATAACATGTTATTTATTTGATGTTGGTGAAAACAATACAAACACTTTTTTTTCATTCCATGTTTTCACCATGGTTTCAATAGAATCCTTAACCATTGTTCTCACATAACAAATACACACATGCACCACAATCAATGTGTATTGCAATGTTATCTAATTTTTCATGCGTTTTGGTGGGACTTATAAAAATTGTTACAAATTTTGCTTGGTTCTAAGGCTTGTCTGTTCTTCCTTCATGCTGGGGGTCTAATGTTAGGATTTAAGGGTTCTGCTACCCTTGTTTAAAACTTGTTTTCCATCAAAATCCAACCCTTGTGTTATAATTCTATGTTGACCTGTCACTGTGGGTTGTCAGTCTCTTAAGTCATTTGACAGAGCCTTTTATGTCGTGCTATTACCGGCCTCTTTACCTGGCCTATTTGTTTTATCCACGTTCGGGTTTAATATAATTTTTTCCTAAAAATGGGTAGGCATTTTTCCAATGTTTAGACTTTAGTCTAAAACATATTTTGTACCCCAATGGTCTCCCTTCGTTTTCCTAGTTGGCCCCATTATTATGAATAAATTTTTCCATGTGCAAATTTGTGGACCGTCGGATCGGTGAGTTTGAATTTGGACCATTCCTTGCGGACCTCACAAGGTTTATTACTGACATCGTCAAGGTGGTGCAAGGTATGCGAAATGCTGCCACCTGTTGCATACGGTGAGGTGGGGCCGGTCGTAATATGCCAACATTGCTAAAAGGGGTATCAAATCGATGACAATATTTTAATGATGAAGATTAATTATGACCATCCCTCGCCAACCTCACATGATCGAATTAATGTTTTCGAAAGTGCTGTGAGGTGTGTGAGCTAGTGACATGTCGCATGGTTCTATGGTATACAGAGGCTAGTTGGGGCTCGCTACTGTCCTACGTGTCTCTTATTGTGAGATATGTGATTAGCCGCAAGTTTTTTTCAAATAGTGATGTGGGAACTTCAACGGTGTTTGACTCAATCTGAGTCTTTCAATGTGCTAGTTCCTTATCACATCGATGGTCTGAATTCAAAATCTTGATCCACCCATATGATTACTATTTTCCCTCTAGAAGTTACATTCATTAATGGCTCAAGTCTTTCGATATATCTCATCTAGATTTCCATGCATGCGAGCGGTTTTCTCTTGGCAATCATGATGGGTTGTACACAATTTTCCATAAGCTTGGAGATTTTCGGTGGTGACAACATCAATCACTAATCGCTCGCTCAAGCTCATACTGTAATTGGAGCATTAATGGTTTCTTCCTTGACTTGATCGATAAATGCTTGCTAATTGTTCATTAGCATCATTTTTTTTTTTTGAGCTTGTGTTCATTTGTGGATGATTGCTGTTCTTGTAGAGTGTTGAACCCGTGAGTAGGATGGGTAAGTCAATTGTTCCTGGTTCCCCATTATGAAGAAGAGAAAGCATGAGTGTGAAGAGTTCGCAACATAAGGTGGTGTCAATTGAACCGAGCACTGCCCTTGGTTCTCTTGGTGCTGTTGTTGAAGGTGTTGGGTCCATCCCGAATCTTGTCAGGAGCAATCCTCGGCTCAAGGGACTGGTTACATGGGTTGAGATGGTTGATTATCTAGAGATAAGAGAGTCCAATGAGGGTGGAAAAGCAGCTGAGGTCTAGGTGATACGAGTCACCCATTGAGCTTTCTGGTGGTTCATGTGGTGAAAGTTTCGATACTAATTCAGATTACCATAGTTACCTCATGGCCTTGACTGAGTTGGTCGGTGCGAATGAGGAGGTTCTCACGGAATCTCCTATTGTCGCGGCGACACCGTGCTCTATTTCTGTTTCTAGTGTTGGTGCTGACAAGGGTAAGGTGATGCTCTCACTTCATACTAAAGCAAGGACTCAAAGCGGTCACCCATGTCAGGGCCATGTGTTTGTTCCTGGTGCATGATGGTGGTGTGGTCGTTGGGGTTGTGCAATTTTTCTTTGGTGTTGTTGCTGCTTTTGGGGTTTGATGCAGATAGGTGCAGGGAATGATGCGGTGGCATTTTGTTTCAATCGACTGGTTACAAGGGTTGTAACCATTTTTGATTCCCCTGCTCATGGTATGATTGTATCGGTTGATGGGGAATTTTGAGATGTTATCAAAATTTCATTTGGTTAGAATGAAATTAGGTTGAAATATATAAACAATTGAGCCTGATGCTTGTTGCTCTCCTGGTCTATAAAGGAGATTTCAAGGCTCATTGTTGAGGTCGGATGTTTGAGTCCTAATGTTTAGATGGTGTACAATGAAGGCATGAAATGCAGAATCCAGAAGGTTTTAGCTAGTAAATCATTTTAGGTAGGGTATGTATATGGGATAAGTGTACTATGCTTTTTGTAATTACTGATATCAAAATAAATCTAATTTGTTTTAAGACAATTGCTCTCCTATGTGTGTTATGACAGATTGTGAATGAAGTTATCAATGGTTTTTTTATTCATCTCCAATGGTATATTTGAATGTGTGATTCATTTTCTTGCTTTAACTTAATAAGTTAATCAAATGCTTGAAAATGAATTATAGGTTTGTGTTAATATGCTAAGGATGTGGTAAGGAGTTTTGTCTTGAATGGTAAAGTTTCTCATGATGTAATGCATTGTGAGAATAGTTCAATGATATCAAGGTTATATCTTATGTGAGTCCTGCCCAATTGAATGAGGCATTGGTTAATTCATTCAGGGTCTTTTAGGAATTCAAAACAATTGCCCTAAACATGAAGATTCAAAGTCAAAACATCTTAAATATAAATTCTATCTCTCTTGAGATGCAAGTCTCACATTATATCTCTTTTCCTAGCTCTAGATAGTTGTTCTTACTCGGTGGTTTTCCAAAACCCTAGTAGATGGTATCTATTAGCATTGATAGGAATATATCTATGTACTAAAGTGTTCTTGAGGCATGAAGCATTTTGTGAACACATGTAGGAATTCCCTCCTTGGTTCCATAGAACCTAAAGTGTAGGAGATCTTAGTTTTTGTTGACTGAATCTTGTCAGTTGGCCACTAACTTTGAGAATTCTTAAGCATAGAGGTTGGCTACCTCTTAGAGAGTTTCAAAACTTACCTGGAAAAATAAAACACCAACAAAATGGTGACTCTACTGGGGATGAACTCATAAGTTTTGGTTGTAGACCGTGCTATTATAGGGTCATCATAATCGTGTTTGTAGCCAGAGGTTGAAAATTATTGAGTTATTTTTCCACCCAAGTCATCCGATGAATGACAAATTTATTGGGGAGAACTTCTGAGAAATTCAAAAGAAAAAGGGAATCCCAGAAGTACTTGGTGAATCTAAAATTTAAGTTTAGATGTTTGAAGGTTATGGACTTGGAAAGGGTTGGTAGCAGCACAATCTCGAAGCATTTGAGTGTGACTTTGTTGTGGAAGAAGACCCAAAACGTGATCTATTCTTGAGAAGAATTTCATATTCATTTGAAATTCAGTCCTTTGTTAAAGAGGTGGTGACTCTATTTGAAGAACCCGTTGACATGCAAGGAAAAGTCCCAGATCTGTAAAATTTGTAGTCAGGGAAAGAAGGTTAACAACTACTACAAAGTTTCCAGGTATTCTCATAAATCTAAAGAAAGAATTATTCTCTTTGAAAGAAGTTTATGAGAATCTTCAAGGCTTGAGATGATAAATAGTTCCCTATTAGATGAGATTGCATTAAGGCATGGAATAGTTGTAGTTCTTTTCATACTTCTAATATGAAACATTTGAACTGATCTAAAAAGTATGCTGAGTTTTGAATTATGCCTCTGAGAAAGCTTCAAGGAATAATGTTTTAATCTGTGATCTAGAATCATGGTTGAATTAGTGAATGATGCAATTGATAACCATGTATAAAGTTAATAATGATTGAATATGGGTATAAGAAGGTTTACCTGTGAAGTGGCAAATAAAAGTATGCAGGGGAAACAAGTTTCATCATGCCTTTCGAGGGATTTTATGATTGAAAGGTATATGCCATTTGTTTTTAGTGGTATTAGAGGTTTCCCTGATTTGATTCCTAAAAAGGTTAGGAGGTATTTTCCTAAATTCACAAGACACAGTTCTGAATCATCCTCTAAGCATCTACAAAATTTCATGGATGTGATGGGGGATTATGAAGTCAGTCATGAGGTTGATGTCATGAAGCTCTTTGTTTAATCCTTGAAGGATGATGCCAGGGATTGGTTCGCATATTTTCCTGCAAGTTCTATTGATTCATGGAATCAGTTGGTGACGACCTTTATTGAGCAATTTGGTGAAAGAGTAAACCCAAGTATGGTAAGAAAGAGTTTTATGGGAATCCATATAGGAAAAGATGAGTTAGTCCCATCTTTTAACCTAAGGTTTTCAAAGATTGTAAGAGAAATTCCTGAAATAATAGGACCAAATGAGGCTGAATGTTTGGTTGTATATCTTGGTGTATTTGACAAGAAGATGAGTTATCTATTAAGAGATAAGGAACCTACAACCTTATATCAGGCATATCAAATTGCTATGGACATTGAGAATAACATAAATATTCAATGATGAAAGGGTACTTAGCTGCAAGTGTTGGTTATCCTAGCACATCTCATACTAGTAGAATTCAAGAGTTAGCTAGAAGGGACATTGGTCATGATAGCAATGCTCTGGCAACTATGATATCTCTGATATTATAATATGAGGATCATGGTGATTTCCAAGTTGAACATGAGCTAGATTTGAGTAATGGTGATAAAAACTATTTTATGCAAGAATTGTATGAAATACGAAGACAGGAAGGGGAATCACCATTTAAATTATTTTCAAGGTTTTTGGATGCCTTGATAGAAATCCCCAATGAGTTTAGACTTGAAGATTCTATGTGCATTGATCTATTTTGTGATATTTATGAGCCTAGGTTGAGTGCTTTGCTGGAGGAATTGAAGCCCCATATCTTTACTCAAGTTCTTGAAAGGATGGAGATTGCAAAATCAACCAAGTGTGGATATGCACAATATGAGGATGACACTTGTCCTTTTGAGGAATGTTGGACAACTCTGCAAATAGTTGAGGAGCAGGGTGATGGAGAAGTAAGTGAGACACAAAATTCTTTTCCATGTCATGATTGCAATGTATATGTTGCTGAGGTTTTGTCACAAACTAGTGACTATGGTCTTAAGAGTGGTGATTGCATCTCCGGAGATGATATGGAAACATATTCCTTACCTGAGGTTTGTGATGGTACAAATGCTCATGATGTCACCTGTCTACAAATGAGGGGACAAATTGCATGTGATGAATACTTGGAGTATACTCTAGGTTTTCTATCAATGGAGTATGTTTATTGTGTGAATGATGATGAATTTGAAGAAAAAGAGGTGTGTGTACAGTACTTTGATCTTGAGTACAATACTGAAAATAACCAACACATTGATGAATATATTGGTGCTATGACTGTTCCTGATTGTATGTATGAAGCAAAGATGGATGTGTTTGTAATAAATCAAGAGGATGATATGGTGTATAATGATCAAGCTGGGCATAATGATAAATATATAGGTCTCGAGTTAACATTGTTATCTATTAATGACAATGAAGAGTTTTCACATCATAACAATGTTGCAACTTGTGTTGATACTGCTGAAATTATTGATCCATGCATCGAGCAACCTAACAATGGGAATAATAGTAAGTTTCATGCGGATGAGTATGCACTGTCGCACAATTGTTTTTTGTTTGATATCCCTCATGTGGAGATGAGCTTGTTATCACCCCTCGAGGTGATCATTTGTGTGACGAAGGAGGGAAGTGTCAGTTATATTGTTGGTGAAAAGTTTTCAGCTTGTGCTGAAATTCTCACTTATAAATTAACACATACGGCAGTTGGTGATAAACATGAGGAGGCCAATGCACATAGTTTTCTTTCTATTGCCCTTGGTGGTATTGGTTTTCTAGAGCCTGTTATTGAGGTTTTTCACATGGAGTTGGATGATAGGATACATGAGGCAGTGTATTGTGAGAAGCTTGAGATGAATGTATTCACAAGTTTCCTAGATGAAGATGTGACCTATGACTCCCATTTCTATGAAATCAAGAAGTGTTCTAGTATACTTGAACACAAATATTGACACTTAGGCTTATGTCGCAACCATCAAGGTGAGGTTTTCCCATAATATGCATCTTTTGTTTTGGACATTCCTGGGTATGAGATGCATGATACACAATAGTTGTCTATGAGAGTTTCCATTTTAAGGTGTATACTATTTTGAATGTCAAAACTCAAATAGATTGTGAGGTTTTGTATTTGTCAACTCATGATAGTGAGCAATTGGCCAAAGGAAAATGTCATTATAATCATGAATTGCAGTTAGTGTCTAGATGTAGATTGCAGATTAATAGAATGGATGGTGACATTGGAAAGCATAATGATGTTTTGGGACACACTGATGACTTGAGTGGCATACATACACTTAAGTTTAAAATTTGCAGACTCATTTTACTCTAGATAATAGAGAATTTTGTTTTTGACAGTGGTAAATTCTAGTTCTCCTTGTTTGGGGGCTTGGGGCCACCAAGTTGGATATAAAGTAGGTTATGGTTCAACATAGTGGAGCTTGTTTCAGGGCACCTATCTGATTCAATGTTTGGTCTGCGAAACCAAAGATCTAGGTTCTTGGTATGCCCACAGGGGGCATACATCCCCAGTCAGGGCCATTGGTGGGACTTATAAAATTTGTCACAAATTTTTCCTGGTTCTAAGGCTTGTTTGTTCTTCCTTCATGCTGGGGGTCTAATGTTAGGGTTTTAGGGTTCTGCTACCCTTGTTTAAAACTTGTTTTCCATCAAAAGTAACCCTTGCATTATAATTCTATGTTGACATGTCACTATGGGTTGCCAGTCTCTTAAGTAATTTGTTAGAGCCTTTTATGTCATGCTATTATCGACCCCTTTACCTGGCCTGTCTATTTTATCCACGTTCGGGTTTAATATAATTTTTTCCTAAAAATGGGTGGGCATTTTTCCAACGTTTAGACTTTAGTCTAAAATAAATTTCATACCCCAAGGGTCTCCCTCTGTTTTTCCTAGTTGGCCCATTATTATGAATAACTTTTTCCATGTGTGGATTTGTGGACCATCGGATCAGTGAGTTTGAATTTGGACCGTTCCTCACGGACCTCACAGGGTTTATTGCTGACGTCGTCAAAGTGGTGCGAGGTATGCGAAATGCTGCCACCTGTTGCGTACAGTGAGGTGGGGCCGGTCCTAATCTGCCAACATTGCTAAAAGGGGTATCAAATCGATGGTAGTATTTAGATGATGGGGATTAATTATGATTGTCCCTCGTCGACCTCGCACGATCGAATTAATGTTTTTGAAAATGTTGTGAGGTGTGCGAGCTGGTGACACATCGCATGGTTCTATAGTATGGGTTGGTTGGTTGGGGCCTGCTACTGGCCCGTGTGTCTCTTACTGTGAGATATGTGATTGGCCACTGGTTTTTTTCAAATGGTGATGTGGGAACTTCAACGGTGTTTGACTCAATCTGAGTCGTTTGACATGCCAGTTCCTTATCACATCGATGGTCTGAATTCAAAATCTTGATGCACCCATGTGATGACTATTTTCCCTCTACATGTTACATTCATTAATGGCGCAAGTCTTTCGATGGATCTCATCCCGATTTCCATGCGTGTGAGTGGTTTTCTCTGGCAATCATGATGGGTTGTACGCAATTTTCCATAAGCATGGAGATTTTTGGTGGTGACAACGTCAATTACTAATCGCTCACTTGCTCGTACTACAATTGGAGCATTAATGGTTTCTGCTCCGGCTTGCTCGATAAATGCTTGCTAATTGTTCATTAGCATCATTTCTTTTTTTGAGCCTGTGTTCATTTGTGGATGATTGTTGTTCTTGCATAGTGTTGAACCTGCGAGAAGGATGGGTAAGTTAGTTGTTCCTGGTACCCCATTATGAAGAAGCACAAGGATGAGTGCGAAGAGTTCACAACATAAGGTGGTGTCAATTGATCCAAGCACTGTCCCTGGTGCTGTTGCTGAAGGTGTTGGGTCCATCCCGACTCTTGTCAGGAGCAGTCCTCGGCTCAAGGGACTGGTTACACAGACTAAGATGGATGATTATCCAAAGATAAGAGAGTTCAATGAGGGTGGCGAAGCGGCTGAGGTCGAAGTGAGGTCTAGGCGATACGAGTCACCCATTGAGCTTTCTGGTGGTTCATGTGGTGAAAGTTTTGTTATTGATTCGGATTACTGTAGTTACCTCATGGCCTTGACTAAGTTGGTCAGTGTGAATGAGGAGGTTCTCGTGGCATCTCCTATTTCCACGGTGAATACTGTGCTCTGTTTCTGGTTCTGGTGTTGATGCTAACAAGGGTAAGGTGATGCTCTCACTTCATACTAAAGCGAGGACTTAGAGCGGTCGCCTATGTCGGGGCCATGTGTTTGTTCCTAGTGCATGATGGTGGTGTGGTTGTCGGGGTTGTGCAATTTTGCTTTGGTGCTGTTGTTGCTTTTGGGGTCTGATGCAGACAGGTGCAGGGAATGATACAGTGGTGTTTTGTTCCAGTCGACTGGTTACAAGGGTTGTAACCATTTTTGATTCCCCTGCTCGTGGTATGATTGTATCGGTTGATGGGGAATTTTGAGATGTTATCAAAATTTCATTTGGTTAGAGTGAAATTAGGTTGAAATATATCAACAATTGAGCCCGATGCTTGTTGCTCTCCTGGTCTATAAAGATTTCAAGGCTCATTGTTGAGGTCAGATTTTTGAGTCCTAATGTTTAGATGGTGTACAATGAAGGCATGAAATGAAAAATCCAGAAGGTTTTAGCTAGTAAATCATTTTAGATAGGGTATGTACATGGGATAAGTGTACTATGCTTTTTGTAATTACTGATATCGAAATAACTCTATTTTTTTAAGACAATTGCTCTCTTGTGTGTGTTATGACAGATTGTGAATGAAGTTATCAATGGTTTTTTATTCATCTACAATGGTATATTTGAATGTGTGATTCATTTTCTTTCTTTAACTTAATGAGTTAATCAAATGCTTGAAAAGGAATTATACGTCTGTGGTAATATTCTAAGGATGTGGTAAGGAGTGTTGTCTTGAATGGTGAAATTTCTCATGATGTAATGCATTGTGAGAACAGTTCAATGATATCAGGGTTATATCTTATGTGACTCCTGCCCAATTGAATGAGGCGCTGGTTAATTCATTTAGGGTCTTTTAGGAATTCAAAACAGTTGCCCTAAACATGAAGATTCAAAGTCAGAACATCGTAAATATAAATTCTATCTCTCTTGAGATGCAAGTCTCACTTTATATCTTTTTTCCTAGCTCTAGATAGTTGTTCTTACTTGGTGGTTTGCCAAAACCCTAGTAAATGGTATCTATTAGCATTGATAGGAATATATATATGTATTGAAGTGTTCTTGAGGCATGAAGCATTTTGTGAACACATGTAGGAATACCCTCCTTGGTTCCATAGAGCCTAAAGTGTAGGAGATCTCAGTTTTTGTTGACTGAATCTTGTCAGTTGGCCACTAAATTTGAGAATTCTTAAGCATAGAGGTTGGCTACCTCTTAGAGAGTTTCAAAGCTTAGCTGGAAAAATAAAACACCAACACATTTGTACACAAGTAATTATATATCAATATGCACTTTATAATTTTAGGCTATATAGAAAGTTGTAGGTTGAACTACACGTTGTGTTCAACCTGCACAACTTTAGTTCATGGTTTGTAAGATGTGGTTTTCTAGCTCATTTAAGTTACCTCAAATAAATGGTTGGATTTCACAATCTTCCTCAAATAAAAGAGGTATGTGCACCCCAAATAAATTGAACTCTATATTTTGTGTTGACGTAGGGCTACCATTTTTCTTTCATTGTATATCTCCACTTGCAAGTTGAACTATCCACTGTGCTTTTCAACCTTCATTGTTTTACATCCTTGTTTGTATGATTTCTTTCCCTTTTATGCCCATATTAATTCACTCACTTATTGATATATTATTTTATCAATAGATGTAAACGTGTTATTTTTTTGATGCTGGTGGCAACAATGCAAACACATTTTTTGTCATTCAAGGTTTTCACCAAGGTTTTGGTTGACTTCTTAACCTTGCTTCTCACATAGTAGATACACACATGCACCACAACTAATGTGTCTTGCAATATCATACATTTTTCATGTATCTATACAAGTAATTACATATCAATATGCATGTTACAATTTTAGACTATATAGAAAGTTGCAAGTTGAACTCCACATTGATGTTGTTCAACTTGCACAACTTTAGTTCATGCTTTGTAAGACATTCTTTTACTACTCATTTTAGGTAACCTCAAAGGAATGGTTGGATTTCACAACCTTCCTCAGATAAAAAGAGGTATGTGCACCACAAATAAATTGAGCTTTGCATTTATATCGATGTAGGGATGTGATTTTGATTTCATTGTGTATGTCCACTTGTAGGTTGAACTACACATTGTGCTTTTCAACCTACACTATCTTACATCTTAGTTCCTAGGAATTGTTCCACATTTATGCCTATTTTAACTCACTCAATTATTGATTCATTATTTTATCAACAAATGCAAACAATGTGGTATTTGTTTAACGTTGGTAGAAACAATGCAAGCACATTTCTTGTCATTCGAGGTTTTCACCATGGCTTTGATAGACTTCTTAACCTTTCTTCTCACATAATAGATACATACATGCACCATAACCGATGTGTCTTGCAATATTATCTAATTTTTCATGAGTCTATGCAAGTAATTGCATATCAATATGCATGTTACAATTTTAGGCTATACATAAAGTTTGTAGGTTGAACTACACATCATGTTGTTCAACCTACACACTGTAGTTCATGCTTTGTAAGATGTGGTTTTACTGCTTGTTTTAAGTTACCTCAAAGGAATGTTGATTTCACAACCTTCCTCCTTAGGTAAAAGAGTTATTTGCACCCAAGATAAATTGAACTCTATATTTTATGTCGACGTAGGGTTACGATTTTTCTTTCATTGTGTATGTCCACTTGTAGGTTGAACTGCACACTATTCTTTTCAACTTGCATTGGATTACATCCTCGTTCGTAGGATTTATTTCACTTTTATACATATCTTAATTCACTCAATTTTTGATTCATTATTTTATCAACAAATGCAAACAATGTGTTATTTGTTTGATATTGGTGACAGTAATGCAAGCACATTTTTTTTGTCATTCGAGGTTTTCACCATGATTTCGATAGAATTCTTAACCTTTCTTGTCACATGATAGATACACATGCACGATAACCGACATGTCTCACAATATTCTATAATTTTTCATGCATCTTTACAAGTAATTACATATCAATATGCATGTTACAATTTTAGGCTATACAAAAAGTTGTAGGTTGAACTACACATTGTGTTGTTCAACCTGCACAACTTTAGTTCATGCTTTGTAAGATGTGATTTTCTTGCTCGTTTCTAGCTCGTTTCTAGTTACCTCAAAGGAATATTTGTTGGATTTCACAACCTCCCTCCTTAGGTAAAAGAGGTATGTGCACCCCAAATAAATTGATCTGTATTTTATGTTGATGTAGGGCTGCTATTTTTCTTTCATTATGCATGTTCACTTGTAGGTTGAACTACACACTATGCTTTTCAAGTTGCATTGGCTTACATCCTCCTTCATAGGACTTATTTCAATATTTTTTCGTATCTTAATTCACTCAACTATTGATTCATTATTTTATCAACAGGTACAAGTAATATGTTATTTATTTGACATTGGTGGCAACAATGCAAGCACATTTTTTGTCATTTGTGGGTTTCACCATGGTTTCGGTAGACTTCTTAACCTTTCTTCTCACATAACGGATACACACATGCACCACAACCAAAATGTCTTGCAATACTCTAATTTTTCATGTATTTGTACAAGTAATTACATATCAATATACATGTTACAATTTTAGGCTATATAGAAAGTTGTAGGTTGAACTACACATCATGTTGTTTAGCCTACACAACTTTAGTTCATGCTGTGTAAGATGTGCTTTTCTTGGTCATTTCAAGTTACCTAAAAGGAATGGTTGGATTTCACAACTTTCCTCCTTAGGTAAAAGAGGTATGTGCACCCCAAATAATTTGAGCTCTACATTTTATGTTGACGTAGGGCTATAATTTTGCTTTCATTGTGTATGTCCAATTGCAATTTGAAAGTTACAAACTGTGATTTTCAACCTACGTTGGCTTCAATCCTCAGGTTCCTAAGATTTATTTCACTGTCACTATTACACCTATCTTAATTTACTCAATTATTGATTCATTATTTGATCAAAAAATGCAAAAAACATGTTATTTGTTTGACGTTGGTGGCAACAATGCAAGCACATTTTTCTCATCCGAGAAATAATTTATTTTATTTTCACAGTCATTTGTATTTTAATAATTATTTCTCCTTCCTACCTTATTTAGGATGGGGAGACTATGGAAATGGAAAATGCTAAAAGACCTAGAAGTCCAATATGTAGGGGATGTAGTATGTTATTTTTCCTCTTGCGATTTAGAGTGGACTCTAATTGGTGTGGAAGATGACATGGTCATTGAACTTGTTGCATCAATTCCTCTTCGCAGACTTGTCACTTCCATTCTAGGGGAAGCATTGCTTGAAAGTGCGGAAGCTTCATTTGTCCACACGAGCCATAGAGTGAATGATACCGTGAAGTACAAATATCAGACACAAATTATGTATTCATGGTTTGTAGCTTTCAACATTCATGTGTACGTTTACATGGTATTTATTTTTTGGTTGCTTATAGGTAATGAGATGGTGCTTTCTTTGCAGCTACTAGTGTGCATTTGGTCTTAATGACCAAAGGAACAAGCCTCCAACAAAGCAAACAATATGAAATTTTAAAAAAGAGGTTGTCAATGCCACTTGTTTGCAAAGGTTATGTACAGTAGAGAAAATGTAGCGTATCTGATTTTTAATGAAATTTTTCATGTTGTTATCACTTGATTTTCAACTTGTTCATTTTTAAAAATTTGTCACATTAAATTATCACCTAATGTATTGATAATTGATGTTCCTATGAAGTCTTTTGAACTATTCGTAACTCAAGTATGCTTGAAGGTTGTTATTTGGGAAACCCTATTGTCACTCGGTTCAGCCATGCCCATTTTTGCAAATCGTAAAACTCAAACTATAATCCTTAAGTCTAATTGGTTAGTATAGGTTGGTAGTGTCAGCTCAAATTTTAGATGTCAAATTGAAAATTATTTTGTGAATGGTTCAAATTGTACTCAAAATGGGCCTCCTGCATTGGCAAAAATGTGAAAATAGTTAATTTTTAAAAACTACGTGGCTTCTTTTCGCAGCAACCTAGTTTTTGGATTGGGAGAATTTAAAGTTTCAAATTTTTAGACAAAATTTTGGAAATCATTATTTTTTTTGATTTGGTTGCTTGACATAAAATTATTTTTTTGGGTTTTGATCATCATGGTGTTTTTATCATTAATTTTTTTTTCAAGGCAAAATACTTTACTAGCTTAAAGTTAGGTGGGTTTTGGTTTCAAGGCATTGAGGAATGATCAAGGGTTTGTCAGAAAAATATGTAGAATTATTTTAATTTTTTTCTAAAGTTTTAAATAATCATAAAATGAGGTTTTTATGAGCATTTAAATGTTTTATTTGAGGTGATGTTGAGTGGATTTTAGTATGCCTTCTCTCTTCATTAAACCTTATTGCTCACTTTCCATTAATTTCTAACTCATATTGTTCACATTTTTCCAATTTCTAACCTTATTCTTCACAAAATTGCAAATCCTAACCTCATGCTCACCTTTTACCCATTTCTAACCTCATTTGTCACATTTAAACAAATTTTAACCTCATTTACTCGTATTTCAGCAATTTTTAACCTCATGCTCACAATTTTCAAAATTCTAACCTCTAAAACTACCTTGCTCAATTTTTCAAAATTTCTAATTTGTGAGCATTTAAAAGCAAGGAAAACAAAGGTTAACCATTTTCAAATGATTTTTAGTCTTTCAAGTGAATACAATTAGCATGTGTAAATGCTGGATTCCGCAATTATCATTATCCTTTCCTGTGCTGAAGGATATGGCGCGGCTACTAGCATAAACAAAGGTGCATAAAGGATACATGAATTTTGTCTGATGTTGTAATTGCCATTGTCCTGGTAAATGTTCATGCAAACTGTTAAAGCTTAGACAAGGTGCATGAACTGTATCACAAAAGGCCTCAAAGAAATGTGGTCTCATATGGTGCAATGGAGGTTGCAAAACATATGAACTACCTCCAAAATGCCTTGAAGAAGTATGATCAAAGTTGGCGCGATGGAGAATGCAGGGAAAGCATGTGAAGTGTTTGATATAGAGTCTTAAGAAATGTGGCGTATAAACAAGGCATGCAAACTATTGACAAAAGCATTATAATACAGGTATCATCTTATGCGATGTATTGATTGCAGTATATGCACAAAGTGAATTTGGTGAAAGGCTGTAGCTGCAAGTGCCCAGATTAATATGCATACTAAATGTAAAAGAAAAGATAAGGTACATGAATTATATGACAAAATGCATCGAAGAAATGTGGTTACCTGGAATGCAATGATGGTGCGGCCAAGGCTATGTAGAGGTGTGATGGGGGATACAAATGAACCGTTTGGAAGATTGCTTCAAAGAAATGCGGTTTCGTGGACTGCAATGATTGCAGGAGTTATACGAGATGGATTTGTTGAAAAGACTTTAGAAACTTTCAAGAATATGTAGTTGGCAGGTGTAAATCCAAATTCCACGACGCTTGCCAACATCATCCCTGTCAGCGCCAAAATGAGAGTTCTGGAATAGGGTATAAGTACAAAGGATAGAGGAATTTTGTTTGATGTTGTAGTCATGGGCGCCATGGTTGACATGAAAGAAAAATGTTGAATCATAGAGAAGGCACTGTGAAATGTTTGAAATAATGCCTCTTAAGACATTTTATCTCCTGGCACACAATAATTGGAGGATATGCACTTAAAACTTCAAATAAATGTGATTAGCAGGTGTTTGGCCAAATTCCACAACCTTTATCAACGTTTTCCCTGCTTGTGTCAAGATGGATAAAGGGTTTTTGTCAGATGTTATAGTTGCAACTGCCTTGATAGGTATGTGAAGCTATGAAAATGATTAGAAGCATAAACAAATGAAGCATAAAGCAAAGCATACAAATAGTTATACCTCAATTACACTTTCACCTCTATGATTGAGCTTATTCAAGCTTTGCATTCCAGAAGCTTGTTGATTTTTTCTTTAATGTTAATGTGGATTTCTGAAGAATTCCAGTATAAATTTGGCAAAAGCATGATATGATCAAATGGGATGAGAAGATTCCAATTTATAGATTTTTGGAAGGAAGGATGGAGGTTTTGAGATTTTCTTGTGAGGTGGATGGTTGAGATTGAAGGATATGGTGAGGGATTAGCTTTGTGACAAGTGTCACATAATGGAAGCACGTGACTATGACATGTGGCATGGGGAAGAGAGCAAAGTGTGCTCACACATGCATGAACACACATTGGGAAGAATAAAAAGATGACAAGTGGAAATAAAAGTGGCAAAGTGTAAGATGTGTAGGCTTTGGAAGTGTGACAAGTGGGAAGAAATGAAAAATGTAGGGTGGCTTCATGGGGAAGAGGGTCTCACACATGTGTGAGAATCCAATAGGAGAGGAGGTCAAAAGATGACTTGGAGATAGAAAGTGACATGTGCATGCAAGTCTAGGATACATGCCACATGTCTAGAAGTTTGGAGAAGTGGGAGGAGTTAAAATTTAGAAAAAATGTTAATGAAGATTAGTATGTGGGTCAAGTTAATTAATCATAAATTTATTAACTTAATTGAGATTAAGGGACTTAGAGGAATAGGAGTTAAGGTTAAATTAAAATTAATTATATTTAAAAGAGAAGTGAAATAATTAATTAAATAATACAATATTTAATTAATTTAAAAAATAAAATAGGATAATTAATTAAATACTATTTAATTAATTATGCGATGAAATGAAATAATTAATTAAATAATACGATATGTAATTAATTATGGGATAGAACAAAATTTTAATTAATGGTGTCATGATTTTGAGATGTCTATGTTTTACCCCTCTTTGATGCAACATCCAAAGTGATGTTGCATAAAATAAGTTTAAATTTTTCCCCAATAGGATATTTGGGATAGGAGGTGATGCCCTCTCAAGAGACCAGCCAAAAAAAATAAAAATAAATTTCAGTCGATATCTCAAAAAAGTGGGTTAAGAAGGAGTGCGTGTTAAAGAAAAAGAAGAATGGAAAGAAATAGGGTGATAGATTTAGAAATAGGTGTTATAGTCTAAGGGCTAGGGTATTTACCACATGTTATAGTAAGAATTAGGTTTAGGGTGGGGTCCCATGGAAGCACTTCAAGATCTATTTTTAAGGAGCAGGAGGTCTCATGAAGTTAAAAAAAATTTGCCCCTGGATTAATTGGAATATTTTCCTGAAGAATAGCAGCTCCTACAATTTAGGGCTGTAGATTTGAGGGGGTGAAAATAGAGTGGGGCTAGAGATTGCTCCTATAGTTTAAGATTTTTATTTGTCATTTGTCAATCAATTCAAGTTTTAGATTCCCACCAAAATAAAATTGAAAAAAAATGATATATGTTTATTTGTTTTTATCTATAATTTTTATCTTTGTTTTTATCTTGTTTCTGACTCTAGTATGAACTCCCATGCCTCACAGAATCACACAACAGATAAAAACCAGTAGCTACAACTCTCTACACGTCTGTCCATCATCCCAGGCAGTAGCAATCTTCCTCTAAAACTCACGATCTATGTATACTTAGACAATCAGCAGTTTAAACCTCTATTTATGCTACCATGCCTTTTTAAATTGACAAATGCTACCATGTAAAAAAAATTGAGATGATATTTTAAGCTGAACTGCCGTACTAAGTTCATGGGGTCACCAGCTTTAAAATCTTCCTAAAAATTCTCAGCAGCACCCACTGAATTTTTTTAGGAAACCCCCCTCCATAAGACCCCACACTTAGAGGCTTATAAATAGACCTTGCGGGCCCAAAGATGTCATTTACACCTTTGCAATTTGGGAGAAGAGGAACAGAGCAAGCGAAGGAGAGATGATAGCTATTCCTCGATATTTTCTTGTGCGAAGCGTGTTTGAGAGTATCAGTGACTAACGAAAGCAGCAGACCCGGTGAGTGATCTAACCTAGGGCTTTTGGGGTAGTTAGGGGTAATAAATGTGAGTAAAATAATCTAGAAAGTTGGGAAAAATGAAGGTGCGACTATGTGAAACTGCGCTTGCACACACGATTACAATGCCTCCACTACGTGAAGCTGCATTTGCAGAGCGAAAAAATGCCTGCACTTCTAGGGTAATCACGCTTCCACCTAGAATGGGGCTTGTGCATAGGGAAACGGTGCTTGTGTTAGTTATCATCACGCTTGCGCTAAAGAAGTACGCGCTTGCATCGGAAGCGGTGCTTGTGTAGGTTAAGTACTCACTTACATCAGAAGCGAAACTTGAGTAGTTTAAGTACGCACTTCTGTGTGATAAAAGCACACTTTTGTAGGAATGCAAGTATACGAGGGGTTTTAGAGTTTGAACTGAAAGGAATTTATTTTATTTCAAGAAGCGTTACACTAGTTCGTGGTATGATGCAAGAGCCTCTAGTGACATTGTAGTCACGTGAGTGACGGCTTCGAGTTATGACCCATTACATTACTGGCTCACAGAGATGGATGAGGAGTGGTTGAGCACGATGATGAAAACCTTAGTAAAGTGGTGGTACAATGATACCAATAGTTTTCACTTACCAACTAGCGAGGCCACCATTACTTTGGAGGACATGTGGATTTTGAGACTCTTGATACGTGGGGAGATTGTAGAGTACAATTTGATGCATGTCAAGGAAGCACTAACACGGGTATTCATGACAAATGATTTGCCTATTAGGGGGATTGAGTTAGATCTGGAGGCAGGGATGGGAGTTTTTCCAAAGCTATCTTTGTTTATAGCAACATTGATGATAGGGGTTTTGGTACTTGATCAACGGTCTAGGGGTTTTTCCATTGGTTGGGCAAGGGTACTAGATAGGTTGTTATTAGAGTGCATAGTGTTCACATGGGGTGCATGCATATTGGTAGAACTCTATAGAGAGATGCACTTGGTTGTGTATAGGGATGTGTGGAGCTTGGGCTGTGGTGTTATTTTGTTACACATCTGGGCTTATGAGCATGCGATGGTTTTGTGGCTAGTGGTGGATAAACGGAGAGGGGCAAGGATGCCTTATGTATTTGCATACACATCATTTTTGCGACATTGACAGCTTGGGGATCTTCCATATTGAAGACATGTTATCAACGAGATGGATATCTTTATTTGGAATCCAAATCATGATTGTGAGGTATGGGAGGAGGATGATGTGTATATGCGATATGTACAAAGGACCCACTACCTAGTTGGATACACACCCACCATAATTGAGCGGTACTTTCTAATTTAGGTTATGAGGTAGTTTGTTTTACAACAGACGATACTTATCTAGGAGGCCATGTTTGTAAAGGTAGTACGAGAGATGGATATGGAGAGGATACATTGAGCCCTATATTACTTGGTATGATTGGTGAGAAACTCCAACAATGCTATGGTATCAACGATGAGTAGTGACAAATGCAAGTACCATGATTGAGTATGATGCATGGTGGTCACAACAGAGGCCACTACGGTTGACGATCCCATGGGATCAACTTTCTTTAGTTGAGGAGGAGGATGAGGATGATGCAATGATGATGATGATGATGGGGATGATGGAGGTCAACAAGTGTGACAAAGGAGGGATCTTAAAGTAGGTAGGGGAGGAGAGAGGGTAGAAGAGGAGGATGTGGATGTAGATGGAGATGATCACCTTGATGATGAGGGTGAAATTTAGGTGAGGCCGGGGCTTGTGATAGTAGAGTGAGATCAACTTAGGAAAGAGAAGCTATAATTGATGGGGGAGTGAGATATGGCATGGGTGGAGGTAGTCTGCCTATAAGGATTACTGGATGGGACTAGGTGTGGAGATGGAGGGGCACAACTTACTCTTGTTACAATAGAGAGATGCAACTCGAGCCATATCATACCAGGCTTAGGGAGATGTGGCTAGGTTATGGCAGGAGTGGGATATTGCTCGATAGGCTGTGGCTAGATGAGGGATGCAAGACATAGTCTTAGACCTAATCCACATGAAATAGGATATGCAGTACTATCACACACTATATGAGCAAGTAGTACCAACAAAGCAAGTGGTGAGAGTCTAGCTTTACATCCAACACCCAATCTCACAGATCCAAATCAGCTAGATTAGAACCATTAGTGGGTATGGGGCCACCTCCTCCTCATGGTCTGCATCTGCCGCCATCGTTGCTAGTGGGGCCAACTTAGTTAGAGGGGGCTACCAGGGGATAGGTGCTTTACATGATATTTTTGATCATACCTTGGAGGGGTATCAAATTTTTGATGTACATGGCAGAGACCTTATATATTTGTACCATGACATTATTTTGATTTATATGAGATCATGAGTTTTGTAGTGATGATGTATGTTTTATGGACTTTATTATGTGATGCATGATGATGATCTATTTATTATGCAGATGTTTATATGATTTTATATATACTAATGATAGTTTTATGATGCCTAGATGGATGCATGTATGACTAGATAAATATGTTTTGTTGCATTTTTATGTTAAGATGATTTTATGTAGATGTATATGAGGTGTGTTATGCAATTTTAATGTATTTGTATGCATGTATGCGGTGCTAAGATGTTTTTGTAGGGTGTGATTGGACTAATATGTATGATATATGTTCTATTATGATTGTGGATGCATGCATTGTGTGATAATTATATTTTTATGGATGTAAAAATGATTATGTAAAATGGCAAATGGTCTTTATTATGTATAATGGAAAATGAGATTAATGTTATGTGTATGAAATGTTTGTGGTAAAAAATGATTACAGATAATATATATGCAAAATGATGGATAATGATTAATGATTGAATGATTATGCAAAATGATTAAATGGGTAATGGTTAATGATTAAATGGAATGGATAGTGGCAAAACAGTTAATGAATATCATTATGATTATAAAATGGATAATGGATGAATGAAATGACAAAATAGTTAGTGGATAAATGCAAACTGAATATGATTATGATTATAAAATGGATAGTGGATGAATGAATGGATAATGAATATGGAAAAACAATTAGTGGATAATGATAAATAACTATGTGAAATGAAAAATGAATTATGAATATGATTATAAAATGGATAATGAATATGATTATGGATAATAGAAAAATGGTTAATGGATAAAGTGGATTTAATGATTAATTAAAAATTGATAATGGATGAGTTGCACGATAGGTTATGATGGGTTATTTTTTTTTTTATCCATGATATAAAATATAGTTAGGTTTGGGTGGGGGAAATATAATCATTGGATATGGGGGGATGTGAAAGAGGTTTCTTGGAAGAGGGTTGATTATATTGGAGATGTGGTGAGCAATCATAAAGTTTGATATAGCAAAGGATATTATGCCCCAATGGTATATATGACCAATGGTGATTGTGTGTTCTTTGTGTGGACTTTAGAATCACAAACAAACAAAAGATTGTCCTAAAACATACAATGATCCTTAAGGATTTAGTGGGTCATCGAGGGAAAGGTAACATATACCTAGGTTCTTGATGCATACAAGCGTGTGGCTTGGTGGGTCTATTAAAGAAAGGAACCAAAGCATATGCTATGAGCATCCACCTCTATCTAAGGTAGTAAGCAACATAGGTGGGTCATGTAGAGAAAAATCACAAACACACCATACAAAAACAACAATCATACCCCATTTTGCACTCTATCCAAAACACACCAAGATATGAGTACATCTAGGTGGTCTCGATTAGGTGACTCCATGGGTTTTAAAAGAAATCATAAAAAATAAAAATATAAACAAGGAGAGCACCTAGTCACCATATCTCTTGTCAAAGGTGGGATGTATGATGATAATGATTATGCCGAGCTTGGAAAGGATGTATCCATATGGGCATAGATGATGATTAATGTGAATGATAAGTCAAGAGGAATGATGACTAAATGGTCATGCCTACCGACTATCAACTCAGTTATGATTTTATGAAGGTGTATCCATGTAGTTATGTTAGATGTTTGATTTGTTTTTTTGTTCAAGTATGCTTGGTAAAGTGGTGGTGAAGTGGAATATTTTATTATGGGTGGAAGATTTTATTATGGATGGGAAATAGTGGAGTTGTGATGCTTTTATTATGAATAACTAGGCATGGAGAAAACCCAACCTAAGAGCATATTCAGGTATCTCTTCTTGTGTCCACTGGGGTAGATATGATGTATCAATGAGGATGGTAATGGAACATGCTTAAGTGTATATGAGTGGAGATAGTGGGGGTGAAATGGTTTATGCATGTGAGTTTTGACGTACTTATGATGTGGCTAGGTACTGAAAATGGTGGATGGAAAAGAAGTGTTGCCTATAAAAGACCAAGTGACAATGAGGGAGCGTTTAATAGGGGTGAGGTCATGGTAGTGTTACCAAAATTTCACCTACAACTCAATTTGGTAGAGCTGAAATAGTTGTTATATCTAAGGTGAAAAGTACTTCTATAAATATCTGCTAATTCTAATCATTTGCATTAGAAGTTCCAAGTGGAATTCAGTTTTATTATTCAATGATTTACAACATAAAGAGATTATATAAATTGCATGATAATGCTGCATCTCATTCATTTTTGAAAATGAAAATGTATACAATGTTGTTTCATTCATTGAGATCAAAAGAATGTTTAAATATCCCACACAAGCCGTGGGAATGACTGAATTGAATTAATACAACAATGTATGCAAGCTATACATCTGAATATAAAGTAAAGAAGGAACAAATGAGAAGAGATCATATCCGTCATTGCCTTAAGGGCTGATGTTGATGTCGGTCATTCTATCTTTAGCTTCTCTCATTCCTGATCTCCAGATGTACCTGTAGTTGATTGAAAGATTTTGTTAGAGCTCGGGACGTGAAATATCATCATATGTTTCATCAACATACATATAACTTACAACTATGATGCATTAAATCAATTGAGCCATTATCAGATAAATGCAAAAGAGCCAAGTCAGATCATCAAATGAGAGTCAAATCATCAAAAAAAGCATTGAACTTCACTATTGTTTCTAACTAGTTTTCTCATTGTGCAGGTACAAGTTCATCTTTCATTTCATGATTCATCTCTTTTAACATTTTAGTATGCGGAGACAAATGTGGCTCCCACAAGGGTTGAGCCCAACATGTTAAAAGTTACAGTCTTTATCTTGTTTGCAGTCATTATCTACAAGAATGCCATCAAAAGTATGCAAATTTTGCTACTAGGCAATTACCAGAGTGAAGAAAAAGTTCATCAAAGCTTGAAGAGAAATGCAACAGTGAGAAATCAAGATAAAGGGAAATCTTATATCAAATAATAATTTTCCCCTGCTTTAGGAATTGCCTCATGTCAAAATAATGCTTAGAAATTTTCAAGCATACACAGTAGATTTGTGACAACCATTCTTTATAGTAAAGGAAAATCAAATACAATACAACTTTACCTTGCACAATACAAAGGATAAGCTGCCACCTATAGGAACACAATATATGTAGACTAAATTTATTCTGTATAGAGGTAACAACAAAGGTATAGGGGTTTCTTTCTTTTACAATTGAGTTTTTTCTGTTCAAATACAATTAAGAAAGAGCATATGAAAGACAGTGAGGAGAACAATGTTAAAGCCATATCTATTATGGGACAACAATTACAACGACATAAGCAACATGTAGAAAATCAATACAATCACAATGGGAAGCTTGACATAAATAAAAGTGACCATTGGACCACAAGAATGAATGGAAATAATTATCAAATAGTAGTCCTTACTATATTCCAATGCAAAAGGAAAGATAACATCAAATGGAAGTAAGCATTCAAAGATTTAGTCATAATGCAAGGAGGGCAGTCCTTTAGGCATGATAGTCCTAATCAAGTCAAGGGTTGCAACTACTTAAAAGATAGTATTCATGTTCATTTGAAGATAGAGGACCTCAAGAAGACAACCATAGTCTTGATTACAATCTATGACAACCATAAATGATTGAGAAAGTCACATTAAAGGTCAATAAATGGATAAATCATCTGTATGGTCCAAATAGAAGTTGCAGATTGAAGTATCAAAACACAGTCTAGAGAAACCTTCAAGATATAAGAACACAGTAAGATTTAAGACTTCAAGATATCACCATCATATGTATAAAATCTTGCATGTAAAGATAACACATTCTTAAATGCAATCAGATCAAATGCAAAGTTTATGATAAATGCACAAAGATTGAAATCAAAAGTGTAAAGGTTTAATGAGAGATACCAAACCAAGCAAGCAAAGTAATATGGTGGATAGTCAAAATCATAGTCATGTGACCAATAAAGGGGCTAAACTGTCATGTCAACAACTTCTCCAATGAAGAACAATCAAATGACAGTGGTTTTTATGAGCATGAACTGCACAAAGAGTAGTCCATTAAAGTCATGACATGACAACATAGTGGGTGAGTTTCAAGTAATAGAAAAATATCAAAGGAAAACAATATCATTGTCTTCTTTCTTTCTGGGGTTTGTACAAAAAAATACTCTTCTCTCATACAGTGGAAAATCAAAAGCAAAGGACCAAATAGTAAGTAACAGGTGCCCATAAAAGGAGTTTGTTCTTGTCTTTGAAAAGTGCTTGGAACCAAAGGGAAAGTCGAGAAATGGTGTGCTTCTCAGTACAGTAAAATAATCTTTTTCATAGCCATGCAAATGATGCAAATGGAGTTAAGTTTTGTTAGGAGAAGCCATGACCTATTGTATTTCATGAAGCCATGGCCTGGAGTTAAGTTTGTAATGATGAGTTTGCATTCTTTTAAAAACCTTCACTGTTCTGAAACTCAAAGATAAAAAGAAAGTTCCCATATTTCCTTATTTCTTCCACGGCTTCAACAGGGAAGACCACTAACAAATTCTGTAAGGAAATGTCTCTATATAGAGAGAATATAACCCTTAAGAAGATGCATAGAAAACAAATACAAGTTGTGGCTTGCAAGGACAAAAAGGGTTATGAAACCTAGATTTTTGCAAGATGAATCCCTCAAAGTGCTTGCATAAAAGATGTGAGACCGAGCTAAGAGTCAAGAGTTTCTTCATACTCTCAAAAATTCCAATGGAGAAGCCACGACTGCAACCTAAGGATATGAAAAGAATGACAATACTGTGGAGGCCGAAGAAATCGACATAAATGAAAGCATTTTTACCCTTTATTTTATAATGGAGCATTTTCTTTTTTAATGGTCTTTGCTTTCACAAATAAAGGAAAGAGCAACAATTTACACAGACTGGAGCTTACCTTTCTCAGCCTCGACCTCCAGAAGAGTCGCCAAATGAAATCCAGTTGAAAACTCCATGGTGGCGCCCAGACAAAGTTTTCAAAATGTAAAATGAGATGAAGTCAAAGAGGCCGCGTATTATTGCTTTAGGGTTTCTATTACCCAAATTTTTGGCCGACCCTTTTGAGGGTAATTTTTCATTTTATTTAAAACTCATGCATAAGATAATACCTATTTATATGTATAAGGTATTAATTTTGGAATACTTTAGATGTATTCAAAATTTTGCAAGCTGAAAATCAAGCTTAGGTTCCATACATTAAATTAATTGTCACCTAATTACTTTAATGATTGTCTATCAGTTAACTTCACCTCAAAATCATGCAAAAATCAATAAAGGAGTTAACTGAAGTATTTTATCTTGCTTTTGAGGTCATTTGGAGTAGTTTTGAGTTCTTCTTAGTCAAACTAATCATGAGGGAGAGTTTGCAACTATTTGAGCTCAGTTTGCTTCATTGGTGGGTCCCCTTTTCGTGGGTTTTCATCTTTTCTCGTGAGAAGGTTTTTGGAGATATTTTTCACTTTCAGTTAGCTACTTGTACCACCTCTTGGTAGCTTGGAGTTACCTATTGTATTTATTGAAAAAGACTTAGTCTTTTTCTCAATTCTTGATATTTTCCTTTGCATTCTGCAAAGAGAGATAAGCTTGTAACTCACTTTTACAATTTATTAATATATACAACAACTTTTACAGTTTACTTGATATTGTTACTTGCAGTGTTTTCCTTCAATTTTCTTATTGTAATTAAGTGTTCACCTTCTTAGATTCAAGTGTTTTGCCTCTGTTAATGATTTGGATGTAAATTTAATGAGTTTTAAATCTCAACACCTTTACATTTATGTCTCATTAATGGATGCATGTATACAGATGCAGGTTTAGCCATAGTTTATAGATTGTTCTACACATTTATCTTTCCCTTTAGGTTGTGAAAGCATTATCTTTCCTTTGTAAATGATAGATTATCAGGCCTTTTTGTGAAACATTGATGTGTTTAAACTAATTAGTTTGAGTTGTGAAAACATATTTCTATGAGAGATAGTTGTGAATCAAGCTACTCTTCTTTTCCATTTTAGGTGCATCACCTTATTTCCAAATTCATTTTTATCAATTCATTTCATTTCCTTCTATCCCTTTTCCTTTAAAAAACTAGTGTAAGAGAGGGGGACCAACCATGTCAAGGCTCAAGGTCACAAAGAGACGAGAGTGGAGGGCTGCCCTAACTTACCTGACTGTAAAGGGATGTTTTGAAATAGGGGACAAGAATGATGAGGACTATAAGGTTCTTCAACCACTCTGCAGATTCAAAATCTAGTGTGGGGCTAAGTGAGCTAGTTTTTGGGTTCAACATTGTATCTTAGGTAGCTATCTACCTGAGGATGAAAGCGTGATGCACTGGCATCTCTCAGGTGCGCTGGTGTCCATATGACCAGAGGATTAAAACCACTGTGTGAACCGTCAGAAAACTGGCTGATGACCTAGCTAATGACTTCTAAAGGAACATAACAAAATTATAAAGGAGAGATAAAAAAAGATATGATAAAGCAAATAGATGAGAGCTAGAGTGACGAAGATAATCTCACTGAGGTTCCAGTTCGCCAGCTAGCTATGAAAGCACGTCCATCTGCACATAAGAAAGAGGGGAAACATGTTGGTGCTGTATAGGGATCTACCTCAGTCAGACCCCCATTTTGGTGTTTCCACCTCCACGGACAACCAGATAGCAACAAGAGGGAAATGTATGATAAAGAAGTAAAGAAAGAAAGTACACAAATAACACTACAAAACAATAAACAATTTGTCAATGAAATCGTAAAGGAGAGGAGCAAAAAATTACCACCTCCACCAAGAGCTCACTAGCCAATGGAGGAGAAAGAAGGCTTGAACAATCACCACAACCTCGATTGTGATGAAGGGAAATGTTGCAAAACCTTAAGCCCACACTGCAATGGATTGCTTTACACTTGCTTTACGGAGTTGACAAAGTGTTGCTTGAGAGTGAAGAAAGTGTTGTAGCTTGCAAA
Source organism: Sequoiadendron giganteum (assembly GCA_007115665.2). Taxonomy (NCBI): domain Eukaryota; kingdom Viridiplantae; phylum Streptophyta; class Pinopsida; order Cupressales; family Cupressaceae; genus Sequoiadendron; species Sequoiadendron giganteum. Next base: position 209,065,188 of record CM021106.1, read on the forward strand.
GAGATTGCTGGAGAATGAATAAAAGGATCGAATTGAATGAAGAGTGGATGAATTTGAAGAAGAAGAGGGAGAATTTTCCATTTTTGAGGTTGGTTGGTCAAAGAGGGACGTTAAAAATTGACCCCAATTGAAAGTGTAACGCCTTTGCCAATTTCAGATAGAGGAATCCGTTAGGGACGTAAGCGCGCCACGCGGACGCCTGTGCACCACACACGCATCCCCAAAAAATATTATTCTATCAACATAAAGGACATATGCCAAGTGGAAGGCAAGCAACCAGTTGATGTGTAATTTCACCTTTAGATTTTGTTTTCTAAGGTGAGGATCTGTAAAAGGGGAATTTGCGTGAGGGGTATAAATTCGCTCCTATATATTTTTCCCCCACTTTAGCAAGCACAAAGACTGATGAGTGCTTCAATAAAGTAGATCGAAGAGTGAGTAGGATTAGAAATGTATACCTGAACCATCAAGGAAGCAGACCGTGATCTGGCGAATTTGAAAGTACAGGGTAGAACAAAGGACTCCATAGCCCCGCAAAACTATTAAGTTGCACAAAGTACACCGAAGGTCCTCAGACCAACGATGGACATATCCCGTAGGATGAAAGCATCTTACAGGCTCATAGACCTACAAGAAGGAAACCCTCAAGATCTCTCACATGAAGGAAACCCAAAAAGTAAGTGTCTCATAGGTCCACAGACCTGCAAGGAGGCAACCTCCAAGATCTCTCACATGAAGGAAGCCTTGTGAAGTATGCGCCTTACAGGTCCATAGACCTACAAGAAGGTATCCTTCAAGATTTATCACATGGAGGAAACCCAAATGAAAGCGCCTTATAGGTCCACAAACCTGCAAGGAGGCATCCCCCAAGATCTTTCACATGGAGGAAACCCAAAGGAAAGAGCACCTTACAGATCCGTAGACTTGCAAGGAGGCATCCCCAAAGATTTCTCACATGGAGGAAACCCAAAGGAAAGGGAATCCACAGAGTCAATTTTGGAAAGTGGCTTTATAGGCGCACCTACAAAGCGACATGTCTACCCGAAGATAGGGCATGTCAAGAACAAAGTGGCCATGCAAGCAGTCAAGCGAACAGTCATGCAAATTGTCAATAAATTATGAAGCTTTCAAAGGGGGTCCCTCGAGAACCCGATGTAAAGAGGGGGTCCACTCAAGGGGCACGCTATTTGAAACTACAAGAAAGATGTTCCTTCTCAAATTGATTCATCGTCAAGGAATCCTTTTGAAAGATGTTCACTTCATCAAGGAATTCGAAAGGAAGAAAGTGCCCTCTCACAAGGGGAAGGTAAAAGTTTCTTCCACCTCGAAGGAAAGTTCTCAAGTTCTTTCTTTATGAACCCATAATGAAGGAAACACGTTCTATTAGGGTCCAAGTTGAGAATGCAATTTTTCAATATGGTTTGCAAAGATTCTTGAGGAAAGATTCATTGAGAACGAATGCATTTTCCAAAAATCAAACTATCATAGAAAGGAATTGACATGCATGAGAGTGAAAACTCAAGCAAAGAAGAGAGAAGGAGAAAAAGAGCAAAAAAAGAGAGAAGGCAAGTTAAAAAATAAGAGACACATGGGTAATATGATATTTTGGGGTTAGAACTGCTCATAAATATATGTATATAAGTATAATAGTAGTATATAAATGAACTATCATCAACCCCCCACTATATTAGATCATGTGAAGAATGCATGAGAAGACAAAAAATAAAAAATTGGGTCAACATGGAAAGCGAGCCTAAATTCCCCACGCTTTGCATCGTCCCCAATTTTCTGAAAGTCAAACACGAACATGGAAGAAGGATGATACAAATAGAAGAAGGTTTACGACACAAAAATTATGCCTGTACTCAAGCACCAACAAGGGTGACAAGGGTCATCCAGGAACACATAGCATGATCACAGGGGAACACATCACAATACACACATATCTATCCTAAAGATAAAGAAGGGGCCTTCCCCTAATACTGATTGAATAAGAGGTCATCTACTTCCCACTCTAGGTCATCGTAGGGGGGAGGAGGATGAGCCTACAGTGGAAGAATGTTAAGGGGAGAAGCTTCTGACCCTCTCGCAAAAAGGGCTAAGGAAGAATGCCCCGCAAGGTCTTCTCCGCTATGCTCTTGTGGAGCTAGGGTCAACGACTTCGCAAAAATCACTAACAAGGCTGGAACTTCATCCAGAGAGTTAAAAATGCACCTTACTGGAGTGCCATGTTGTACCTCAATAGATGAAGAGGGTTGTGCTTGAGATTCACTGCTTGGATCACTAAGTGATTCAAGAGCAGTGACAAACTCGGGGGAAGCCGAGACTGGTTCCATTACTAGGATGGAACAAGTCAATGCAAGACCACCCTTAGGAGAAGGTGGGCTCCTTTTATGCTCTTCGTCATTGGAAGGACCAACCTATACCTTCTGCTTTGTTGGGGGGTGCAAAATTCCCATAGATGAGGCGAGAGGCACAAAGGAAGAGGAGGAAGAGAAAATCACATCAAATACCACCGAAGTGTTTGACATATCTACGGGTTTCAGAAAAGGAGGGACGTCCGAAAGGGACATCAACAAGCACGGCTCAACTGAAGGAGTGATGAACACCTACACCCTTTAAGAGTCAGGCACACTCACAATAAGAGCCGAGAGCGATACATAGTTTGATTGAACATAGGTAGAGGGGAGGAGAGAGGAGGATGCAACAAGAGGTCTTGAAATAGGGGTGACCATCTCCTCATCATTTCTCTGCAAGGCAGCTTGCTCAGCCGCGAGAGCCTTTCGCCAGTGCTTGTGCTCATGTGCAAGGCAGTTTCTATGACTCTTCGAGCTAGAGGCCGAAAGCTACGAAGGGACAATAGGCTCCTACTTAGCCATGGGGGTGTCTACTATAGTTGTTTCTAGTAGAGGGACAAACTCCTGGATGGGAGGAGGAGGAGCAAGTGGAGAAACGATGGGGGGAATCAACTCTAATGCTTTGGCAGCAGGCCTCTTCCTGTTTACTACCTTAGGAGTAGAAGCAGTAGGGGGCTGTGGGGGCCAAGACATAGAAGATTCCCCATGAGGACCTTTTTTTTTTCATACCAAACGGGCCTGGGCTCCGTGGGTAGAACAATAAGTTCAAATGTGGGACACTTGGACTTTCACCAAGTGGGCAATGTAGGATTCTCTCGTAAGTGTGAAACGAAATCTAACAGTGCCACCTTGGGCGAGAAAGAGCGTCAGGCTAAACAAAAAAAGAGGAAGGAGTATCTTAGGACCGCTTCTCTTCTTCCCTTCTACGGGCCTTGGCGACATCACTGTTAGCTTTTAAGCAAGCCCTATGTGAAACAATATAAGGCGAGGAAGGGTATCTCACTTTCGATGTTAGGCATCCTTTCTTGTACTTCTGATATGTTTGGTACAAGAGGTCCTTAATAGGTGGAAGAGGACCAACAGGTGCAGGCCAAAAGTGATCTAAGAAGTAGCTATCACACGTGACTGGTGGTTTGTAACCAGTGTCGCGAATCACATGCACCGACCCCCCATGAATGAACTTCAGACATTTGTGCACAATTGAGGAAACATTGTTCATAGCTACTAACTAGGGGATACCCCACTTCACTCTAAAAATTTCAGACACCAGGATTATGTCAAACAACAGGTTCACAGTCTTAGGTACGACGAGGACTGATAACATGATACTACCTAGGGGAGGTACAAAAAGCCCGTTATGCATACAAATGGTGCTCACAGGTGCATTGTACCCATCCTTGTACCTGAAGTTAATTAACATAATATCCTTGGTTATGATATTCACTTGAGATGTTAGATCAACAAGAACACCCACTAAATTTTCCCATTGATCTATGTAGGGATATAAAGAGGAGATGGTTCTCTATTAAAGCCCATCAAAAAATCCTGCGAGGTGAAGGTTATACTCGGACCACCACTCACAAGATACTCATATGGGATAGGTTGATGCAGAAAACAGGCCATCACGTGCACTGAACGATAATATCACAATGCCCCCCAAAGGTTATAAAATAGAATAGTGACTCACTTAAGGTTTCATTGCGCAACACTTACAAAACCTTCCAATTGTGCCTACTAGGGGTTGCAGGGCAGAGGCCTCACAACACTCACACCTACAACACTCCTAGAGCATGAGGAAAGGAACCTTCAATATCACAAAACAGAACCAAAATGGTTCATGTCAGGTTCACCAAAAATGTAAGAGAGGGGGACCAACCACATCAAGACTCAGGGTCACGAAGAGCCAAGAGTAGAGGGCTGCCCTAACTTACCTCACTCTAAAGGGATGTTGTGAAATAGGGGATGAGAATGATGAGAACTATAAGGTCGTTCAACCACTCTACAGACCTGAAATATAATTTGGGGCTAGGTGAGCCGATTTTCAGGTTCAACACTATATCTCAGGTAGCTCTTTGCCTGAGGATGAAAGCATGGTTTTGGGATGAAAATGTGTCACACTGGTGTTTGTATGACCAGAGGACCAAAAACATAGTGCGAACCATTAGAAAAATAGCTGACGGCCTAGCTAATGACTTCTAAAGGAACAAAATAGAATTATAAAGTAGGAAAGATACAAATGGATATGATAAAGCAAATAGATGAGAGCTAGAGTGACAAAGATAATATCACTGAGGTCCCATTTCACCAGCTAGCTTTGAAAGAACATCCACTTGCACACAAGAAAGAGGGGAAATGTGTTGGGGCTGTATATTAGTCTGCCTCAATCAAACCCCCGCTTTGGTATTTCCACCTCCACGGATAGCCAAATAGCAATAAGAGGGAAATATATGATAAATAAGTAAAGAAAGAAAGTACACAAATAACACTACAAAACAATAAATAGTTACTCAACCAAATTGTAAAGGAGAGGACTGAAATGTTACCACCTCCACCAAGATCTCACTAGCCAATGGAGGAGAAATAAGGATTGAACAATCACCACAACCTCGACTGTGATGAAGGGAGGTGTTGCAAAACCTCAAGCTCACTCTATAATGGCTTGCTTCACACTTGCTTTACGGAGTTGACAAAGTGTTGTTGCTGCAATGGAGTGTTGAAGTGTTGTAGCTTGCAAAGAGATTGTTGGAGAATGAATAGAAGGATCAAATTGAATGAAGAATGGACGAATTTGAAGAAGAAGAGGGAGAATTTTCTATTTTTGAGGTCGATTGGTCAAAGAGGGATGTTACAAATCGACCCCAATCGAAAGTGTAATGCCTCTGCCAACTTCAGATGCAAGAATCCGTTAGGGATGTAAGCATTCCGAGCGCGCGTCCCTAAAAAATATTCTTCTACTGACATAAAGGACATAGCCAAGTGGAAGGCAAGCAACCAACTAATGTGGAATTTTTCCTCCAAATTTGGTTTTCAAAGGTGAGGATATGTAAAAGGGGAATTTGCGTAAGGGGTGAAAATTAACTCCTATACAACTAGTTATTCATTAGAAAATCTTAAGGACCCAACCCATAATCTAGAGATTCATCTTCGCTATGAGCATACCTATAGGCTCGAAGATGTTTCCATGTTTCATGAGATTGTTGAGCGTATAAACTTGGCATCTGGGTGCAATCTCCATGACAATAGTTTTTGGCATGCTCGGTGGGACTTTGAAGCTTACTTCAGAGAAAGAATTCAAAGTTTTCAAGAAATTGTTCTGGTATTTACAATAGTGTTTTACTTGTTAGAGGTTTAAATTTATACTTGCCAACTCTATTTTCTGGTTTTATTGCAGATTTAGTAGCAAGAAACACATGAGAAGAATTTAGACAAGAGAATGTGTTGATCCCTTTGAATACCTGAAACTTTCATCACCCAAGAGAAGAGGTAGAACAACAATAAGGAGATTAAGGAGATCAAGATCATGTTCAACACCGAGATCTCATTCTACACCTCCTAGTCTTAGGTTTGCAAGTTTAGTACCAATAATTCTAGCACATCCTGTGCTGATACTTCAGGTTCCAAATCCAAGAGTTCAACAAATCCGATGGCCAGAGCTCATACATTTGTACCATTCAATGGGGGAAACCCATTGAATCTGTAGCAACACAATGATATACTAGTGGCTTCACTCAAAAGCTTACCCATTTTCATTGGTGAAGATCCAACTACACCAATAGAGCATATAAGAGATGTAGCTTCACTTTGTGGAGTACATCATTTTACACAAGAGAATGTGGCGTTAAGACTTCTAGCAGCTTCATTCAAAGGAAAAGCACTCTAGTGGTTCAAAGGTTTTCTTGTTAATACTATTGCATCATGGGATGACTTGGGAGATAAGTTGAATAGATAGTTTTTAGATAAGCCAGATCATCTCTCTCTTGTTGAGCAGATGATGACCATTAAAAGAGCTCCATAGGAGCAAAAGACATATTTCAAATTTTGGTTTCAAAGAACTTGGAATAGAATCCCAACAATGGTAAGACCTTCACCTGATCATGCATTCTTGTATTATCTCAGAGCATTAAATAGTGATATCACTGTAATGATTCAATCTATGGGTGGATTTACATTACTTGGAGTGTTTGATATAGGTATTAGAGCTAAGAACAGTCTTATTTAGACTGGTAAAATTACACCAAGGCCTCCTATGCCTATTTTCCCTGATATTCAGCCTTTAATGCCTATCCAAATACCTCCTATTACCCCATTACATGCTATTCTAGCATTAGGCTATCAAGTAGCTATTCAAAAGAATACTGTTCTAGCACATTCAGATTTACAAGAGCTTGGAGGTACCCAACAGGAAATGGAAAAAATATTGCAAACTATTAGCAATGACTTAGTGAGCCTTAAGAGACAACAAGGTCAAAATTTTAGACCTTACCAAGCACCATTCCAAGAAAATAGAACACCTTATCAGTATGATTATCAAGGACAAAAAAGAAATTTCAATGCTAGGCCTAATCACCCATATAATCAAAATGCTGCTAACTCTTCAAAAGAGCTTGTACCTATGCAGAAAAAATTGGCACAAGATTATGTGTGGTGCTATCCATGCAATCAACCTTATAACTAGGATATGTGTATGAATGGAGTGGTCAATCAGGCTCTGATGGTACAAAGAAACTATGCTACTTCAAAGAACGTAACAAAAGAGAAAATGATCAACAAGATCTTCAAACACAACATAATGATCTTGATGTGGCCATGATGAACTAGAAATATAACGAATTTTATGGAGTTAATCATGTTCAAGGACATAACCAGTCATCTACCTCCATTGCAGCCAATATGAGGTCAAATAAAAGGGCTATTGACCTAAGACAACAAGCTATTTCTAAGGAGAAACAAGCAAATAAAGACCAACACCAAGCTAGTAAAGATAAAGGTCAAACTTCTACAACTCAAAAAGGTCAAGATCAACCTTCCACTTCTCAAAACATTTAGATTTTTTCAAGAGGACAAGCTCAAGCTGCTAAAGAACAACCAAAGATTCAATCTTAGCCTTTACAGTCACAAACAAAAGCTTCTATTCCCAAAGTGCAACAAAAGGTTAGTACACCGACATTTAATATTGTTGATCATATGAGAAAAACCACAATTAGCTTGTCCATGTTGGATGCATTGCACATTCTTGGGCAAAAGGATTTACTGCAGGAGGCTTTAGCTAGGATATCTATTTCTGATGAGTCTACTAAGGTAAAAAAAATGAAAAACAACCAGAACAACAAGGTAATCAACTTTGGAAGCTGCATTTTGATGGCTCAAGAAGTAAAGTGGGTGCTGGTGGATGAGCTATGCTAATTTCACCCAATGGAGAAAGGTATTATTCAACACTTCTCTTTGCTTTCAATTGCTCAAACAATACTGCTGAATACGAGGCACTCATTCATGGCCTAGAGTGGGTTAGAAAGAAAGGTACAAAGTGTCTGCAAGTATTTGGTGATTTTTAATGTAACAAAAAATGATTTGCTTAAGATGTATAAGCACAAAACTTGGGATTTAATTGAAGAATTTGATGCTTTCAATCTGTTCTCTATTCCTAGAAATTAGAATAGACAAGCTAATAAGCTTGCTGCCATAGGATCACAATTTGATATTCCAACTGATATACATAATGTGGAGGTACAAAACTATGTAAAAGTGGTTGTGAGACAATCTATACTAGATAATAATGTTAGTTGGCAAGTTTTTGACAATGATGAACAGATTATTAATTTTCTGATGGAAGATGTAGAGTTTTCTACTGGAAATCAGCAAAAAATTGAGCATCAATATGACAATCAGATCTTGTAGCTGAAGTCTAATAAGTTTCCTAAAGGTTTGGTAACCTTAGAGTCAATTTTTAACACTGATGATTAGGTTAGAAAAGATAAATCCAGTATAACAATGAAGCATGAGCACTATGAACCAATTGAAATATTCAGAGACAAGCTTCTCAAGCTTGAAAAAGTTTGTACCAAAGAGGAACAACAAGATTTTATCTTGATTTTCCAATAATTCAATGATATTTTTGCTTCAGAGTATGGAGATTTAAAGGGTTTTAACCCCGAGTTAGCTCAACACACTATTGAGTTGGAGTCCAATGCAAAACTAGTGAGGTAGAAGCAAAGGCCTTTAAATCCCAAGCTAGAGCATCTCATGAAAATAGAGTTGAACTAACTAATTGAAGGTAGCATTATCTTTCTGATAAAGCATACATCTTGGGTTTCTAACTTGGTACCTATTAGAAAAAAAAATGGTGAGATAAGGTTGTGTTGATTTTTGTGATCTAAACAAAGCCTCTCTCAAAGATCATCATCCATTGCCTTCAATGGAGCAGATTTTATAGGTTGTTTCAGGTTCAGAAAGGTTCTCATTGCTGGATGGTTATTCGAGGTATAACCAGATTTTGGTAAAAGAGGAAGACCAGTTCAAAAAAACCTTTAATACCAAGTGGGGTGCCATGGCTTACAAAAATATTCCCTTCGGATTGTCCAATGTAGGGGCAACCTTTCAGAGAGAAATGGACATGGCTTTCCAAGGTCTCATTAATAAGTTTGTTCTTGTGTATTTAGATGATATTACTGTATTTTCAAAGAAGGCTAATGAACATTTTGATCATCTAAGGCAGATCTTTGAAATATGTAGAGAATACAAGGTGTCACTTAACCCAAAGAAGAACATTTTTTCCATCCATGAGGGGAAGCTTCTTGGACATATTGTTTTCTAAGCACAGTATCACAATTGATCCAAAAAGAATCACTACAATTCTATCTTTATCATTGCCTACACATAAGAAAGGCTTACAAAGCTTTCTAGGTAGGATTGATTTTGTTAGGAGGTTCATACCTAACATTGCAACATTATTGCAGCCTCTTACAACTATGCTGAAAAAGAAAATTCCTTTTAGCTGGACTAAGGGAGGTATGATGAGTTTTGAAGAAATTGAAGAGGCACTTGCAGCAACCCCAACTCTTATTAATCCAAATTTTGATAAAGATTTTATATTATATGCATTTGGGAGTGTTGACACAATTTCAGCCATGCTTTGTCAGCAGAATGAAGAAGGATTAGAGCAGCTTGTGACTTTCTTTAGCCAATTTCTACATGATTATGAAGTCAAATACTCATTTGTAGAAAATAATGTGCTAGATTTAGTAAGAAGGCTTAAGAAAGTTAGGCATATGCTCTCGAATAACAAAATATAGCTGCTGGTTGCCCATCCAACATTTAAGGATTTCCTGGTCAGCAAGGACATCAATGATAAAAGAGCAGGTTGGATTAAAAAAGTGATGGAATATGACATTGATATTAAAGTCACCAAGCTTGTTAGAGGCTGAATAGCTTGCTGGAAATGAAGAAAACAATAAAGTAACTGAAGAGCAAGTTGCAACAATGCTCAATAACAAAGAACAAGTTGTTGTTGCAGCTTCAACAACAAATTGGATTAAAAAAATTATCCATTAATTGGTTTGGACAAGTCAAAATGAAGGTATTATAGGATTCAATCCATCCCTTATGCTGTAATTGATGGAATTTTGTACAAAAGGGATTTTCATGGTGTTTTACTTAGGTGTATTGAACCATAAAAAATTGAGAAAGTTCAGAAAGAGTTTCATGATGGGCCTTCTGGAAGCCAATTTGCATCAAGAACCACAACCCTAAAGATAATGAGAGCTGGGTATCATTGGCCTGATTTATTTAAAGATGCCCATGCTTGGGTCAAAAAATGCATTAAATGTTCAGTATTTGCAGGAAAGCAGAAGCTTACAGCCCTGCCTGTACATCCAATTCAAGTGGAACAACCTTTTGGAAAGTGGGGACTTGATTTCATTGGTCCCACTAACCCACCTTCAAGTGTTGGGCATAAATGGATACTAACAACTATAGATTACTTTACGAAGTGGACTGAAGCCGTTGCCCTGAAGGATACAAATGAGACTTTTGTTTTGAATTTCTATCAAGACTTGGTTTCTAGGTTTGGTACTCCTAATTATATCATATCTGATAATGCATTAGAATTCATAGGTTTAAAAGTTTTAGATTGGTCAGTTAAGAACAACAATTATCTGAATACTTCTTCAAACTATTACTGTAACTATGGATTTTCCTGCAAGATTAGATGGTTAGCAAATTACATGCATATTATATCAATCCACAATGTTCAATGGAATGTAAAAGAATTAAAATAAAGAACAAAAAGGAGAGATCTCACCCAATCCTTCATCCTCCATGGCTGACTTCCATTGTACCTTCTAGCTTGCTGAAATATGAAGTGTGCCCTCAGATTTTGATGAGCAACTCTATACTATGAACTAGCCCTAAGCAAGTATTGAAAGATATAAATACTTATGCAAGAGAAAATCAATCCTACATGCAATTGATCTAAGTAGCTAAACGACAAAACAAGACAATGCTAAAACTCAAGAGAATGCTAGAGATTCAAAGATTAAAAGATAAAGAGATTCAATATGTAATAGATAAAATTAAGAGATATTCAAGATGTTGAAAATGAGAACAAAATTGACATTTTATAGAAAATGCAATTTTGGATGGACGAATGAGATTAAAGATTGAGAAATGCCCTAGAATCAACGGTCAAGATTCAAAATGGCAACTCTCAATTAGGGTTAGCGTAAGATTTTCAAATGAGTGGACAAGATTTAATTTAAGAAATTAAATCAAGGATGAAGAATAGATGTGACAATGAAATGAAAATTAGTAAAAAACAAGAAGATCAAGTTGAACAAGAAGATGAGATTTGGAAAATCAATAATTTTAGTAATTACTTGATTCATAGAAGAATATTACCATTTTGAATTAAAATTAATTCAAAATATGGATTTAGTGTGATAGTAAATAATTGATTTTGAGATTATTTACTAAATGAAGTGGCAGTTAACCATGTGAGACCATTTTAAATAAAATGTTTTATTTAAAATGATGGAAATGTCAAATAAGATAATTAAATAATTAAAAATAATTATTTAATTTAGAGAATGAGCCCAATAATTAAATAAATTAATAAATCTATCTAATTATAAGAAGAGTTAAGAATTAGTGACATACTAAATAAATAAATAAGATATATTTATTTAATAATTAAGAAGACAAAATGGCAAAGATTAATTAAATAAATTGAGAATTTTATTTAATTGGGAGAAGACTTTTGATAGTTAGTGATGCATTAAATAAATAAATTTGATCTATTCATTTAATAATTAGGAAGAATAAAAATACATGAATTAATTAAATAATTATGAATTATTTAATTAATAGTCAAAGGTGGGCCACAAACATAATTAAATGTCATAATTATGCTAGGACGAAAGTGGTAAAATAGAGCTTGCAGGCGTACGTCATTTTTATGTGTCTACATTTGCCATTCTTTGTCATAATGCAGTTTATCATGTTATGGCAAAGAAGCAAGTCAAGAATATGCCCCAGCAAAGGTACAAAGTGTCTATGCCCCCTCGGGATTTTTTTTGAATTTTGGCCCGAGGTCAGAAAAATTTGGAAAGTGTCCCGATTAATCAATTTGATGACCAAAAAAATAATGACGCGATTGGTTTAAAAAATGGAGGACGTTAAGCTAGCAAAAATGCCAGTCAAAGGTGGTCAAATGAGCCTCCAATACAAACCCATTAGGTCAAACCCTAATTCTCAACCTATAAATAAGTTGAAAAAGCCAAACCTAGTGTCATTTTCGCAATTGCTATTTAGAGATTTTGGAGAGCAGAGCACAAGGAGATGAAGGTGATTCCAGTGATAGCGCACTGTGGCTACTGTGTGAGGACATTTCGACGGCTTGAGGGCACAGAAGCATCGATAAGTACCCTATTCAACTTTTAATTTTTTTGATTTCTGTGCATTTATTAGGGTGTAGGGGGGGAAAACAAATGTGTTGTGATGCAAATGCCATTGTGTAAACCACAAATGCCTTCGTGTTCAATGCATTTGATTGTGTTGCGACACAAGTGCAAAAGGTGGGCAAGTCAAAGTTTAGAAATGTGCAAGTGATAGGGCAAACAACACATGTGTGAAAATGTGATGCAAACGGGGCAGTGAGCGATGCAAATGCGAGATTGAGATGCAACCACCTCACCAAATGACACAATCGTTATAAAATGATGCAATTGCCATACCGAAAGATGCAATCACTGTAAAATTTAGGGACCCCCCTTTTATTTTTATTTTATTTCTTTTGTGTTTCATTCCTTTGGGTTGTTTAGGTAGTTTTGTGGGTCCCTTTTCTCCTTTTGTTTTGAATTTTTTGTTAAGATTTTTTAGACTCTCAAAGTCCCTAGAACTCCTTGTGTTCCAATTGGGTTGTTGGCCCTAATAAGAACATATAACCAATGTTCTAGGTTTTAGGTTCACCCCACAACTTGTTCCCCACTCTTTCCTACTCTTCTTCAAGAGTAATTTTGGGAGGCGGTCCCTTACAAGAACCTAGAACCTAGTTCCAAGTCCTTGATCTAGCCCAAAACTCATGACTCGATGGTATTCCATCTACTCTCCTTGAAAAATTATGACACCTATTCTTACATACCTTGCACCCTTTATATGCTTTCCTCAACCCATTTCTTATTTTATCTTTTTAGCTATCTTTTCCTTCTCACTTTTATGTTAACTTAATTGTGTAGATTGCTAACATGATTTCTTTGCAATGAGCGAATATTTGGTCAATTTCGTGTGTGCTCTAGCCCTCACCTACCATTGTCAGATTCCTACCTTTTTTTTTGGGTGCTCGATTGCAAGGTAGGAACTTTTAGTTTTCTATTTTATTTTTTTCTTCTCATTTCCATTTCAATCCTTTCTTTTATCTTAGGTTTGTGTTATGTTAGCAGTGAACTCTAGGTTAAAGTATTTTTTACCACAACCTCAATTCCAACCATACCCTAGGTGTTGACCCATAGTATTGATTCTACTTTGTTACTTAGATTTAGGTTCATTTTTATTTTTGTTGCTTAATGTTTTATATTCATTTTAGTTTTTATTTTTAATTAATTTAGGTTTTTGAGGCCATTTTCATTTGGTTTTTTCAATTAATGCAAGATTATTTTTCCTTTGTAAAGTTTTAAAGTTGTTATCTCTCTTCAATCATTATGGATCTTGGATAGCAAGTGGAATGAAGGAATTGGGACTAACATTTCAAGTCCATATCCTCACCCAATCCTCATTCCTTCCTTTCAATTTTTCTTATCATTACATCATTCCACATTTTCACTTGGGTCTAGGGTCCTGATTAGGACTTGGGACTTAATTCCAAATCCCTTTTCCTGTTTTCTACTAATTCTCGCTTCCTTTATTATGTTCCTTACTTTGGGTCTCAAACACTAACTAAAACCAACGGCTTGGGAGAAACATTCCAAGTTGATTTTTTTGCCCGATTCTTGTTACCCACTAACAATAAAACATTTCCCCTTATAATCCTAGATTTCTAACTAGGCCTTGAGACCGAAAAGGAAATTAGAACTTAGTTCCAAGTTATTTCTTCCTGCAATGGACCATGATTCATTCTATTTCCACAATAATCAAATTTTCATATGTTTTTCAGTTAGACTCTGAAACCCAATGAGAACTTGGAATCTAGTTCCAAGTTCATGTTCCCTCCCAATCCCGCCTTCCATGTATTCCTCACTCTTATGGTTTTACACTACTTCTTATCAGATACCAAAGCTTAATAGGAAGCTATAACCTAGAATTTTTATATATCATGACCTAAAACCAACCTCTAAAACTAAGTTCCAAGTTCTAGTTCCAACCCTACTCCTAGACCTGACCTATATGATAAAATACTAGAATTTTTGGTAAGAAATATAACACCCTAAATCTTTAGGGGATCTTTTAATTTTTTTCTTAGGTAAATATGAGCTCTTTTAAATACCTATCACCCATGGAGACTTAAATATGGTGAAATTATTATGTTATTTTGGTCTTATTACATAATGAATGATAAATAATTTGAGATGGAAAATATTCCCTCAATAATGATGTATGAATTCCAAGGAGTTCCAATTATCTCCAAGATTACCTCTACTATATAGGAAATCATTGATATAGAACTTGTCCATATCAACATCAAATACTTCAAAATAAGAACCTTTTGGGATAACACCACTAAAATATTGTGAATCATAACCAATTCTAGACTAGCACACATTGTCGAGTTCTTAGCCTCTTTTTCAGTGTCCTAAACTCATTTTATCCTGTGTTTCCCATTATGAATCAAACATGATGATATGTATGGATCTAGATGGTAACATAATATTAAAATCAATCTAGATATCATAAACAATAATTTTTTCTTTCCATTAAGGAAAATATTAAATAATTTTATAGAAGTGCAAGCATCAAATGCTTTTGATGAGAATGAAAAACACCATGTTAAACACCTAAAAAATTATTGGCTAACAAATCTAATGAAATCCATAAACTAAATTTCCAATAATATGACTAGAGGAGACTTCCAAGGTGAAATTGGTAATACTTATATAGTTCACCCAAAAAATATATGAGATTCAAAAGAAATTTATGGATAAGGATAAGCCTAGTGTACATTTTCCTTTAGTTTGGGGCCATTATTCTTGTCCCAATATAGTATATGCCAAATAATCTTAAGAAGAGAGCTCTTTCCTAAATTTTAATACATATGACAATCATGTTGGATATGACATAGATGGTAGAGTAGAGAAAGTTTTTGGGCCTTAGCATAAACATAAAGAAACTATGTAAGACTTCTAGGCTAATTTTCATAATGATTTTAATGTAAGAAAAAGAGGATTCTATAGGTTAAACTTGAAATTGATGAAAGATATGAGAATTGGAAAAAAAGTACTTTATGAAATGATGGATGATCAAAACCCAATAAATCAAACATATGATCTAAAAAATATATAGATAATATTCATCTTCCTATGATCAAATGGGCTACAGTAAAAAATCAACTAAAGATCATAAATAAAGATATAGAGAATTACTCCTTAGGATGGTTGCAATATCAAAAATACCAAATGGAGAATGTTAGTAATAGGATCATAAAGCAATATACAATAAAATAAATGAAAATATAAAATATAAAAAATAACACAAAACACAAATACATAGATATACATGGTTCACCCAATATGGAATACATCCATGGGAAATAGCTAGTCCTTCCTTTATTCCATCCAAAAAATGAAGGGATACAATCTGCAACACATACATTATAACTTTTTTTTCTCTCTATCATAGTCTCCTCTCACAATACACTACAATAGAAAATTGTAATACAACACCCTCATAAAAGGGTTTGCTTTCGAGGCCAGGAAAAACTATCATAATATCATCATATCTATGACCTAATGATGAATGGTCAAAATTTATAATGAATATATATATCACCCTGCACCCCCTACATTGAAATGGGATCTAGGTTCAATAAGATCAAGAACCATAACCAACAATCTCCCACTTGGAGACTAATTACAAAACTCCATTGCTACTGCTCCCACTGGACTAGGGTCCAACTTTGTACTTGGAAAGTTTCTCATATGAGTGATCACACTTGAGGGTCGATTAAAAATAAGTAGGAAATCAAATTCTCTTGAGTGTTTGCATTTATTAACATGTCTATAAGATTTTGGTTAAATTTTATCTTTTCTAGCTTCAACTGTCCATCTTCCAAAATTGATTAGATGAAATGGTACAATGTGATATCCTCCTACTTCTTTCCCAATTCATCCATAAACCTTTGTAATCAAATCATTTCTTTATTAGCCTTTGTAGTAGTAACATACTCTATTTCTTTGTTTAAAGTGCAATAACCTTTTGCAATATAGAAATTCAACTTACTATTGTTACACCTACAATAAAAAAAAATATACCTTATGATGGTCCTCCTACTATCTATATCACTTGCCAAATCTGAATCAACATATCCTTGTAGAGTAGGGTTGGAAACTCCAAAAAATAATGCCTAGGTATCAATACCTCTCAAATACTTGAGAATTCACTTTACTGCATTCGAATGTGTTGATGGTGTTTTTTGCACAACAACAACTTAGATAGAATATGATATCCTATCTCTCTTGAAAGGTAAATCTCTATTAGCAAGCTTCGAGAGATAACCCCAAGGTCTCTAATGTCAGGTCTTGACAATGCAATAAAACAACTCAGTGATAAAATGTGAAATGCTAGTAATCACAAGGGGGCCTTACAAATGAACAATGTTGGAAGTGTACTTTCATTAGATGCAACAATATGGTGATGCTTTTAATCCTAAAACTAACCCAGATTGAAAATAAACAACAAAAAAAATAAGGGTTTCAAAGAGATCCTAATGCTAACACCTAAGATCAATCACAACAATGATGAATGCTGCAAATGGATAGATCCCCAATAAAACCAATCTTTTCTTGATCAAGGACAAGCCCACAACTCTGCAGAAATGGTGCAATCTTCTAAGGAAACTGAAGATTTTTAGGCTATGAACATTCATCCACATACCTAGTAAATGACACAATGTAAACAAGTATCCACAATTGAACTTAGCACAAAATAAGGCCCAAACTAACTTTACACAACAACTTACAATCAGAAAATTGTTAAAAGCATGGACTAGAGATCGATCAACATCATTAACATTTCACCATTGACATGAAAGAACTGAAAAATTAGCATCTAACATCTAACACTGAGAATTGAGAACAAGAAACCATAAACTGTCAAGGGTTAATACAAAGTTTGTCAAATCAACAACTCAGTTGCATTACTTCTCCAACATTACATAACAATTTCCAGTCTCTCTCCTCTCCTATAGCTAATTTTTGAAATCTACTTGCCAATTCTAGCTTTATACAACTTCTAATCAACTCTTCTAACCTAGTCTAACCCTTTACAAATGAGAAGGCACTGGCCTTTTATAGAAAATTACATTTTGAATCAATGGCCAGGATTTGATTCATCCAATGACATAAATTACACTTCTAGAAGCATCCAGCTGCTACATTTAATTTGGGAGCTCATGGTACATCATCATCCAATCAATTGCATTTAGTTGTATTATGGCCCAATGATATTAATTTTGAGAAAATCCTCATTGGAGAATAAATACAGCTTCACATGTCTTTCCTTGTTAAATGCACCTCTCCAATTGGTATACAACTGGTGGCACAGATTCTTATGCAGGCCCCACTTTAATATTTGAGTTGAACTTTTATAGATTTTCCCTCTTGGCATGAATCCATATGCAAGTCCCCCTTTTTTTATTTATTTAATCCTAAAAAACAGATATCATCATTAGTAGCTCACACGTCAAAATCCAATCCAAATTAAATTTAAATACAATTTTGCCCCTTCAATAAAAAAACCTTACATTTTTTTATAGAAACTTTCCATTTTCAGAATTGTTTTTTTTTTTTTTTAAAATTGCATTTGGGAAAAATTTCCGTTTTAAAAATTCCTTTTGGAAAATTTGGATTTTGAGGGCTTGAAGGAATTTTCCAAAATGAAATTTCCATTTTGGAAAATTTCGGGTTTGAGGGCTTGAAGGAATTTTCCAAAAAAACAAATTTTGGGATTTTGAGGGCTTGAAGGAATTTTTAGGGATTTCTGCTCAGGGAGGAAAATCCTGAAATTCCAAGCAAGGTCAAAATCCCCTAAACCTCATAACTTTTTTTCTAGAAGGGATTTTTGAAAAGTTCAAAAGGCAACTTGGCCTAATTTTTCATCCTCTATCCATTGGTGCAAAAATATTTACACATAACATTGAAAATTCGCTTCAAAATCCCCATTTCCAATTTTCAAGACAAGTGAAGAGCCCCCAAAGACTCAGAATATTGCCTTCATCAAACCAAGTCTTGAATTAATTCCAAAATAACCTCCCAAGAAGAGAAAAACTGAAATTGACAAAGCCAAGGTGCAGAGATGCTAAAGAAAAAGAGGGTCCCCGCCTTCGATGGGACATGTGTGCAAAAATTGCACAACACAATGCTCTTTTCTTGAATTATTCATAGTTGGCCTTGTACACACTATGACATACATCCAGATACCAATTGTCCATGAGTATTAAAGTTTGAAAATATATTCTATCTCCTTTGATGTCTTGGGACACATCTCCTTAGTGAATTTGAAATGACTGGGAAAATACGTACTAACTAGCTTTGCATCTTGTATTTGAAATATTTTCAACACCTTCTCTATGTATTCACTTTAAGATGATATGAATGAGCAATTTTTCCTATCTCTTGCTATTCTCATACCAATGATTTTCTTTACAATACCCAAATCCTTTATTGTGAATGAATTTGTTAAATTTATTTTGCGTACATTTATATCCTACATGTTAGACCCTGCAAACATGCTGGATAATTACTTGGTATCCATTGAATAACACTGCTAGTTGGCAGGTGAAGAGACCACAAAAATCAAAATCAAAATTTAAATGAAACCAACTATAGCTAAAGAAATGAAAAACCAAAACCGCACATGAATGCAAATCAATCAGTTCAAAACTAGAAATAAGGATTGAGGAGACCAAAGGAAACCAAGATTGAAAAATAATACTAATTTGAGTTTACTTTTGTGAGATTAGGAGCTCCAAAGTGCAACAATGGAGGATGACCTTATATCTTCCTCCTGCCTTAGAGCTCCTCACCTCCAATTTTCTCTCTCTAAGACAATAATTTCAAAATTAAAAGAAAATAGAAAGAAGACAAAAAATATGTAGAAGTTATAAATGGCAACTTAACTTTATGACATAAAAATAATATGATAAGCACTAGATATCATATTTACAATAAACACCTTGAACTCAATCGATTACAAGTGTACCTTATTAAAAATATACATGAACGAAATTTGACAAACTAAATGAAACAAGCAAAATGTGTGTTTATTAGAATACAAGCTCAAAATTCCACTAACACAAACCCCATTACATGCCAAACCATTGAATTATTCACCCAACAAATATTTTTCCAAATACATATAAATTTCCTTCTACAATTTCAATGGAAAACCATTGTGTTTAGAAATCTACATAAATCCCCATAAAGAGTTGAAAATTAGATTCAAACCAGATGGACCAATTACCATCTAATCAAATTTGAAAACAATGAGAAAGTTGTAGAATGTCTCAACAATGGAAATAAATAAGTTGAGGGTCCACTGCTTTCACATGATCCACATTCCTTCAAAAGAAAGATTGGCAGCAAAATGAACATGGTGTACCAACTTTCCCACATAACCAAAAGAAGATTGATGATAAACTGGCACCACACAACACTGAATTCGAGAAGGAAATAAACGTAGAAGAGAAAAGAGAATGATAAGATTTTCCCCTCATACTCTTACACTGCTTTTTCTTTTCCCGTCAATTCACAGCTAAAAAGGAGGTTTTGTTTCCGACATAAACTATGACACAGTGGTTACACTGTAAAAACTCTGTCGTGACTATCGTTTGTACGACATAGTGTGGGACTCACGGAATGATTCCATTTTTTCTGGCATTGTTTGCTTTCGTTGGCCTATGATTTTCATGGGACACATTTAACTATTTCATGTTTTTCTTCCGCACTTCAAAGTTTGGAAGTACTTTTTAGACTTTCTCTGGTTTGTTTGGAATCTCTGAATGTGTAGAACGCACTCCAACAAATGCATTTCAGTCTATTGACCTCATTCATGGTGGGCTTTCGTCCCAGAGTGCCCACGCTATTCTCATTTTTGTACATTAAAGCCTGCCAACCTCACTACCTATATCCAATATCATCTTCTTGTTAAAGGAGAGGACCACATTTCTCTTTACGGAAAGTGATTTCACAGCTTAAAGTAAAAGATGATGGAACTTGTTTAGCATATAAAAAGTTATGTTTCTTTGCTTTTGGGTCACCGTTCTTGAACAGAATCACAATTGGAACTGTTCTTGAATAGTATCACATATGGAACAACTTCCACTACTTCATACAGTGCATCCTAATCATGGAGAGACAAAATCATCTTATAAGTAGTTCATAGTAGAGATTTATTGACTAACATGTGGGATAAATATTATTTTATAGAAAATAAGTAGTTCATAGTAGAGATTTATTGATTGACAATTGTCGTTTTGTGGGATAAATATTTTTTTTATAGAAAATAAGTAGGTCATAGTAGAGATTTATTGACTAACAATTATTGTTTTGTGGGATAAATATGTTCATTTTGTAAATTTTTAAGTTGTTTTATATATTTTATACTTTTAATCTAGAGTTTTTAGTGTTGGAGTACGCGTTAGCTTATTATGAACCTTGACTAATCATTTAAAAGTGTTTAAAGTTATAGTGCTAACATAAAGGACAAAACTTCACCATTGTAGAGCTTAAACTCTAGTTTTTGTCCACTTTCAAAGAGATTTATGTACTTATACAATATCACCATTTTCTTTAAGGAATCCAACGTGTGCCTTACCACCACAACATGTTTGTCTCTAGAAGTCACATCACCATGTTTTGAAATGCATATTCATGCATTTGCAAAATCCAATAATCATTTTTAAAAACTTTTATTTGGATTAATGTTATAATATAATCATTCATATTGCTTGATATTAGTAACTATCATTGTATACTTCATCTATCACCTAACCTCACCATCAATGCTTTACATCTCTTACATCAATTCCAATCCTACTATTTAGGATGAATGTTAATATGCATCCATCTTAGTCATTGTTCTTTATGGCTCTAGCTTTGTTTGTTTGGCCACACATGTAAGGATATTGGTTAAGGAGTAACTACCCAAACTATTTCAATTCCATTTGATCTAAATAAGTGTAAGGGATTCCATACTAGAGGGCCTTTTTCTACTATCCATGCTTCTACAAGGTCATCACTATCTTCCAACATTGCACTTGAATACAACTTTTAGACTTCAAGACTTATGTTAATGGTACTACTTATCCTATCAGGGCTCTATGAGGGTTGTTTATATTTAACATATGGGACCTTTCATTTAGTATACTATTACTTGCATCACATTGTTTTTAATCACTAATTATGCTACATTTTTTTGATAAAGTAAGTTGTATTTAAAAGGTGCAGTACCCTTTACACCAGGAGCCTAGAGGGCCAAAAAGGATCAAAAGTCAAAAACCATCATTTAATAGTCTAGTAGCAGAAACAACAAAAAAACACCAAAAACTTACAATAATAGCTAACCGACAATAGAAATAAAACCCACCCACACACCTGACCCATTACTTTGCTAAGCCCTCCCATTCTTGGTAAAGGAGATCCAGGATCTCATCACCCACCCATTTATTGCTAGGTCCTTCATCAACATTTTTTTTGTTCACCTCCTCATGCAGCACGCTCGACAAAGTAACAACGGACCTGTGGATGATTTGAACCATTAAGTGTTTGATCTTAGTGAATTTCCTCTCCAGCTTTTCCACATGGGACCGAAGATTTTCGAGCTCCTCCTTCTTCTTAGTCTCCACCTTTTCCTCATCCTCATTCCCAGCCTAGTGTTCAAAACATCTCAAAGTGGAATCTTTATGGAACATTTTTTTTAGCTCTGAAAAATGGCTTGACCCCTCAACATAATCTTTAGTTTCTTCGATGGTATCATGTTTTTTGTCCTCCTTACCCCCCTTCTGCTCAAAATCACTGGATATCTCATCTACAAGGTCCTCCTTTTTGTTTTTGTCCAATCTATTAGACCGTCTAAGGTTAGTCGGCTTTGCCCCTATGTCCACACTGGCAGCAACAATAGTGTCCCCTTGGGAACCTCTATTGGCAGAGTCCCCCTCCTTGGTGTTCATGTCTGGCTCCACCACATGGCACATGGTGCCCTTTTTTCTCTTTTTAGGTTCAGGTTTATTCTTATCAGTCATTTGACACTCCTTTTTAGTGGGAGTGTTCTTCAATTCACAAAGCCTAGCAACCGCTTTTGACTAGGCTAGGCCCACACCCCATTTTTTCTTCTTAGCCAAGGGTTTAGTTTTAGGGTCGTTAGGGGTTTCACAAGGCATAGGGGGATTCTTCCTTTTAGGTCCAATCAAAGCGATTGAGGATGGTTTATTGGGGGGATGGTTAGTGACGAGGGCCACACCACCCAAACCACACAAAACACAACAATATATACCATCACAGAAGATGCGAGACAAAAAATAACCCACTTTCAATTATTTTCAGAAAAATGAAATTACAGATTCAAAACTTACATGCTACAGCCTCATGGGCTTGATTCATTACAACAAAAACAACTGAAATATAAACTATTATTCGAAGCCACAATCTACACTAATGGAACCACCTTCTATAACCCCCACTTAACCATTTTATTTTACCCAATAACCACCCTAGATTATTCTAGAAAGTTCAACTTTCCCTTTTGTTTTGGCACCAAAAGTCCCGTTGTTTGATTTCTGGCCTAGGAAGAAAATTTTAATGAAATTCGCTTTTTAGAGGACCAACTTCGCAGGGCCATAACTTTTGATCCAGGTGTCCGATTTTCTATTATTGCATATAGTTGGAAAGATCTTGATGAGATCTACAACACGTGAATCCACCATAGGTTGGTTCAGCCACTTTTCAAGTTGTTTCAGGGCCTCTAAAGTTTTATATTTTAATTTGAAGCTGCATTGGAGAAATTTCTTGAGACAAAAACTTTAATTTCTCCCAAAATGTTCAGGGTATTGAGGCGATTCTTTCGCAATCAAATTTTTTTTTCAGCTTTGCTCTTTTAGGTAAATTTTTAGGTCCATACGATCCCGTTTAGGCCAACTTACTAAAAATAGTAAGTGAATGTTTTTCATTATTTTTTACTCCTGACTATCTTATGCCCCTTAAGTGCCATCATGGAACTCAAAACAACTAAAGAAAATAAAGAAATTTTTTGTTTTGGGTGATCAAGATTGCCCTGCACCGTTGGATGCTCCTGCATCAGTCAGGGGCATCCTATTCCACAATTCTGACATTCACGATAGGCTTAGGGGGAAAAGGGCCAAATGAAAGTGATACATATGAAATATTAGGCCGTGGTGGAGGGGTAGAGGAGGCATTTTTTCATGGTTCTTGGCAGCCAATTCATAGGTTTCCTTCACATAACTTTCTAGAGACGAAAGAAGGAAGAAGGGAAAGTTATAAGGATTTTGTGATGAAGATGGTTCAACAAGGGAAGATGGTAAAAATAAAACACTTTGAATCTCCCCTCTAACATAATGTACTTCATAATGGCAAGACACACTTGATTCCAAGGCTTCGGTAGAGACTCCCTTTCAAATCCCACATGCAACTTAGTTGGTTTCTCATTCCCCTGACATAAAGTATGGAGGCTATCTAGATCCTATACTTTAGTGTGTTTTTTCAACTTCTACCTCATGCATGACAGGCCCATGGCCTTGGCAATAAAATCTTCATTAATTTCAAAGGATATGCCCCAACAGTGACTCTCCTCTCATTCCACAAGCTTGTGAACTGCGTTGAGAGCCTCTCATCATGCCCCAGAAGGCATTCCATAAGAGGCACAATGCCTCCCTCAACACAAATGTTCCAAACAAGGGAGTCTATGCAAATTGCATATATGATTTGTATTTTGTTTTGCATCCACTTTAATAAATCATCAAAAAATTAAGAACATGAAAACTTGTCTACTCTAACCCAACATATTTCTATAAAAAATGAAGAAATGCCATACTATTTAGGATTTTTTGATAATTCTAGTATACTTTCATTATTATAAGTAATATTGGTAGTGCATATTTTCTTTTTTGTGACCTTTAATTGTATAAAAACCTAAAATTGCACCTTTTTATGTTTTATTTTACCTTCATTCATTTTTTAATCCTTAAGGAATCTAAGTGTTTAGAATTTGGATAAATAAAATAGTGACAACATAATAAATCATGATATAATCCATTAAATACATGTGATAGATCATAAATGAAAATAAAGAGTAGAAAATTAAAAGATCAACACACAAGAATAAAATTAAAAATAAAAGTATGCCACTATCTATTTATGTGGATAAATTATTTTAGGAAAAACTCTACCACCAATGAGATCCCAAGCTTGTATTGATCATAATAAAATAAAGCACATCATACAACCCACTTATCCCTTGATTTTTATAATAATTTGTGAGGATAATAATACTTCAAAATATAAAATTGAGGTAATATATCTATCCCATCCCTCCAATATATAGAAAATTGGAAACGATCCAAAAAAATTAGTCAAAACTATGGGCCTATAAATATTCACCCAAGCCTACATTCAAAAAAATAATGCTTCATAATACTTTGGTCAACCATAAAGAATAATAACTATTCTTACAACTCTTACACACTTTACATGTCATAGATTCAACCATAATAATCACAATTGGTCAAAATACAAATCCTAGGTGCTCCATCACTGCACTAATTGTATTCCATGACAGCTTATTTTTGAAGATGCTTTGTAAATTCAAACTTAGGCCTTTTCTTATAATCTCCTAATTTAATTCCTTCTTTAAACTATATTCCAAGTCCCTAAGAGCATAATTACAACAAATAAATAATGTCCCCACCCTCACATGGGTATCCTATTTTTCCCACTCAATTACTCTTAGAGATCTAAATTATTTACTTGACTATGACTAATTAAATTACAATAGTCTCAAAAGACTTGCAAGGTCAATATAAAACAGAATCTTAACCTTCTCCCATTTTATATTTACATTGCATATAGATAAGATAAAACATAAATAAATCAAATAATTTCTAGAAAAGGTAAGGCCCATGATCTTTTTTGCATCAATAAAACATATATATGATCATTAGCTAAGTGTAACAATATGTAATATTATCAAAATTCTTAACATTATCTATTATAACCTTCTCATTGTCAATCATCTTGTGAAAAAATGGTGTTGAAAATCAATATACCTAGAATGAGCATAGTACATTGAATTATTCACAAAACAAATAACACTCTAGCTACCACAGTTGATCCTTACCTTTTCACACTGAAAACCAATGTCTAAGAACAATTCCAATAAACACACTACCTCCTTTCAAGAATGTGCATGTATATATACTTTATTTCTATTATAAAAATATTAACCATAGATTTCCTCTTACTCATCCAACTCATAATACCTCCAATTTTTTTGAATACATAGCTTCTATTTGACCTCCTACTATCTATATATTTAATCTAATTTACGTTAACAAATACCTATTATCCAACATATACCAAATATCACTAGTCCCATAGTAAAAATATACTGCTAATAAGTCTCATGAAAATATATAAATACCTCAATCAAATAGTTCCAATACTTTCTATTAGGTTTAGACATAAAATTTCTAATAACTCTCATTGCTTTGATAATATTTTTTTTGTAATATAAACTATTGCATACATTAGGCAGCTTGTAACACTAGTATAAGGAACGTTATACATATATAAAAAATTATTATTTTTTAAACTTATAAAATTGCTCCAAATTAATCATAGCATAGGTAGGTAAAGTAGTACTCATTGAATTACAATCCTATATAAAAATTAGAAAAAAATTATGTCAACATACCTACTTTGAAAAGACCAACATTTTTTATTAACCTAAACCTTATTTATTTTCATACCCAAGATAGAGTTTGTATCCCCTAAAATTTTAATATCAAAGGCACTAAGAATCTTATTTTAAAGCTACCTAATAATTCCCTTATTGTTTCCCATGAATAACAAGTGTCCAATAGAAATACAATGATTAGCAACTAATCATCAATTGATTTTAAATAAACACAAGGATTATGCTATCTTAAAAAAGCTAGATCCAATGTGAAAATTTATGAATACAAATGACATAAATATGCATCAAATCTAGCTTATTCAAACCAAATACATGCAAACCACAGAAAGATCAAGTGTAATATTGATTTATTGATAGTTTGGATGTGGTTGCTCATGATTCTAGCAGTATGATGGCATGATCAAGATAATTCAATAAAAATTTGGGCAACATAATAGTAGCATAATATTGTATTATTGAAATGGGATGGGAGACCTCTCATATATAGAAATTCCATGAAGTAAATCAAGGGCCAAGATGGATTGGTTAATGGATGGCTAGGATTGATGAGGATTAAGGCTTGGATCAAAAGATGCAATCATGTGAAAAGTGGCACATGATGGATAGGAACTAGGTTTAGTATTGAGATAAAAACAAAAATCATTATGGCAATGGCTAGGATTAAGAGATTAAATGAGATGATTGGATAATATGGAAATGCAGTCTAGCTTTTGTCTCGGTGTCTAGGTTCAATGAATCTAGACAAGAATATAGACATGTGAAGGGGCATTTTTCACATGATGACAAATTTAAATTATGATCCATTTGAACAAGATAGAGGGTTACGATTAGATGGACAAGGATAAAGGATAAAATGGAATTAATTAAATAAACAAATTATTTATTCAATTAATAAGATCGCATGATAATGTGTAATAATCAAATAAATATTAAATATTTATTTAATTAAAATATTAGGATAAATATGGAAAAGGATTTGAATAATTAAATAAATAATAGAGATTTATTTAATTAATGGCTAAAGATATATTAAAATTAGGTGTGATTGGGTAAGGTTAGGTTTTAGGTGTCTACATTTTTTACCTCTTTGATATGACATCATGAAGTGACGTTGTATCAAGGAAGTTAAAAACATAGTGGATGAGAGAGGATAAGGAACATAGATGGTGCCCCAATCAATTAAGATAAAGAAGGAAATATTAATGATTAGGTGATGGGATGCCCCTCAAGAGGACATGTGGGTTAGGAGAACATGGGTGTGCTCATGAAATGGATGGGAATGATGAGGTATAAGGATAAAA
Source organism: Sequoiadendron giganteum (assembly GCA_007115665.2). Lineage (NCBI taxonomy): Eukaryota > Viridiplantae > Streptophyta > Pinopsida > Cupressales > Cupressaceae > Sequoiadendron > Sequoiadendron giganteum. The sequence goes on from CM021106.1 coordinate 209,092,471, forward strand.
AATAAAATGAATTGGAAGATTAAAGGGGATGAAAGAGATGAAAATGAAGGAACACTTAAATGAAAGAGGATGAAAAGGAAGGATAATTTGATGATGATTGATAGGTTATGCTAGTATGTATTGATAAATCCTAATATTTTATATAGTGAAGGCAATTATGCACCAATATATGATGAACTAGGGTGACAAGATAACCTTTACACGGAATTGACACTCAAGCAATAAAAAGAACAACATAAAAGATAAAATGATGCCCCATTATACATTGGTTGTGAAACACCAAGATAAAATAGATCAAGGCATCTGTAAGTAGGTGTAGTTCTGGGTTAATGATCAAAAGATAAATCAAATAAAAACAATAATTGCAAAATAGATCATGCAACCAACATATCTCTTGCCAAAGATAAGATGATGATGATGATGGTGATTAATTTTCTTACATTGGGCTTGGATAATCACCTAAGAACCTGGATTTGATTTAATTACTTAAGCTTGAAAAATCACTTAAGCAAGGCTTTGATAATGATGATTTTCATACGTTAGGCTTGGATACTCACCCAAGTAGGGCTTTGATTTGCTTGCTTAAGATTGGATAATCATTTAAGAAATAATTTGATAAGGATGATGATGATTGATTGATCAAAAAAAGGATAAGATCTTTGATTAATGTTCGACAACTAGGCTTATGATATGATTTCAATTAAGGATTTGATATCTTGGATGCAGTGATTGGATTGAATGTCAAGTCGAAGGATCTCAAGATTTTGATTTTTTGATTTTTGATGTTTTAGAATGGATGGAAGGATGATTTTTTTATTATGTTTGAGTTGGGATGAAAGGATTGGATGATTGTAATGAGTTGATTGGTTGATTATTTATTTATTATAGATGAGGTATGGAATCTGAATGCATGATAATTGAAGGCCAATGCATTGGAAGCTAAGGATATGCAAGATCAAATCCTTGAGATAATATAAACATGGCTTTCACATATAACACATGGGAAAAAAGAGGAAGGGTGGGCGATAATGGATGGAGAAGGGATGAGGGGATGACGTTTAATCAAGAATCAAAGAGAAGACATGATAGGTTTATTATGGATGGATGAATGGGTGATAGTTTATTATGATATGAAAGGATGTAGATGATAGTGGATGGGATGAAATCCTAAGACATGTCGGATAATAGACCACTACACATGACGTCTATTGTTAGTTTTTTACCATGGTACTTATCCAAGGAACCACTTAAGTGGTTTTTTACCTTTTGATGGATTATTTCCCTTTACTATTATTTTTAGATTTTATTTTATTTTTTTATTTTTCATATTTTTAGATTTTCTAAGACTGAATTATGTTGGGATCATGGAGGAATCTCTTTAATAGATGGATGATGAGGCACGGTCAATGTATATGAATGGTATGATATGGATGATGGAGGATTATTTATTATATGGAGGGAGGGAGCTAAGGTATGATCCATAATGTGTGCACTACAAGGTTCATCATGCTTGACACATAAAGGAGTTTTGGAAACCATTGAATTAAAGCATTTCAAGGGGTCACCATCAAAGGTTCGTCGAGAGACATCACCATGGGGGATGGAATGATATGATGGATGTATGGATATGGGTGGATTAGGTAAATTTTATGGGTTGTGTGAAGATGATGAGGATGAAGACTTAGAATCAATAAGCTTGTGTCTTGGTATTTTACTTTGATAGATGTCCCCAGTTATTTTAGATGTAAGGGCATGATATGAGATTTATTTTTTATTTTTCTTTCTTATATTTTTATTTTTTATTTTTTACTTTTGATCTCCATTTGATAAAGGATTTTTACTTTTATATTTTTCATTGATAGCCTTGATCTTTTTGAATGAAACTTGTTGATCCAAGTCCAAATTATATGGTAAACATGCGTGGTTCATGGAATAGACTGGTGATGCCCTCAAAAGATTCTTCGAGACTATCGTTCTCATCATTGTTAATGTCAAAGGAATCTTTCACATCCTTGTCGAGTTGGAAAGAAGGCTTAGTAGAGGTAGAATTCAAAGATGCATACCCTAACCCAGGATGATCAATATGGAAGAAGTGTAACTCATGAGATGGAGTGGTAAGGAAAGGATCATGAGATGGGAGGGGATTATCTTGTATTTCCTCCATAAAATCATGATCAAAGAGTGGATTATCATAGATATCATGATCAAAAATAGGATTATCATGGAAATCAAGATATTGGGATGAAGTGGATAGTGTTGAGGGATCTTCATATGCATGGGAATCTATGTTGAATACTTGTAGCTCATATTAAAAAATGCCAAGGTATTTGATCTTAGCCTTGATCTTTTGGAGAGTGTGAGAGGTAGGTAGTGATGAAGGATCAATATATGAAGATGAAGATGGTGATGTGGTGTTGGTAAGGAAATTATTGAATGACCATGACTATTATGTAAGAATTTTCAATATTGGAATGGGTTTGAATTTGTATGGATGGTCAATTTAGTTTCATTATGGGGGAACTTTATGCATTGATGAAGTGTGTATGGAACTAATTGTATGGCATAGACCTATGGGTGGCCAAGGAGGATGTTATAGGGGAGATTAAGGGTTAAGATTTCACAAGTGGTTTCAATTGTAGCTAGTCCGACTAGAATGGTTAGATTTATAGAGCCTTTAGATTCATGATTAGATTCATAATATTATTTAATGGTTATTTTAGTTTGAGGATTAACAACATCATTAGCATATCCCAATTGTTTTATTAGACTCAATATGGAAAGATTAAGTCCTGATCCACCATCTAATAGGACACATTTAATTATGGTTTTATGGATGTGGGATTAAAGGTATAGAATAATTTTATGAGATGGATTGATGGAAGGAATGTCTTTAGTGGAAAATTTGAGGGATTGAAGAGATGATAAGTATCCTATCATGGCTTAAAATTAGGCAAGTTCAATGTCATTAGGGACACAAGATTCATGGAGGCATTTCTTAAGGAGGTCCTTGAGGATGGGGGATGTTTTGAGTAACTCAAGGATAGATATTTATGCTAGATTTTTTTTCAAGTGATCAAGGATGCTATATTGATGTGTAGGTTGGGAGAAGGATAGAAATTTAACCATATCAGCTATTAATGACATAATTAGGCACTTTGGTAGTTATGGTGGTTGCTTGGGAAGGACTTTGATCAATGTAATCAATGATGAAATCATAGGAGATATTATTGTTGTATGTATAAGGCATTATGTTATATGAAAAATCTTTATCATTTTTATGTCGAGGAAAAGGTTGCTTGTATATACCCAAGTTTGTATTAGGGAACGTGTGGCCTTCGATAGAAATTTGTTCTCAATCAACATGATCTTGGATGAAGTTCTTGAGTTTCATATATGAGAAGATTTTATGTCCATGGACCCTATGGTAGCCACAAAATTCATGTTATTTATACCACGGGATTTGATGGGTGGAAAATGTACCATGTTGGCTTGGATAAGCTTATGAAGGACAATTTCGATTGGTTCACCCAATGGGGTATATTTGTTAGGAAAAGTTGTGTTGTACACCTTGCATAATGCATTTAATGTAATTATTCTTGGGGCCACTTTATTTTGTATGTAACATTGGGACATAAGTTAAAGTTGTAAAAATGTAATTATTTAATATTGGGGAAAATAATTATATAAAGTACCCAATATTAAATGTGGGGATATGGTTTTGTAATCTCATGGTTTTAGTCACATGGTTTTGTGTAATACCACTTGGTGGTTTTGTGGGAGCTTGTGTCTATAAAAGCAACCACAAGGGTGGTTTCTTAGGTTGGGTTAGTTTGCAGGTTAGCTCTTGTTAGCATTTGTGGAGGTTTGAAGCATGGCATGGGATGTGTGGTTACATGCTTGTTCACATGGATTGCTTTGAGAGGGCTTGTTGCTTCAATGGTGTTCATGGAGACTTTGAAGATGTATTGTAATCTTTATTGCTGAATAATACATGAGAGATGGATGCTTTTGGAGGCTGGGTTTTTCCATCTTCAGGATTTTCCCAGGGTGTATCTTATGTCATATTTTCATTGGTATGTTGTCTAATCTCTTGCATGCAGATTCTGAGTACTTATTTTCATAGATCTCTTTTGGGTTATGTGGAAATTGTCATTAGATGGCTGCAAGTTTCCAACAATATTCTTTTCTAGTGTATTGTTTAGGTTGACATTTAGTATAACCATATGTTGTGTAGGAGATTTATTGTTTTCAGATGATGATGGGGGAGGTATTTAGATATTTTGAACATGTTTTTAGTTAATCACACCATCATCAACCATGTTTTTGTTTTTATTCCAAAAATGGGATTTGTCACTAGATTGGGTATTGTTGTCTTTTCTTATTTATAAATTTTTACCAGTCCTTTAGAAATAAACACTTTTTATATGGCTAATCCTTTTTCTATGATCTCATCAAAAGAGTGAGCAAATTGATTTAGAGATGGAATTCCAATTTAGGATTTGGGTTATTGAAAAAGATAGTGATGAGTTGTTTTTTCAAGTATGGGTCATGTAAAGTGACTAGCAATATGTCTCCATATTTGCAAGAATGATGCAAAGGATTCACCATTATTATTTTTAGTGTTGTGAAGGTACATCATGGTGATATCATGTTCTATGTTGTAGGAAAAGTGAGTTAAAAAATTATTGTTTAGCTAGGAAAAGGTTGTGATTATCCCATACGAAAGGTGAGTGAGCCAATCAAGGGCTTGTCCACCCAAGATTCTAGGGAGAAACCTCAATAGGTAGGAATCAAGATAGGAGACCTCTTGGCATGTGATGTAGAATTCCTTAAGGTGCTCCATATGATATCCCTTTCCTTTGTACTTGTCAAATTTAGGAATTTCAAAATTTTGGGGAAAGGGGATCATGGTGATGGAATTGTCAAAGGGATAAGGACATAGTTCTTATAAGTTATAATATTTCTTGTGATGTCCTAGTCAAAGCACCTTAAGGGTATCCTTTATTTTCTACACATCTTGGGAAAAAGTGCTTGTGAAATTGAAGGGTGGTGATTTATAATTAGATATCTGAGGTTGGGTGGATAAGAATAAGAAGATTTTCATTGATATGTTTTCTTGGAAACATGAGAATGGAGCATGTGCACAAGTTGTATAGTATGTAGTTTAGTGTTATCATTGATGTCAATATTATATTTTTATATGAAGAGAACCATGTAGACTAGTTTATATAGCTTGAGCATTTTTGAAGATGATTATCAAGTGCAATTTTGCAAGAAGGTTTGATCTAGTGAAGACAGTTGAAGTAATAAATTGACTAAGTGTCAAAATAGGTAATTCAGTGTACAAGACATCCAGTATTTTGGTCTATATTGATCTACTATGAAATGTATTTATTTTTTATCTTAATATAATTTTGTTAGATGCTAAAAGAGTCTAAATCTAGAGTTTCAAAAATTTCGGTCTCTATTGTTGAAGTTATGAATGACAAAATATCGAGTCTGGCAGTGATAGTATTTGCAGTTTAGTGTGCATGTTTTGTGAATCTACACTTCTTTGTGGATTGGTATCAAGCCTTGTGGATTTGTGGATATTTTGATAGGTTTTTTTAGCATCTATATTCCAAGAAACATGAAGTTTTGAGGTTCACATGTTGATTTGAGGTTGAAAATTTGATGAATTTTGTTGTTAGGTCATTATCGATGCCGGCCTAATAAGTTATGGGTATTGCGAAATTTGAATAAATTTTGATCCATAATGTGGGAGCTATTATAGGTCCATGCCAACCTATTTGAATGCCTTATAAATTTTGAATCTTGGTGAGAAGAGTGTATGTGTGTATGTCAAGCTAATAAGTTATATTTTGTATATTATATTAGGCTGGCCTAATTTATGTTGAGATGAAATTGGTATAAGTATGAGTTCATTTAAGTGTTGGATATGATATGCTAGCGAATATGCAAGTGTAGTGGATGTGAATTATGTGAAATTAATGAAATTGTGGAGCAGAGTAGAGTGTTAGAGGAGATTGATGAACCATGTTGACTCTGTGTATTGAGCTTCAATGGAACTATACTCTAGTATATTATGGATGCATTTGTAGTAGTTCAATCTAGGTTGTGAACCACCACTCTATTCTATATTTTCTTCTTTATGTGAGCACTAATTCCACTAGGACATTGATTCCACCTATAGTGAGCAATTATGTAATATCTTATAACCGATTATAATATATTGTCAGCTAATTCTCATCGTGGTTTTTCCTATTTTAGGTTTTCCACATAAAAAATTTGGTGTTCATGTGTTATGTGATGTTGATGGTTGCTTTCATGCTTTTATTTCCTACTATAAATTGAATATGCTATGTGAAATAAATGTTTGAATGTCTAAGTAGTTTCAAATAATACTGATTCACCCCCCCTCTTAGTATTTTAGGTGTTCAACAATTGGTATCAGAGCTTGGTTCCTTGGAAGAAGCCTAATTACTTGGGGAAGATCTTGGAGGTTCAACATATGGCTGTTAGAAGATTTGCCACTCCTCTGAAAGAGATTCCTACTATTGGATTTACTGAAGAAGATTGCATGATTGACATGAATAGAAAACTCAATAACTCTTGAAGATATAGAAAAGACTGAAGTTGAAAATAAATATTTGAAAGAAAATGTCAAAGAAGAAGATGAATGCATCAAAAAATTGAGAGAGAACATCAAGAATTTTGGAGAAAGGCATAAGGAGGTCAGTGAGTAGTTGAAGCAAGAAAATGAAATAATTACTAGTCTAAAGGTGCAAGTTGAAGAAGGAAAAATAATTGAAGAATGTTTTTGTGAACCCCAATTTCATACCTGCACAAACACAACAAAAAAACATGTTATTAGATAAAAATGCAAGATGAAAGAAGGATTCCCCATGAGATCCATTTGAAATGCTTAAAATAGGAAAAATGAAGAACAAACATGAAATATAAATTAAATCCTAATTTAAGTAATGCAAAATCTTGATCCCATGGGGGAGTTGGTGCCAATTGATGTGTTGAAATCAACCCTTTCCCAACTCCTTTGTAAGCTTGATGATTATTGATCCACTTTGGTTGAATTCCTACATAACCTAGCTAAGAACTTGATAAAAAAAGATGAGAATGGCTATGCTTGAAGATGGATTTGAGTATAATAAGTTTACTCAAATTGTGGATGATAGAATGAGAGGAAGAGTCTCTCATTTATAGATTTCCAAAATGGAAGAGAGAGTGAAAATAAGCAATGTGAGATCATTCAATATCCAATGGCCAAGTGCCACTTGTCAAGATGTGAATGGTTGAAGGTTGAGCACATTTTGATCAATGTGCAAGTTTGAATTTTGAATTTGATGAAGTGACATGTTTAGGGGGGATGAAAGAAATGGAGTTAATGTCACTTGGCTCAAGGCCAAGGACATGTAAGAGGAGTGAATGCCTTGTTGAATGCACAAGTCCACTTGGACTTTTTGAATTCAAAGTTGAGGGAATATTCCCTTTTGATGCCATGTGAGAAAAATAGAGATTAAAAAAATGAATTAAATCTATTTTCATGTGCAACTTGCATTCTCTAGAAGATTTTAGTGATAGGGATTAACTTAATCAAGGATTTGATTAATTTAATGAGGGATTAGATGATTTGATAATTTTGACTTAAATTGATGAATTGATTTAAATTAGAATTGAGAGGAAATGCTTAATTAAATAAATGATTTTTGATTTATTTAACTAAGTGGGATAATGTTAGGTTAAATCAAATAAGGTTTAATATATTCAATTTAATAAGAGGACCTTAGAAACTTTAATTAAATAAAATGATTTATTTAATTAAACAAAAATATAAGGTTAATTAAATTAAATTGATTAATTTAATCACTAGAGGAGAAAGACTTAATCAAATGAACAACGATTCATTACATTAAGAGATAGAATATGATAAAATGTTGAGAGTATGATTCAAGATGAAAATGATGTTAGTAAATCAGGATTCAGTGCGCCAGATCAAACTTGTACATTTTCCATGTCTACAGTTTGAATGCAAAGGTGAAAAGAAAATCTAAAGAATGCACAAAGCTTGAACAAGAAGTTGTGACCTTGAGATTAGATCTAGAAAAAGAAAAGAGTCAAGAAGACAAATTTAAGATGAGTTCTACAATTCTTAATGAAATGTGTGATCTCCTAAAATGTTAAGTTCCTAATGTGAGATGCTAAACAACTAATGATGCAATAAAAAAAACTAACACAAAAGAGGACACCTCAATGATTAGCCTAAGGAAATATAAGCATAAAAACAAGATGAAAATTGATTGAAATTGATTATACCTTTGTTGGCGTTTCAATTAGCACCTCTGGAGTGCTTATTGGAAATGAAAAACTCTTGCAAGTGTGTTAGTACATTCTCTTCGGATTATAGAGAGGAAGATCTCTCTTTGCTGATTTTCTACTGTAAAAAAGGGGTGTACTAAGGTTCCTATCTTTTTTACTTAGCGGCAGGACACAAGGGTGCATAAACACAACGCGTCGTAGCTAAGCTTTTCTTTGGTTTCCGTAGATCTTAACTATGACTAACTAAGCTTCTAAACTATCCTACCTCCTCAAGATAAATAGAGCATGGGGGCATAGGAGCGAAATGGATTGGTTGGATCACTTGAATCCTCCATCTCAATGGAATATGGCCGAGGCTCTGAACTCTCAGATATATACCAAGATAGGACTCGATACAAGTAAACACTCTCTTACGGTAAATTGGATCTGAGACTTGCCAAGGAGGAGGAACCCTTGTCCAAGGTGTAGGCTTGGAAACAACTCACTAGAAACAACAAGGAACGATGGCCTGTCTAACAAGATTCCCGAGGAGGTGGCAACACCTGTCCAAAGTGTAGGCTGCAAGACAAATCATTAAACAACATCAAACGATGATGATCGATGACAAAATATCCAAGGAGGTGACGACAACTATCCAAGGAGGAGATTGAAACAATGCACTATTTAGAACAAGACATTGAATAGACCTTTAGATCAAGCAAGCATGCGCCATTTGATTTATTTCTTCAAGCTTTCTCTAAAGAATTACAAAGGTCGAGATAAAAAAGGCACGAAATCATGCACAATTGCGATCAACCAATGAAATCTCATCCAAGAGTGAACATATATAAACAAGCTAACTCTGGCAACAATGGCGCAACAATTTTTCTTAGCAAATAAAGGTTAAACAAATAATTAGCCTAAGGCTCTTATTTATAGGAAATCAAAGGAGTAGGCAACCCTACAATCTCCTTGAGTTAACAAACAGTTCTTGCCAATCAGCAAGATTTATTTCTATGTCTAAAAGTAGGTGAGCAAGCAATTAACTGGAAATCTACTTCAGTTAACTGAAACTAAACAAAAGTCAAACTGGAAGTCTACCTTAGTTGACTGACACCTAACTAAAAGTGAACTAAAATTACAAATGTTTCTCCAAATAGACATCCACCTTTAAAGGAGATCTGAGATCCATAAATCGTGGGAGTCAATTAGACATCCTAGATCAGTGGGATCTAACATGCATGATCTGTGGAGATCTAGAGTCAACTTGGAAAGGGGCATCAAGTTGAATTCAGTCATATTTATTACTACTTTGGAAGGTAGGACGTCCTTCTTGAGGTGTTTGACACCTTATCACCATTGGTCAACGGTGCTTTTGTTCATTCGTTGAATTCTTCATACGGAGATAGTTACATGCCTGTCAATCGTCAGCTTATCACTTGTTAGCAACTTGATGTATGCATCTCCTTTATTCTGCTTCCCTTAGGAGGTTTACTCCTTTTCTTTTTGTCTATGTTTCCACTTTGATGTGGAAGGTAGTGTAGTATTAACCGATGGTGGCTCTATGTTGGGAATGACTACCTTCCGCATTCTTTTGCAGCTTTGACGTTTTCCTTGTTCTTTCTCAACCGTGAAGCTTGATGATGAAACCGCAAAGTTTGACCATGATCACTCCAACCATGAGAAATGCACATGAACTTGTTGCATGTGTAAAATTCCAACGGTTACCATCCTCTAAACTGGCCTTGGAAGGCGATCAGATATATGAGGTGAAACCATTAGGGAACCTGTGGACTAGTTTCTATGCTTGTCAATCTATCTAGATTGACCTCAGGGTGTGCTCGACGAAGATTGGTGCCAGTCGTTTTCAGAAAATCATGGAGTAAGACCATTTTGGTCTTGTATTCATCTTGGAAGAACTACGTTCTAAAAATCTTGAAGATTGACTATGCACACAATGTTGCTCAGACAACTTTTCTGGAAGTGCTAAAAATAGCCTTGCCACGGGTAATTTTTACGAAAAATTCAGAGACATGGGTTTTGTTGAGAATAATTCTCTAAACAAACCCAAATCGTCAGAAATTTGAAAAAATGGTTTTTTCTATGACATGCAAGAGCCCTTCGGTGGTAGAGGCAGCGGGGCACCAGAAAGTGATTTTTCTTAGAAAAATCCAACACATGGGTTTTGTTCGTGCTTCAGAGCTAAACAAACCTAGTTTGTTTGTTTTTCAAAATTATGACTTTTTTTGGAAACCCCAAAAAATAGGGGCAGCAGAGCTACTTTTTCTGCAAAAATCCAACATATGGGTTTTGTTGAAAAAGCTCTGCTGATCATACCCAGTTGGCCAGATCTGTGATTATCTATCATTTCCTATGACATTCAAAGAAATATAGACAGAAATAGAGGAAGTAGACAGAAGATGGATTGGAAATTATAAATTGCCACTTTGCAATAATCTGCCTCTGGAAACAATCTTCGGGGAAGAATACTTTTACTGCCACTGTTCTTCAAAAATATTGAAGATCCATCCAAAACCTCTGCCAGATCTTGAAAACGTGTTCTTGGGAGCTATCAACCTGCAAAAAGAATAATGAAGAATGGGATGCCTAGCAAGAATATATGGTGATTAGGGTTGAGATCCACCAAGTATGGAAGACAACTCATGATTTAGGTCTGATTTGGAGTTCCAAAAGGTGATTTCCATTGATTGTGGAGTGTTTGGCCTCTTTTTGGGTCCAAATTTGCTAACTCAAGTCAACATCTTTCCTTTGACTTCTTTTAGGCGTCCATCCTTGAAGTTGATCTTTTTTGTCCATTTTGCAAGCTGAAGTGCCTCCGTTTGATCTTTGATTCAGGTTACTCAGTTGATCTCTGGTAGTGGCTAGTAGTTTGGTTGTTGAGGTGGGATCAACTTGATGAGATATGCCTGGGAGGGATTACCTCAAAAAATTGAGTTTAGGCCTCCAGAAAGAAGGGCGCCTTTCCTTGAGAGGGGCGCTTTTGACAATGCCTTAGTCAATTTTCATTGAATGTTCTTCGTTTTGACCTTTTTAGACCCTCTTTGCTTTGATCTGATGTTCCCATTGCCAGATGAATCAGATGACTCTACTTGATGATGCATCAAGTAGCCAGCTTGGTCCTATTTAGGATGACTGACTTCTCAGTTGAAGTTGGCAGGTTTAGGTCCCTCAAACTAAAGGGAGCCCCTAGCCAACAGGGGCGCTTTTATCTTTTGCTTGGTTTTATCTTGGCTATGGACTGCAAGTCTTTAACCTCCTTCATCAGATGTTTGATTTGTCAGAAGTTATTGCTGATAGTCCCACTGATGAGACAGGTCATAACTGAGAAGGTCATCCTGGGAGGCAGTGAAGATTCTGACTGAATCTAGATGCCCTCAAGAAAGGGCACCTTTTCTCAAGAGGGGCGCTTTTAGCCATGCCTTAGCCATTTTCTGGCTTGTCTTTCCAATTCTTCAACTTTGGATTTTTCTGCTTGATCTCAACTTGTGATCGTTTGGCGTGTCTTGTGGACCTGCTGTCAGATTGATCACGTAGCTGGGAGGAAGCTGGAAAGATATTATGTATAGAGCTGCTGCTTATGGATTCATCTAGTGCCTGTAACTGAGGGGCACCCTTGGCCAGCAGGGGCGCTTTTACCATGAAGCTCTCTGATTTGGCATCTTCGTTGCTGACGGATCCTCCATACTTTGCTGACGGTTGGTTAATGATCCCTGAATCAGATAATTTTGCCGATTCTTTCATTGTCAAGCCAGCATGAGAGTGAAGAGGATGACTAAGTTGAAGATGCCAAGTGATTACATTTTCCCTCTGAGATCCAAGGGCGCCTTTCTTCAAGAAGGGCACCTTTTTTACCTTTAGGCTGTGTTTTGCCTTGGTAGCAAAACGTGCACCTTCCAGAGAGCCAAATTTTGGCCTTTTTCATTTTGAGAAACTCCCTCACTATATCAACATCATTTTGACCTTTTTCACCATAGCTTCTTCGTTGAAGCTTTTGAGGTTCAGCTTTCAGCACCTGGTACTGGCCAATTTGCCATTAATGGTTGCAGAGCTCCTAACTTCGTTCCTAAAAAATAGAAATAGACCCACCAGAGTAAAACATGTCTTTTGATAATTCTGACTTGATCAGTGTGATCGTGAAGGCAATTAACCCTATCAGAATTATGTTCAATCATTTCTAGGAAGGTCCTATTTTTAAGGGTTTCTCTAAAAATAGGGGCATAAAACCCTAATTTTCAGATTTTCAGAATTTTAACCATAGGTTTCTTGACAGAAACCCACAAAGACTTCATGTTTTTTTGGACCTAAAACATACTTTTGACGGCATTTTTACATTGTTTAGCTCAATTTAAGTAGAATGCCAAAATTTTTATTTTGGGTACAACAACCTTCATGTTGCTTCTTCCTTGGTTGGCCCTTGATCTTTGGATGTCTTGTGTGCTCTTTGGATGACAAGCTAAATTGAATGTGAAAAGTGATATGCAAGATGGATGGAGATATGATAATGATGAGATGCTAAAAGCTATGGAGGATGAGAGCTCAAATGGCAATTTTGCAAGAGTTCTGATAGCAAAAGATTTTATTCTGAAAATGAGAGAAATGAGGGGGTATTTATAGGATAATTTGAATTCTCTAGAGAATTCAACGGTTGAGATTGATCCAACAAAGCCAAGATGAAGGGCTATGGTGAGTTGAGGACTCACAAGCCCTCACATCTTGACATGTGGAATGTGAGATGGCCTAGGGTGGGATGATGTGGAAATGAGGTGGAAGAGAGGTACATGATGTGGATGAAGGACAATTACCTTGTAGGTACCTTGGGGGATGAAAAGATTTCTTGGAGGAATAAAAGTGAATTAAAAATTCACAATGATTGGAAGAATCTAGTGGACAAGAGAGGGTTTCCAAAAAGGTGGGGATTTGTCACATGTGAGTGATGTGACAAGTCAAGATTCTAGAAGAATTTGGCACATGTGATGTGACAAGTCAAAGGTTCTAGAACTTGCATGGGGAAGAGAAGATTCCTTGGAGGAATAAAAGTGAATTAAAAATTCACATGGGGAAGAGAAGAGCCTTGGGTGAATAAAAAGGAATTAAAAATTCCTTGGGAGATGGGGAGAGTTGACCAAGGTACTGATTAGGCTTAACTGATTAGTGATTAAAAGATGATTAGTGGTTAAGGAGGATTATAAACCAACTTGAAAAATTTGGAGGATGTGACACATCCTAATCAGGGATTAGGCATGTGCACATCTCTAATGAAGAGATTAAGAGGTTGATTAGGATTAAGAAAATGATGGCACATGTGAGTAATTAAATAAATTTCATATTTATTTAATTCATTTGATGAAAGGGAGGATTAAAGAAATAAGGTATTTAATTATTAACTAAATACCTTAGGGATTTAGCAAAATTAAGGGTATTAAATAATAGTGATATTACTTAATTAATGCAAATAAGAGGATATTTAGATGGAAAAGGGGTAAATTTGGACAAATGAAGTATCCAAATTTAGGTGTCTACATTTTTCCCCTCTTTGAGATGGTGTTATGAAGTAGCATCATTTCAAAGAATATTAAAACATAGAACCCAAAAGAAGATGGTCAGATTGGAAAAGATGCCCCAGTCATCAACAAAGTGACTGGTAAGAAATATGATGGGAATGAAGCTAAAGATTAGGGATTGACGATGCCCCCTCGAGAGGACATGTGGGTTCAAGAGAACATGGGTGTGCTCTCAAAATGGATGAGATGATGATGATGTGAAGTGATGGATATGAAAGGATGATAAGTGATGGGAGATAAAGGTGAGCACAAATGGATACCAAGATAAATATGATGTTGCCCCAATCAAGCTACAAGCCAGGTTGGGAAAATGGTTGATGGAGTGTTGTGGATGAGGGAATGATATATCCCAGAAAAACACAAGTATAGGGAAGGATACATCCTAATGAGGATGAGGATGAGTATTGTTAACGAGGGAAGGATACATCCCAAAATAACACCAAAGGATAGGGAAGGATTCATCTCAATGAGAGTTTTGTTGATGAGGGAAGGATACATCCCAAAACAACACAAGGATAGGGAAGGATACATCCCACAGATGATAATGATGATGATGATGATTGGATCAAGGTTTGTAGCAAGGCTAAGACCAAGAGTGTGATTAGATTATTTGAATGGATGAGGATGGGGGAGATATGCAAGATGATGGAATGGAAAATGAAATGCAATCCTAATGCAATTTTCCATCCTTAGAGCACTGATTTTTTCTATAACATAAGACACTGAGTGCCAGGGTATGAAGAACTAAGGCGAATTAGTGTCCAATGCATAAAACAAACACAACAGATAAGAAGGCTATTCCGACACCCCAAAGTCACGAAGACCTTGGTCGGGCCAAGTATTGGAATAACCATAAGCACAAAAGGATGTCCTAGCATAACACAAGACCACAGGGGTCTTGGTGGGTACTACGTGGGACAACCAAGAAGACAAAAACATAAAAAAGATCAATATACGCCCCTATGTTTACTAGTCAAAGCACACCATGATATGATGGATCAAGGCGACCATGACAAGTGATGATAGGGAGCTCGAATGATAAAAAAATGTCAAAAGCATCAAAAGATCAGAATCAATTTCAAACATCCTTTGCCATAGGATCAAGAGGATGGATGGGGTTGATGTGGTCTATTAGGAAGGATACATCTTGTTGAGACCAAAGATGGAAGATAGATTGGTTGACCGATATGACGCAGGATATCATAAACCGATTGGATCTCATGAGACTAATGACCTTTGTTTGTAAGCACCAACTAGGGTAGGGACATTCTTGATGACATGAAAAGACGACGATACATAAGGCAATAAGATGAAAAAATGATGAGGTGACAAAACAAACACACCCTAAAGACCTAGGGGCTTGAGGGTTGATCAAAGATCAACCTTGCCTACGTGGAAGTGCAGAGCCCTCGTAGTTCGATAAAAGACCAGGGATAAAAGTGGAAAGAGGACAATGAAGACCTTGATGGATGACAAAGACCAAATAGATGAACGCCCACGGGGCGGATCCAATGATCGACCTTGCCTATGTGAAAGCGCAGGGGAAATGTAGTTTGACATAAGGCCAAAGACAGATGATGGAAGATGACAAGACAAATAAAAGAAAGAGCCCCAGGGGCGGATCAAATGATTGACCTTGCCTACGTGAAAGTGCAGGGGCAATGTAGTTCGACACAAGACCAAAGAAAAAAAATGAGATGACCATGATGAGAAGACACATGAAGGATGGTGATATGATGAGCCAGGATAGGCCGTGTGGATGGGATGGTGGATATGTGTAGGATGTGGGTTATGCGAAGCTCAAGGATGGGATAGTGATCTAGATTATTAGAAGATGAATTGGGAGGATGAGAGGATGGATAGATGAGGGATGAAAAGTGAGGAGATAGTAGGATGGATGGCATTGGATCGTGTGGGGGTAGCCTGTAGCTAGATACCAATGACAAGGGACTATGAGAGGGAAGGAAAATAGAGATAAATGGATGGATTGATAAATATGGGGAAATAGAAAGATGTTAGGATAGGTAGATAGAGGGATAAGGATTGGGGAAGATAAGGATAGGGATATTGCATGATGTTTAGATAGAGGGATGGGTAGGTAATGATGGAAGGGAAAAAAAGGGCTAGTGGATGAGAGTATAGGAAGATAAGGATTTGGTAGATGGAAGGGATGACTAGATGGATAAATGGATGGGGAGGTAAGGATGGGTAGGATGGGGAGATGGAGAGGATTACTTGGTGGAATGGATGGACGATGTCTCCAAGGACCCAATTGCAAATAAGGAGATGCCCCCGCTCTAGATGTTTCATGCATGGTGAGGAAAGAGGGATAGCAAGATGGGTGGATAAGGGAGTGAGATGGGAAATGGAAGATAGATAGAGGTGGATAGGATGCATGAAAAATGGAAGATAGAGAGAGGTGGATAGGATGCACAGATAATGGAAGATAAAGAGAGGTGGATAAGGAATATGATAGTGTATGGATAAGGGGAATATATGCCAAGAGGTGTCCAAAGCATGTATATAGGTTTGCCCCTACATTTATCAAGATCACAAGAAAGATGAAGGGAGTGGGATAAATGGGATAAGATGGATAGGATGCGGAAGATAGGTAGATGTAGGAGATGGAGGAAAGGAATGCATAAGTGGATGCTACCCCCAATCGTGGAAGGAGACTAGATGGGGAATTTATGCATGATGCCTGTTTGCTAGGTTTTCATCATGGTACTTATCCAAGGCACTTGTTTGCCAAGTTTTCACCATTGGATGAATGATTTTCTCTTTACTATTTTTTTTTGTATTTTTCTGATTTTTTCTCTTTTTTTTTATTTTGATTTTTTGATTTTTTTGTATTTTTTGGACTAGGATGTGGACGAAGATGGATAAAGATAGGGAGATGGATATGTGGATTTTAGAGGATAGTTGATAAGGAGATGGATGAAAGACTCAAGCATCAAGTTCCATATGAGGTAATAAGAGCCCATGTGTAAAGTGACCAGCGGATGTTGGTACAACCTTGGTAGAAGAAATGGATTATGCAAGAGGATGAATCAAAGGGATTGGACAAGGGAGATAGGGGGGATAGTGTATGGGGTGTTGAAAAGTGTATGGATGGAATGATGGAGTGGATGTGTGATAGGGGAAGGTGTTCAGTACCAAAATTGTCACATATGAAGGTGGATGCGAAAAGATAGGTGGATGAATGGATGGAG
The DNA here is from genome assembly GCA_007115665.2 of Sequoiadendron giganteum. Lineage (NCBI taxonomy): Eukaryota > Viridiplantae > Streptophyta > Pinopsida > Cupressales > Cupressaceae > Sequoiadendron > Sequoiadendron giganteum. Next base: position 209,109,578 of record CM021106.1, read on the forward strand.
AGTGTGGCGAGACTGGAGGTGTTGGGATAGTGAATTTTGGGATGTAGGGACCCAAAATAGATTTAGGAGATGGAGGAGGTGAATGATTTTGTGGGGGAATAGCAATTTTGGATGTTGTTATGGACTTTTCAATTGAAGGTATGGCACTTGTTTTCTTTGGGATCCAC